>KK114060.1:2668-54593 GCA_000611955.2 Stegodyphus mimosarum
CAGGATAATTCGTTCCTGCTCTTGCCAGTATCCTCAGAGAATCCGGACTGGGCCTGATATATGATGAAATCCGAAGGTGAGAGTTTTCCATGCTAGGTAGAATTGAAGAGGTGATACAAGACGAAGCCCTTTGTTTCGATGTTTTGAAAGCAAGGCTGGAGACTGGTCACGTGGGCTGTGGTACCGAGTCCGAAACTCCTAACTTACCAACTACTGTGCAAAGAATCAATAATTTCTAAAGTGATTTAGAGCAAAACCCCATTTTGGCACTAATAGCCCTTCTGGAGTAACGCTTCTTTGGGCTAAAAATTATTTTTAGTAGCCAATTGATATAAATATACGGACATTTCGAAAATATATATTGCTGCGTATTTAAGGGTTCCTAACGGATTGAATGCGTATGAAGCCGATGATAGATCGATAAAATTCATTTTCCTAAAAGAAACATTTTACAGTTCTAGAACTTTCCACAAATGTACTTACTCAGCTCTTCGCGGTATTATAAGAATGTTTGACACAGCGCAATGCAAAGCGCATATAAGGAACGAACTCTGAACTGAAAAACTCAGAACTGACGCTCTCTCCGGTCTTGTATTCCTCCGGCCGCCGAGAAATCTCTAGTATCTTCCATTTCTCAAAATTATTAGAAGGCAGATACGGTTAAAGTTACATATAAGGGTCAACTACAGTACCAATTACACTTATACAGGGACCGGACCAAAATGTTGCCAAATTTTCGCAAAGTTTGGGCGACTTCTGGCAGTTTCTCGCTAAATTTGTTGACAAAATTTAGTCCCCCAAACCATTGCTAGCTTGAGTGTATCTAGCCAATATAGCCACGTTGTGCTATGATTATTGTGGCGATATAGTGGCGTTGAGTGCTTCTAGCCATTTGGCTTCGTCTCGCCGGTTTTCTACAAAATAGAGCCTTGCTGCGCGTTAAATTATCCTGTGAGCCGTCAGGGCAAACTACCATATTTTGAATTTGTTCATCGTTACGTATTTCTGTTAAGCCAGAAGTTCTTGCTTGGCTTGTGTAAATCCAAGTTGGATAATTGTTAAGTTTGTGTTCGAGCAAAAGGATCTTATAGACCCTTTTGCTGACTTTTGTTTTGGTTTACAAGGCTAGAAGATAATTCTTCAGTAGTCTTTTTAAAGTCTATAGTATATGTTTCCTAAGAGACATAGATTTTATGTATTATACAAAAGTTACTACAATTTCCAATAACATTTCGCTAAAATTATTTACATGTATACAAAATTCGTAACAATATTAAAAACTGCATACAACATATTATAGTAATAAATGCATCTTTTATTGCCCTGAGAGGATTTTGAAATACAAAATGTCACTTATTTTAATGAACGTAATGTTTTCCGAAATGCATGGACGATGGTGAACATCGTCCATACATTTCGGAAAGGTTGACATTTCTCTTAGAATATGCATGCACGTGTAAGTTTTATTTAAAAGAATTAAAGAAAAAGCTCTCAAATTATTTACATGACGAAGAGTTTTACGAGTGCATTGACAAAACTGGAAGAGAAATCTCAGCCGCTATTTCTGAAAGTCTACCCTTTTCATCTCGCGACATTGCCATCGCAATAAAGTTAAAAAAAAGCGCAGCGAGAACAAGGAAGAGAATTCCACGACGAAATCCAAATCCGTCTTATTCACTTAAGGGGGTGTCACTCTTACTCCTTTGACTCTTGTTTGTTCATCGCCTTTGACATGATGGATGCATTAGGAGTTAAAAAATGGACGTCAAAATGAACAAGGAAACGCCGCGGAGTTTGTTTATCGCGCAGGCGTAGTGTGGTGGCTTAGAAGTGGCTTATAACACTTTGGCGGTTTTATTGAACAAAAGTGCACTATAAATAAACCAATAGAGATTTAAAGAAGTGTGCATTCTAATCGTTTGGATTTGTGCTTAATACTACACACGTGTATTTGTTGATCTTCCTGCACCAAAGCAAGTTGTTAGGACAGAAATTCTGGTTACAAATATGTTGCAATGCGACGCATAGCGCAAGACAAGAGGAAGAGTGATCTTGTTTGTTTAGCTATACGTACGTTAAGTGATCTCTTCAGACTAGGCCATCTACATTGTTTGTTTACATTTAGCCACGCATAAGTCACGTGATCTCTGAGGTCATGAGAATGTCTCTCAGGCTGGGGTTACATATACTCAAATCGAAACTAACTTTGTTCCGCACAATATCAAAAAGCAAAAGAAATCTAAGAACCAAAGATGTCTACCAGATATAAGCAGGTTCGAAATAAAACAAATTTCACAAATAAAAGCTTCTTTCACTCATTCAAGACGTACAGCAAACCAGAAAAAAAAAAAAATAACCTCACTCGCTCGGGTAGTGTGAAGCACCATCGGAAAAATGCTAAAGGCGGGGTTCTTGGTATTTTTAGCCCAAACAGACGATTTGTCCAGAAGGGCTATTCATTTCGTTTTGACATTTTGCTTTGGTTCACGATTAATGTGGGTTAACTTTTCAAATTTTGTCACCCAATATTAGAGCCCTGCATTATATTTAAAGAAATTAAGTAATGAAGAATCTGCATGAATGTATGTATGTTTCTCGCACTATGAAAAAACAACGGTATCTAGAGACATCAAATTTTGAATAACATAGTCCTCCATTCGAATATGAGCATCTGGAAGCCCAAATTTGGAATTTGGAACTTGTTTTGTTATCTATTTCATATTTTGTCAAACATTAAAGAATTTTTATTAACAAACTGAACGAACGATTTCAAAGCGAGCAATGGCAGTATTGTACGGGAAAAAAAATGTTTCCAGCACTCGAGAATCGGAAATTCTAAAGATATGCTTTTTTAAATATTTTGTGATATGGTTGTTAAACTGAATTTTATGGTTTAAGTGAGGAGAACATGATATTTAATAACTAAAGGTAACACACAAAACGTTCCTTTGGGCGTAATACAAAATCTGAAAACTTCCAGATTTTTTTAAAAACTTTTTTTAATTGCAAAGGCACTTGATTATACATCATTGGTCCCCATGCATCATTGATGCATGAGACTGGTGCCTGGAAAAAAAATACAAAAATCGAATTACTAAATGGACTGGATTGGCTGGAGAGCTGCTTGGTGTAGAAGTAGAAAACCGAACGAGGTTGATTCATTTATCAACACTTATTTTTATCGCAGTGCAAAACAAAATTTTTACGAGAGACACTAATGCAAATCATTCAAATAATTAAAACATTTTAGAAGATGGCATTCTCAAAATTGGGAAAATATAGTTTAAAAGACTTTCGCCAGAGCATTTTTACTAAACATTTTCAAAAACTAGGACAATTTTTTATAAGTTCACTTGACCTTGGCTTGTCCAGTGCCGTTTTCTTTCAACGTGTTTATGAAACATTTACAAGATTCGCAACACAAGTCCACTGAAATGTTCAAATATAGATAAGTAGATTTACAAAATCTAACTAACTAAACTGTAATTAAAATCATTTCAAAACTCTTTAGACATTACTGATACTGAAATCAAAGTTATTTATAACAAATGCATTGCTTTATATTCATGACTATTTTGGATTGGAGTAAAAGGTAACATTTAAAAATTCGACTCGGTGAACTCTTCAGTAAAGGTTTTTTAAGAATTTGTGTTATTTCAGCAGTCATTATTAAAAATTCGTAAATTAGTTATCGATTTTCAACTAATAAAACGGAAATTTGTTAGAAATGTTGCTGGTCTTATTTAATTTAAAGCAATGAATAGCTACTGAAATAGTATATTATTACTTAAAGTTTTGCGGAATTCATATTAAACAATATCTGATATGGACGCTACATGACTTCTTTCTACGGCCTATTAAAATATACACATTTTTCGTTGCACTTCATTAAAACTTTTGTCCTCGAATTTCATCAGAATATATTTCTCCTTCAATTCATTCAGCTCTCACTTCGCGGCAAAACCAAAATACATAAAAACTCAATCTTTATTAAAAAATGTAAAATACAGAAAAATATAAACACTGAATACAGTTAAAAATAATTAAAAAAAAGTTTACAGTTTTGTCTACGCTAAAACAAGAAATTCGGTCAGCGGGCAGGAAAACAAAATTTTCCGAACACAAAACCGAAGTTAACTTTTGGTCTCACTCGGCAAAAAGACAGTGAAGTTGGTGCACCAAATCACTTAATTCCCTATTCTATAAGTGTCAGCCACATGAAAACGAGACAGATGAAAAACTATAAGTAAGCTGTTTACTACTTCAACAGTAATCGCCATGACTGTTAATACATTTATTCCACTGTGAGACAAGATGGTCAATGCCTTCATGAAAAAGTGTTCTCGGTTGCTCTCAGAACCTCTTCGTGCATCTCTTCGTCCGAAGCAAATCGACGGTCGCTAATGCCTTCCTTCTGGGCCTCCAAAAATATTAAAATTGCAAGGGCAGAGTTCTGGACTGTCAGGGATCTGGATTTGACTATTCTTGCTGTCAAAGAAAAAGGTCAGCACGACTTTCCCAGAGCTGGCGTTCGCGGGTTTGGGTTTTTCCGTTGGGGTGAATCCGTACGCTTTTCTCTGACGCTTACTTGTTTGGCTCAAAAAGGTAACACCGAGATTCCATCAACTCCAACACTATTTCATGTTTCATCCGCAACAATTCCGGACAGGAAACGATATTCTTCATCAGATACCGTTCCAGATACTGCACTGATGTCGATGTTCTGTTCAACTTCGGCTTCTCCGTCAGGCTGTGGGAACTCACTGCGTACAGATTTTCCAGAACTCCATACACTCTGCGAAGATGGCATGAGTGGTATTCTGATTAATATCCAACATGAGCCGAATGTCGGACGGACAAAAGTAACGTAACGAGGAAGAGAGTTATGAAACATTTACAGTTCTGTGGATCTACTCTACCCTGGGCTAAGCAAGTCCCTTATCTTGGAGAAATCCTCACTCACACACTTTCACAGACCCCACACATTACATCTATTATCAAAACGTTTCGCGTACGTAAAGCCCAACTCTTCCCCCTAATTGCACGAAACAGTGGTTTATCTATCGTCGATAAAAGTTACTCATTGATAAATCCATTTTGCGTCCCATGCTCTGTGACGCCTGCCCGGTTTGGGTTTATTCCTGCAAGATCAGTAGGAAAAAAATTACAGACTGCTGAAAATTGCATTCTACGACAGATCACAAATACCTCTGGTATGTTAAAAATAGCAAGCTTCACGAGGAACTTAAAATTGTTCAAACAGAACCTATTTTGATCATCTAGCAGAAAACTTTCGTACCAGACAGCGTAATTTATTTAATCCTGTAATGCAAATTTATAATTATGACTGTAATGATCCACGCAAAAGCAAAAGACCCACGTTTATTCTGAGTAAACAATTTATATGTGAATAAGTTGTTTTTGTACATTGTATTATATTTTTGCATCTTGTTAAACCTGTACATAGTTATTCTGCATCACTACTAGCTCTTAGTATTCACACTTGTCATCATCGGCTCGACGGCTTTCTAGCTTGCACTGACGTAAGTCCTTCTAATATGTTAGGGAGGAGAAGAAAAGTTAAATTAGTAAGAATTCGATTTATTAGTTTCTTTAAGCTATGGCCTTAATCTATTTCGAAATGTGTAACTCATTTATAGAAGGGGTAGTGCACTATGCACAGGCATTCTGGTACCATTTCTCTGCTATCTCCCAACTGGACATGCAAAACTGTCAGGCTCATTGTTTTTATCTCCTTGCGAAGAGATTGCCAAGGTACAGGTCCGAGCCAGTACAATAATGCACTGCCGGAGAAAATACCGAGCATGAGTAAGAAATTCAGTCTTTGAATCCCTTGCATTCTAAAATGATTGTTCTTTCTACTTCGGGAGCTGCAGCAGAGTCAATTATCTTACAATTCAGTTCCTGATATCTAATTTTCATTTATATATATAAATTTAAGCAGGCATTTTTGTGATGTATCATACATCAGTCACTGTGGTTTAATCTATCTAGCGTCACACTTTTAAAGATTCATGAAATCATTTTCTTCCTAACGCTTCGCCAATTCTCTACCTAGGAGACATCTTCATTATGAGAAACTAGTTGAACATACAGATGTTTAGTTTCTGGTCATATTTCGACAAGTAATATTCACCATATATTTTGATGTTAAAGGATGCTTTTCAGCCTCCTTCATAAAACATTTCGAGCATAATTGTTTTCTTACTTGAGTCTATTGTTATGGGAATTATGTACAATGTCATAGGCATAATACAGTTGGTTATCTAGGAAAATACATTACGTTAAATAAATAAATAATAAAACATATAATCGTCAGACTTTCTTTCTCAATATGTATGAGAAATAAAACTCATACGTACTAGTAGAAGGATGTACAAGACATTATTTGATGACTAAACCAACAATGCCATTTTCAAATACTTTTCTTTGCAAATGAGTTCATTCATGTTGATCCTCAGGGGACTCAGGATCTGTTTTCAGTTTAGAATCTGTAAGCACTATACAGAAACAAGAAGATAGTAGTAGTAGTAACGGAGGACGGAGACGTCATCTCTTTGCCGTTACGGTTAAATCGGTTCTGCCCACGTCCGCCTTTGTCTAGTATTTATTATTAATCCTTGAGTTTTTGCACATTCATATTGTGGCTGGTTTACAGATAAATTCTATACAATCATTGTATTCACATTTATATAACTTATTACATAAAAATTTTGGTTGGAGAATTTTCTCTAACGCACAACAATATAAATTTTGTTAACACATGTTAATGTTAAAATACACTCACGTTTGTGAAAATTGCAACACCATGAAGGACTTACGCGAGTGAGCTGAAATTTTCAGGAAATGCAAAGTAGCGCATGATATGCAAATGATTAGAATTGCAAATCCGTAGCGCATGCGTATGCTGAGCAGCGCCCTCTGAACGGCTGATGGATCCGAATAAATAGACGGCTGTAGCGAGGCGTGTATGGTTATCGGTGGTTATCTGCTAGTGGTAAACGTTAACTCAATCTGTACTTATGCCTCGTCGACGAAAGAGAGCGAGATTTGAACAACTTACAGAGTTTGAACGAGGGAGAATCATCGGCCTTCGTGAAGCTGGATTGTCGTATCGTGCAGTAGCCTCTCGTGTGCAGCGTAACAGCAGCACAGTGATGCGCGTTTGGAAGCAGTGGACGGACGAGTGTCGGACAACTCGGAAATCCGGGAGTGGACCCCGAAATGTGACGTCAGCTCGCGATGATAGACACCTGGTCCGCATGGCGCGGACGGACCGTACAGCTTCCTCTAGACAATTGGCAGCACTGTGGTCAATAGCTACAGGTGTTTCATTGTGTGCTTCATCAATTCGTAGACGTCTGCTGCAGTGTGGACTGCGCGCACGGACTCCTTTATACAGGATCCCCCTAACGCACGACCATCGCCGCCTGCGGCTACAATGGGCCAATCAGCATAGAGACTGGCGTGCTGATTGGCAGCATGTCGTGTTTTCTGACGAATCCCGCTTTAATTTGTGGTACCATGATGGCCGCATTCGTGTCAGACGCTATGCCGGTGAACGCCACCTTCCGGAGTGCATTATCGAACGCCACAGTGGACGAACACCCGGAGTTATGGTCTGGGGCGCCATAGCATATCATAGACGATCTCAATTGCTACGAATTGTGGGCAATCTGAACAGCAACCGGTATATCCGTGAAGTTCTACAGCCCGAAGCTGTTCCCTTCCTTCAAAGCTTGCCAGGCGCTGTATTTCAACAGGACAATGCCCGCCCTCATACTGCTCGGATTGTTAAATCCTTCTTTGCAGCGCAGCAGGTACAGCTTCTTCCTTGGCCTGCGTGTTCCCCGGATATGTCGCCAATTGAACATGTGTGGGATGTCATTGGTCGGCGTCTTGCTCGTGATCCTCGTCCTGTTGCGTCTGCAGACGAACTTTGGGTACGCGTACAAACGATATGGAATGCTCTTCCTCAGTCAGACATTCAAACTTTGTTTGACTCCATGCCACGTCGTGTAGCAGCACTTATTGCGGCGCGTGGTGGCCACACAAAATACTGATTCTGATCTCTTGTTCTTGTTTGTTTGCTTTGAATATTTAATCATTTATTTGTACCACTACCACTCAACTGTGTATTAAATTGCATTCAATTATGACGATTCCTTCTTGGTGTTGCAATTTTCACAAACGTGAGTGTATATATAAAATAAATAAATAAATAGATAAATATATAATAAATATAATAGCAGAAATATACGGTAATTCGATGTAACTCATTCTGCTAATACAGTTTCTGTTTCTAAATGCTTTATGAGTTCAAAATTATCTTCGGTCATTTGGTATCGAAGCGGATCTTTGATATTTTAGCAAATTCGTAAAATATTTCAATTTAATTTTTTTTAAAAATCTTTATAGCTTCCTCATTTTTTCAGAATTTAGCACCTTCTCTCTTCCTTACTTCAGACAAATCTTTTTGTCATTTCTCTTTCTTTATAAGCAATCTACATATTATTTCTTTATCGTGAAGTTACTATTTTGTTCTTTGCTCTATTTCAACTAGAATGTTGTTCAAATCGTCTTACAAAATTCCTTTCATTTTGCTGCAGTTCTTTCATGAGTTCTCAGTTTCAAGGTTTCTAATTTGTTCCTCATCTCATACTTTATATATTGTGCTCATGTCTTCCACAATAGTACTTTTTCTTTTCAAAGTTTATTGTCTTCTACTTTTGTATATCACTGAATCCTACCTATCTACCTCTCTGAATCTACCTCCGTCTCTCACCGAATCAATAGGAGTACGCTTTCTTGTCAACTTGATTTTGAGATCGTAACTGAGAATTCTCTTTGCTATGAGCTATGGGCAGTAAAACGTCTAGCGCCAGTCCTTACGAAACTTTGCATGACTTAGACCCTTTTATGAAGTCAAAGCATTTTATTTTTATGAAGTCATGAAGTCATTTTTTATGAAGTGAAAGCAAAGATTGGTTTAAATACCGTTTTTTAGGCTATAGTCGTTTTTTGGCCGGTGTTTCTTCCTGCGGCAACTAGGTGGCGCTCGTTGAGCCGTGGTGTTACTTACAGACTCCTCTTCTGGCTCGTACGAAGTCTCGTCGAAGAACCAGAAATATGTTTCGTTGGTCTACCTCGTCTCCGAAGAGGTGCGACAGTCCCACTATTTCTTGAAACGGGCAAGGGCTCTCCAGGCTTCACTTCAGAATTTTAAATTAAGTTCTATTTTAAGACATTAGATCTAGTTTTGTATTTAAGGACTCTTCTCAGGTCTGGAATGTCAAGTTCTAACAAATCGTAGCTGTTGGATAGTTGGTAGTGTATCTTCGCGGTAACACAACAATAAGACGCTCATTTCATTCAGGAAAATTTCTGGAGAGCATGGGGGGGAAGAGATTTCAAAGTGTGGAGTGAATGAAAGTGTCTGAGGGCCAAAAATAATTTAAATAAAGAGTGTTGGTAACGAAAGTGGAAATTATTTGTGTAAGAACATCTTTAATACTATTTCCTTTCAGATAATTTGTGGAAGGACCAAGACTGTGTAAATCTGTTCAACAGAGAAGCAGATGTTTGTTCCCCGCCAATTTGTAAAATGTGAATGTAAAATTCTCTTAGTTTAGCTTTAGAAATTGTGTAAAGTTAGCCCTAAACAGGAAAAGTTTTAATTATGAAGTTAAGAAAGCACTATCGCTTGAAGTTTAAGTTTTGTTGAAAAAGAGTTTCGTAGAATTTACACTCTTAGACAAGGTCGTTTTGAGACCTTATTCTTCGAGTAGTTAAATTCTGGTAGGAAAATACGTAAGGATTATCCTAATTTTATTAACAGTTATGTTAAGTTGTGCAACTTTCCCATCTATCCTAATTTCAGCTTATAGTTTCCTACTAGAATGTAATTTCAGAAGCAGTGAATGCAAATGAGTAAGACTACTATTTAAGTCGATGTTTCGTAGACTTCCAGAGAGAGAGAGAGAGTCTGATTTTCCTGACTAGCGAGCGTTTGCCTTTTGGCTACGTTCCCTCTTAGATACTACGCTCGGCCATACCTTAGGCCCTTGCTTGGCTTCGCCGATTTAATTAATATTTAGGGGCTAACTACTTAGCGTCCTGATAGCTTCGGCTATATCTTTCAGTTAGCTTTAGTTAAGCTTAGTTAAGTTTAATTTCATAATCATTTAAGTTCAAGCCCAAGTGGAGGCTTTGTGTACGTTCCGAGTTAGGAACTGATTATAATTATTCTAAGAAATAAAGGTTAGTTAACCCTTCTTACGTCTTACGTGTTTATTCACACACTTAAGCGATTATTCGCTTGTACGAGTTTATGGCGTTCTAAGATTGAACATTGGATTGAATAAGTAAAGCCCCACAAGAGATTTACGAACTGTTTTCGAGAGACTTACTTTGTTTAAACTCCAGGCTAACAAAGAAAATGTCATTTTGAATGTGACCGAGTTAAATATTTAGGTCACTGGATCACCACGAATGGAATTGAAGTGGCCCTGAAAAGGCCTCCTTTATTCAGAGAATCCCTGTGCCAACCAATGTAAAAGAAGTTCAGTCCTTCCTGCAAACTTGCTCATGGTTCAGAAAATATGTTCCAAACTTTGCGACCATTGCAAGACCACTTAGTAATCTTACCAAAAAGGGTGAACAATGGTTTTGGGGTTCTGAACAGCAAGAAAGAATTGAAATTGAATTGAAGAATTGAAGAAAAGATTAATAACACCTCCAGTTTTAAAACAACAAGATGGACCGAAGCCGTTTCGTATCCGCACAGATGCTAGCAGTTATGCTCTAGGAGTAGTTCTTATACAAGGGGAAGGCACAGAAGAGCATGTTATTGAGTATGGCAGTCATTTGCTCACACCAGCAGAACGAAATTACTCCACTACTGAACGTGAAGCACTTGCAGTAGTTTGGACTCTGGAGAAATTTCGAGGTTACGTCAAAAACCAAGAAATAATTATAGCATGTGACTACTAACCGTTAAAATGGCTTATGGGTATCAAATCACCATCAGGTCATTTGGCGAGATTCAGATTTTCAGATTCAGTCCTATAATCCAAAAATTGAGTATATACCTGGAAAAGCTAATGTGCTTGCAGACATGTTGTTTAGACCCTCGAATGTAAATGAAGGCGTCCCTTGTGACTTATTTGCGATATCAGCCGATTTTCCAGTAAGAAAATCGAAAGAAATTCGAGAAGAACACTTGAAGGACGAAGAACTAAAAAATATAATTGACTGCTTCGAAAGCACTTCAAAAGATGAAAACTTCGCAAACTGGACTAGCAAAGGTTATCTTATGAATGAGGGTGTTCTGTGTCGTTACTCACCAGAAGTAGAAACAGAAGAAGCCCAACTTGTAGTTCCTATCCAGGAAAGAGAAAGAGTGCTACAAGAGCACCATGACTCTCCAACGTCTGGACATATGGGGCTGAAGGAACTTGCAATAAAGTTGCCTCTAGGTACTATTTTCCTGGGATGCGCAAATACATCGCTGAATATGTTAAGAATTGTCTGGAATGTAACCGTTACAAACAGACTAATCAGAAGCCAGCTCGTCTTCCCAGAACAACAATTTACGCCGAAAGATTCGAAACTCTAGCTGTTGATTTTTTTGGACCTCTTCCAGAGTCCTCATCTAGTAAGAAATGAATTTTTATTGTAGAGATAAGATATACCTATTATAAGATACATGTACAAAATGGGTAGAACTATTTGCCCTTAAAGAAGCAACAGCTGTCAACTGCGCCAAACGAAGTCGAAAACGTTTTTCTACATTATGGACTTCCACGCAGATTCATAAGGGATAACGGACCACAATTCATAAGTGCCGTTATGCAACAAACTTGCAAGTTTCTCGAAATTAAGCAAGACCTTATTCCTGTGTATCATCTCCAAGAAAATCCATAGGAACGTAAAATAGGGATCTAAAACCTCGACTTGCCATACTGGTCGGAGATGAGCACAATTCCTGGGAAGAAAACTGCCACTGATACGTTTTTCCATGAATACTACCAAATGTAAAACCACTAATCACATAGCAGCTTTCTTGCAGTTTGGCAGAGAATTAAGAACAGCAGAGGATGTTACCTAGGACCTAAGACCATTAATTGAATGTGATAACTTCGTGGATGAGATAACCCCCCTATCTCAAACGATTTTCCAGTTTAACTGCAGAGATTAAAGACCACGTCGAAGAGAAGAAAAACAAGAAAAATATATTATGATCGTCGACGTCAAAAGGTTTCTGACAAACCAGGTGATAAAGCATGGGTGACGTTACATCCTATTTGCAGATTACAGAATAGAAAGTGCCAAAAATTCCTGCCTAGACGTGAAGGACCTTATTTAGTGATAACCAATCGTTAACCCACTGCGTATGATATTGCTGATCCAGCTAAGCCAGATGAAGTCCTTGGGACTTACCACAGCTCAGCCCTACATATAAACAAGTTTAATTCGCTTTTTAATGCTAATTCATGAGCGTACATTATATAACCTTCGCCTCCCTCGAGATATAATAAAGCTTCGATTACTATTGAATTTAATTTTATTTGTATTGTAGTTCTAATCAAGTGTAATTATAAAAAAGTTGGTTCTTACATACTATCGCAACCATCATGGCCAAATTTGGCAATTTTTTAAGGATAAAAATGTAAAAGTGCATGTGCAAGCTGGTGATTTTTGCGCCATCTTTTTTAGAAACATTCCCAAATTATCGATATTTATAGCAAGTCTGGTAAAAAATATCGACATAGGAAAAGGAAATATGCTTTAGCAATTTAAAATACAAATTTGAATTATTAAATAAGGATTATGTCAAACATTAGAAAAGCAAAAACACGTACATTCTTCTTGGAATCTTTCTGAATTTCTTTTTCTTGTTTTTTTGCGTTATTCTTCTCCCGAAGTACATAGCTATCTATTCTCGCTTTAAAAAATCAGAGAATTGCGAAGACTCTTCTTTGGCAACAGCGGCTATCTAGAAAACGCATTTACTAGTTGTTTCATTCAGAAAATTTTGAGCAAAATTCTGTATTACTGGCGAAATTTTACCGTAGTTTCTCCCGCTGCAGGCGAATTCATTAAGCTCATATTTTAACACTATGTTTAAGCCAAAAAATATCACGATAAGTGTATAAAAATCGTTGGAACTTCGAATACAACAAAATAGAACGCATACAAAAATGGCGGCGTTGCTTGGCTGAAACGATTGTTATCAGCATGGTTGTCAGAAGAATGGTTATGCGCATGATTGCCAGAGTTTGGCACTTTCTGAAAATTCGGCTACTTCTGCTAAGATGGTGATAGTACGTAAGTACCAATAAGTTTAATTGTTAATTATAAATAAGTCTAATTCTAAATGTTTCACATTCTTAGTAATTTGAAGTGCAACTATTGATTGTGCTCCGCCATACTGAGAAAAGCTGTACGAGAGTACTTTTGTGTAAAATTCTAGAAGTGTGAAGTGTTTGTTTTGGGAATATAGATTTTATCAAGCTAGCATCGGTTCTGGGTGCATTCAATCCATCACGAAGCCGTACGCATGTAACATTTTAACTACAGAACTCTACAATGTATTTTCTCCCTCCTTCCAGGGTGCCTTCGTTGTGTAAAGGTTAGCACACTCGGCGCGTATTCGAGAGGTCCAGGGTTCGAGTCCCGGTGAGACGCACATTTTTCACATCTACTGCTGCTAAAAAATTCTAATGACCCTACAGTGGCGTCCGAATTAAGAAAGATGGTGGATGATGATTCTTCACCAACAGGATTTGGCGATTGGGTCTCCTCATTCCCAGTCGCCCTTTGATAAGGTAGCATATAAGGTATTTCTCTCCTCTTTCTAACGTGTCTTCGTGGTGTAACGGTTAGCACACTCGGCGCGTATTCGAGAGACCCAGCGTTCGAGTCCCGGCCAGGGCAATGCACATTTTTCACATCCTCTACTTCCAAAAAATTCCTAATGACTCTACAACTCTTTTAAATCAGTTTTGTGAGTTGACTGAAAACCGAGATCGAATGGAAAAATTTCGATAAAGGTAGATGTCCGTAAGATTAAAAATCTGAAGTACAGTAAGACGAGAACAAGTGTTAGGAGGTAGATAATTTTAGGAACTTTGCTTTAATAATAAAAACCTGGTCCCCGTGAGCTAAAACTTGTTCAGGAAAATATTTCAAAAATATTTTTAGCAAGTCATCTCTCCAGCTACTTCGCAAAGTATAAACACATTATACGTCAAGGTTATCTCGAGTGGGTAACTAGTTTATCTAAATGAAGGTTCAAAGTGGCGTGTGGATGTTGTTCCTATGCGACACTTTTAAAATATGTCCGAAAAGTTTCACTTCGCTATGATAAAAAAAGGACATTTTTAAAATTTTCACCTCGCGAATAATCATTTAGCTTGAAAGAAAGCGGAATTTCAGTTATAAATACTAGGAACAGATTAAACAGGAAATTTTGGTAAATACAACAGAACTTTCCATATTTCGTGTAATCGGTTCCTTCCAGTACCCTGTAGTGTTTGAAACCAGTCTAATAGAGGAACCAAATATATGCACAACTGATAATGGGTCGCCCCCCCCCCCAAAAAAAAATCTCAGTATTTCGCAATAAACAAACGCCAAACGCTACTAACAAATTTCAATGTCTCTATTAAAAATAAATTATAAAAAAAGTTATGTTCTTGTTAATTATGATTTTTTTTTCCTTCTCCAAACACTGCAAATCGATATATATATCTGCACATTTTCTTTTGCGTTTGCCTTTTCTCTGAAATTTTCTTGGTAAAACAAAATGGCGTTTTTTTATTGTTCGGCAACTGTAAAGCTATGTTTAAAGTTCGCATCAGGTTCCATAATATGTTTTGACAATGCTTCAACCATTCCAATAATTTTTGAAGTGGTTCAAGTGTTTCGTGCATGTACTTCAACGCAGTCGTCATTGTCTTAGTTGTCTTCCCATTTTTAAAGCCTGTTTGTTCTTTATTTATGATAATAACTATGTAAGGAATGATCCTTTTACTAATTCTAACTAGGGCCCACTAGTGACCGAGCGGTAAAATCGCTAAACACTGGTAGTTCCGATCTGAGTTCGAATCCAATCGAATGGGCTATCTGCATGGACATTTTCGTGGTTTTCCCCATGTGTAATGTGTATACGAGCCAGTTTCCCGTAGAAAGTCCTCCACGAAAGCCTTCTTATCTCCGGCGGATAGTCTTAGTGTGCTTTGCCATAATAAACTAAACCAAAACCAAACTAATTGTAACTTGTGACTGATCCTCAACAAGCCTGTAAACGACTTATCGTTAAGTCTTCAGAAGTATTGAGAAAACTGTAAAAGACTCTTTATTTTAAAACTAAGTAAGATGAAAAGAAGGCATATCTGGTGCTTACAAATCAGCCAGCATTTATGGCAAGAAGTCAAAATAAGAATTGAGTGTATATCTAAATCTAAACAGATAACAGCCAAAGGCTACGCAGAATAATTTAAACTCGATATTGGCTCTTAAATCTTCCCCAACGTTAAATACCATTGGCAATTATAATAATATGACAGAAAAAAAAAAAAAACTCTTATCTTATAATAGCACACCTAGCAAGGTGACCTTCATTAGGCGAAACGCGCTCTGCCTAAGCCATCCCAAACCCTCCCTTCAATACTCGCTAGCTAATTTGCATTCTCGCGGGAAAACAGAAAGAGAAAAATGGCAGTAAAGATTCTTAGCATAAAATAACTGGTTAATAACTGGCAAATAAATTAAATGAAGTCTGCAAGTATTTCTTTAAATCTAGTACATTAGTGTTCAATGTAATTGCTTTGACAAAAATTAATGAAACCGATAATTTAGATTCCTGCAAGTTGCTATCTGATTTCCATTATTTTATTACTTCAGTATAAGGTGTTTCAAAAATCACAGAAACATTTGCACAATATGCTTTGACATGTTTTTCGTTCTGTTCTCGTATTCTGCTTGCCGTTCATCTACGCCTTGCTTCCCCTTTATTTTCGATAACGTTTCTAAAGTTGCAGCTTTTTCTAAAATTCTGTTAAATGAGGCGCATTTGTTTTCCTATTGTAGCTTTTATGACTGACTAAAATGTGTTGGAAAAAACTGGATTTTATATCATATTGCATGACTGTTAAATCAAACTAAAATGAACCGCACAAAAAACAGGAGCAAAAACAAAGAAACAAAGAACAAAAGCACTAGTATTTATGTATTAAAATATAATTTTGCTGATCTAATCTTTTAGAATTTATTTTGATTTTGCTCATTTAAAATTTATCCAGGCCGATTGCAGTCCATCTGTTCAAGATACTGGGGTACACTTAAATGCGACTTAATTAATATTAGGTACGTTAAAAAAATAGAATGAAAGAAGGAGAAGTTTTTGATAGTCGGTTAACCATACATAGTGTTAAGTTAGTTACACGTTTATTGTACGTATATACGGAGGCCTGGACGGGTTACGTGACACTACCCATGCAGCAAAATCGAAAGAAAAGGGGCTGGAAAACTTTATTTTCACTCTCTATTCCTTTTATATTCAACTTGGTTTCCATTTCTACGTTTCGAATCTACTACACTGTGCATCCCTGTGTTCGAAAACGACGCATCGTATTACTTCTCGGGGTGCAGTGCTGTAAAGATGAACGTTTGCAAGATGATGCCCCTAGTGTAAGCTGACATTTCTTCGAATGCAACAAAGGCACATTTTAGAAACTCTCTCGAAATGCATGTAGCTATTACTATTACAGAGGATGTTTGTATATTTTTTTAGACGATTTTGCCTCGCTATAAAAATTTTCATCTGCTTGGAAATTTCTTTTTTAACTGCATCTATATTTTTGAAAGTATTAATTATCATCTGTTACTTGACAGTTTGGTTTTTCATGCAAAATGGCGGATTTGAAGAAGCAGTGGATCGAAGGCCATGCACGAGTTCTTTCCAAAAAAAAAATTATTCGCATGTAGATTCACAACACACAGTGAAAGTCATGGTTTTTCGATATCTAAAGCTAAGGTAGGTACTATTGTCAAAAAGAGAGGGGGAGGGAAAGTCAACGTTTGGCTTCAAGCGGAAAAATTGTTCCACATACGTATCCAAGGAGAAAACGGAATGCTTTGAAATTTGGAAAGGTAAGATCTTTAATATCGAAAGAAACTCCTACAAGTCAAAGGGCAGTAGCAAAATCATTAAAATGCTCAGTGTCAACTCTAAACAAAGTGATTAGTATTGATTTGAACCTTAAGAAAACGAGAAAACGTAATGTGCATCGTCTTTCTCCACGGCATATCGCCGAAAGCAGAACGCGTTGCAGAATTCTCTGTGCGAAACAATTACTCGCACAAAAATGGAAAAATGTTGTCACAAGAGATGAATCTTCGGCGCATTTTAGTGAGTGCAAAAAGAGATCCATTATTATCATCAAAGAGAAGAAAAAAGATCTTAAACTTTGTTTACAGAATCCAAATAATGTTTTTCAAAGGGATTTGGGATTGTTGCTGTTTTTTCATACAACAGCAAATTAAAAATAAAGAAAGTGGAAAAATATACTGAGATTAGTTCCACATCTTATGAGGAATGTTTCTGACAACCTGTTTTTCAAAAATGAAATGCCTTTAGCCACAGTGCCATCCATCAGTAGAACTGCATCAAGACAAACCGAGCAGCCACGCGTCAAAATTCACCGTTAATTTCCCGAAAAAAATGGAACAAGAAACGAGTATCAAGCCCCTACTCTTCACTCATATCCCTTTTAAATAGTCTGATGGATTTATACCCATGGATTTATACGTTTTTCGACTTTTCAAAAGCGAATTGTCCAGCCGTGAACCTACCTGTGGAAAGCTGTTCAAGAGGAATGGGATGCAATACCTCTTCCGACACTGCAGAAGGATCTATTGCTTTTGAAATTACAATGTCGGAAGATAATGAAGAATAAGGGTTATCAAACAGGACATTTAAAGCACAAAAAGTTTATGAAAAATATTCCTGTAAATACAAGGAAAATCGTCTAAAAAATGTGCGAACAGCCTGTACTTTCGATAGTGAGGGATTTCGTAGTAAATTTCATCTAATTTAAAGTTTACGTTGAACTTTTTTAGCTCACTTTTAATTTTTGTTGAAACTGCTTTTGAAAATTTATACATATTTCTTAAAGTCTTAATTCCCTCTTCTTTCAGTAAAACTTTGATTGATATTTTTATTTCTCTTTTGTTTCTATTCTTGTAAATTTTAATTTAAACCTCTGTTATGGTTTAATTTTGCTTATGATTTAGAAATTCAAGATCCGATGTGCTTTTTGTATACCTTAATTTAGAACGGAAATAATAAATATGAGAAATGCTTTAAAAATTAAATAGAAATGTTCCTGTTAAAAATGAACATCGTCGTGCTAAATCTGAAACATCAAGTTCCTACCCGATTAACTGGAAAGTTCTCGCTGACTTAGAAGCTTACAAAAGTCTACAGGCATTCTTTACACTTCATGGCCATAATTTGCTTTTCCTTGAAGAAGAGGGATCTTGTGTCTAATAACCCTTGAAATCGACAGAGTTTCCTTCAAAACCCATGGGGAAAAATACCGATTTACCTAATTTTAAATTAAACGTTAAATTTTACGGGTTAAATGAAGATCTGATATTAAATGGTACCTCTTAGAGACCAGAAATGCTGAAAATTAGCTTGCACAGCTCTGGGCAATATACGGCAAAGCGTTCCATTTCAGCTCTAGTAACTTTTTGTAGGTTGCTTTAAGCCTCACCTTTTTGCGCAGAAATAGGGTTGATGTCAATACTGATGTTGGAGCAGGAACAACTCGTAAACGATAACACTGCGTGAACATCATTAAACATAAAATATCTCGTATCGTTTTACGCAAGTGGCGTTCTGGCTTTGGCAGGTTTTGAAGCGGTGCGTTCTGCTTCGTTCAGGTGCATTTTCATTTACTGTTGATACAGAGACAACAGATTTCATCACCACGAATTCGATTGTCTTATGACATTGATACTGAGTCAGATTTTGATGCTGCGTATGAAAACATTTGCAGAATACAGCGCTTTCCTCAAACCCTTCTTCGTTGTTTGGACAGAATTGCGAGGTCCATTGTTGAAGTGTCTCCCTCATGGCAAAGGCTTTAAGTGGCCGATCGTAGCAACCGAGTGGCCAGTTTGTAGCGACTATTAAATTTTCTGTAAATTACTTCTGCGTAGTTAGAGATCGGTCTGTTTTCAGAAGTTGCGACAATGAATCATGACCCAAGATCGAAGTGTGTCTTGAATAGATTTTCAGTGACGAAACTGCTGTCACGGAAGCGTGGGGACCAACACTTTGCGCTACGTTTACTTCCGATACATTCTTCGAATGCAGTGTCAAAGTGACGATTCGATTGGTTTATTTGAAGCACGCGAGGACATCTGCCTAAGCAGAGGAATACCTTCATGAAGAGCTTCCTAAGGAAAACTGGCTCGTATGCACTTAATACATGGGGAAACCATGAAAAGGAGCACGCAGCGAACCCCTTCCCCGGAATTTGAATCCAGTCCCACTACCGCTCGGCCTCTGGTGAACCGCAACGACTTGATTCGGGCGCCACTTAGCTCGAATTTAGCCCTGATAAACGCGACTTTTTGTCGTCTCTTGCATTTATTTATTTCTACAGCGAAAATTTTCAGAATCTTCCATTAAGTTCTGGAACGGTCAGAAAGTTTTAGCAACATTTACAAATTGTTGCCAATTTGTAAATTCCATAAATGACAATCCTTTGCTATTTTGCATTGAACTGATTTGGTTGTTTAAGAATGTATTGGAAGAAAACTGAAACCTTCCAGATTTTCCATTTAACATTCTTAGCAATCCCTAAAAATAGCAGTTTATACTACAACATAAGTCTTATAGAACTATAATGAAATGTGAAATTTTGAAATACGTTGAACTTAAGACAGTGAAAGAGGAGTTAAAAGAAAATGATGATTTTTTTCCCTTCAAATTTGTAAATGTTTACATGCATCTAGAAAAGCTAACCAAATAGGAAACGGAGAAATTAAAAAAACAATGCTTAGGAAACGAGCAGTAGAATAATGAAAGAAAAATCTAAATATTCGAATATATTGTTCCATGCCCTTTTTTGTTCAATGCATATTAAATTCGGTCTCTTTCAGTAGTAGTTTAATAAATTTTATATGAAATGATTGACGAATGTTACAAGAACGCAAGTAAGAAGTTCGTGGAAAATTCAATTAAGATAATTTATAATTCAACGAGATTACTTCCGGATTGTTTATCACAGGCCTTTCGTTTAACCTTCGAAGCTGTTAATTAGTGCATTAAAAATACTTCAGCGACGCAAAAATTAATTAATAGAGTTCAAGTTCAAGTTCTTAACGATGAAGTATTAGCTGTGCTAATGACGCAAATGTGTAGTTACTTTTGCATTAAGATGTCAAAAATGCTTTAATGTATTAGTTGGGAATATTGGGTGGCATCAAAATATGCGATTTAGAGTGACACGAAAAGTGCTAATTGGTATTTCTATACTATTGATAACGAACACTCTCAACAGAAATATCCATCTTCTTTCTTATTCATTTCTGGCTTTTCTCACAGAGGTCAAAATCTGAGAGAATTTTTCTGTACTGAAATTTCATAAAACTGAAAGCGCTTTTACACAGAAGATAAAGCAGCGGGGAAAAGAATAATTTTATTCTCCCAATAAATAACGCATAGGGAGGAATAAGACATTATTTCCAAATAAGTAAATGCGATGAAAATTAGAAGTGTTCCAGAAATCCTGTTCAAAATTCGAATTAAATCTTAATCTTGTTTTTATTTACTTAAATGTATTTATTATTTTATAAATTTATATAAATAATAAATATAAATATATATATATGTATATATACACTGCTTGACATTGAAAATGCAACACCAAGAAGGAGTGGTCAGAAATTTATGCAAATTTTAGAGTAGACGCACGTCACTGAGTTACGCGAATGATGTGAAATACGCAGCTCTCCTACGCACGTGAAGTAAGATATAAGGGAAGGAACGTGCAGAATGGGCAATATTCGTGTCGTTATTTCTGCCAGACGAATTATCGAAGAAAGTTGAGTTTTGTCCCGAAGGATACCTGTAATAGGAGAGAATGCCAGGCCCCCTTCAACGAAGGCACTTACAGCAGATAGACGATTTTACGAGGGTTATGATGATCGGACTGAGAAGGGCGGCTTGGTCCTTACGTCAAATCGCAGCTGATACCCACATGGATGCGAGCACGGTGCATCGGCTATAGCGAATATGGTTGGAACAAGGGAATGTGGGAAGAAGGAGGGGTGCAGGTGCAGCCAGAGTGACGTCAGCACGCGTGGATCGACGCATCCGCCGACAAGCTGTGGCGGTCCCGCAAGTCACTTGTTCCACGATTCTGCAGCATGTGCAAGATACCCTGGATATTCCCGTGTCGACGAGAACCATTTCCCATCGATTGGTTGAACGTGGGCTGAACTCACGGCGTCCGTTAAGAAGACTGCCATTGACCCCACAGCACAGACGCCAACGTTTAGAATGGTGCCGGACTGGAGCGATGTGGATGACAGAATGGCGAAACGTCTTGTTCTCAGATAAGTCACGCTTCTGTTTATCCAGTGACAGTCGCCGCATACGTATGTGGCGTCGACGTCGAGACACATCTAATCCGGCAGTAACTGTGGAACGCCCCACCGCGCGACAACGTGGAATAACGGTTTGGGGCTCTATTGCCTACGATTCCAGGTCACCTGTAGTTCGTATTCAGGGCACTATGACGGCTCAACGATACTTGGATAATGTACTGCGGCCGGTGCAATCCCCTACCTTCAGGGGCTGCCTAATGCAATTTTTCAGCAGGATAACGTCCGATCACACAGTGCTCGCATCTGCCAACATGCTCTGCGAGGTATACAGATGCTTCCCTGGCCACCGTACTCTCCTGACCTGTCACCAATCGAACATGTGGGGGATGTGATTGGACGCCGTTTGCAGACTCTGCCCCTGCCTCATTCAGAAGACGAACTGTGGCAAATGGTTGAAAGGGAATGAAGAGCCATCCCCCAGGACACCGTCCGCACTCTTATTGACTTTATGCCTAGACGTGTTTCTTCGTGCATCGCTGTCCGCGGTGGTCCTACATCCTACTGAGCCGACGCCGTGCTCGCTCTGTATTCTGACTATCATTTTAAAATAGAGATCACTTATTGCTGCTTGCTGTGTCTGTCTTTTTCCCAAATTTCATCACTTTTTGACCACTCCTTCTTGGTGTTGCATTTTCAATGTCGAGCAGTGTATATATTTTATATTTTATAAATTAGGCGTCATAAAGAAAACAATATGTGACTGAATGAAAAACTTTGTAAAATGCATGCCCCAATTAAATGGACTTTTGCCATTTTTTGAAAACTTTTGTGATTTCGTTTTTAGAGAAGTAAGACTTGCACAGGTATTTTTCAAAGACACTTTCTAAAATTAGTTAAACTAATTTTTTATCACAATATATTTAAGCTGAGTTTGGAAAAAGAAAGGAATTTTTGTTGATTTTGCAGAATGAAAGGGAGAAGACTTGTTACGTAGTCATGTCGATATAACTCTTATTTTATTGATATTAATGCAAAACATTTGCATTTTCAATTTCAAAACTAATTCTAAAATGTGATCTTAATTTTTTATGAATTTAAATTAGATAACTTTCTTTGGTGAGAAATATTTTTTCAGAACCGAATTAAAATGAAAATTATTAAAAGGGCACCGTTTGAATAGGTTTAGGAGAAAATTTCTCGTAAAACAGAAGTCACACTGAACCAAAAAATTAAACTAAGTACATATTAAAGAATAACTGGAAATATAAGATTTGACATTTCATATATCTAATAATTTTGAAAGAAAATGCTTATATATGTTTGTGCATATTATGCATCTTACGATACACATATTAATGATAGAACTACAGGACTGATACAAAAAATAAAATAACAGGTTTAAAAAAAAAGACTGAAAATTTTTTAATTTTATGTTACGCTCAAAGCGGCATTTTTCCATTTACACCCACATACACGTTTCGAGAGCATCTGAGCAAAAAATTTCTCACGCTCTAGAGGTAAAAATATTTTATTCCGCACAGTGTGTTGCCACTGCTCGTTTTGAAATCGTTCAGTTTTTAAATAAAAAATTCGCTAATGTTTTACAAAATATGAAATAGATAATAAAATAAATTCCAAATTCGGGCTTCCAGGTGCTCATATTCGGGTGGAGGACTACGTTATTCAAAATTTGTTTGCTTTAGGTAGCGTTGTTTTTCACAGTGTGAGAAACATACATACATTCATGCAGATTCTTCATTATCAATTTCTTTAAATATAATACAAGGTGATAATATTTGGTGGCAACAATTTGCAATGCGATTCAACGCTTTAAGTGATTAGACGCAAAATGCCGTTTCGAGAGTAACGCCTCTTTGGGATAAAAAAAGTTTTCACAAAAATACATGCAATCTGTTTAATATTTTGTGCAGTACCATATTATTTGCGCTCTTATTTTTAGAATTTCAAATAATTTTTTTCAAAAAAATGTTTTTGAAATAAAAATTGTAAATTTATGTTTAGCCTGCATTAGCTGAATTCGTGATTATCCAAGAAGGCTACGACCCCAAGTGTCTCGGTTAACCGAGGTTGTACTACGTAACATTTCTTCTTTTTAAATTAGATAATAGTATTCAGACGTCTGAGTTCTTTTTGCAGTGGAGGGAAGAGTTGTTTTCTTTATGATTACAGATGATTCATAAATTCAACCCCAATATTAATTCAGTTTGCATTTTTATTTTTCACTTCATGCATGTCTGGTATACACAACTGAAAAGAAGAACTGCCTTTTAGCATGGTTTTAAAGACGAAAAAAAATCAGCTTTATCTAATTTAATTAATAAAACACTCACTTCCACTCTTAAATTGCAGCAAGAGCTAAAAATATTAATGGGGCCTTACAGCCTTGGATTTAAGAAAAACGTCTGCTGGGATCTAATGCCAAAACAAATGCGTGGCAAGGGAAATCTAAAATAATATTTATCATACTTAGCGCCCAGGATTGTTTTCTTTCCCTTGATGCGATGCAGCTTAAGAAGTCAGCTTGAAAAGCATCGCTTTTAAGTTAATTCAAGCTTTAGTTTATTAAATAACGCTAATTTCGAATAAACCTGAATTACGCAATTCATGAAAAAAGCATTGTAAACGGGTCAGAACTGTTTTTCTTTTTTAGAGCAATTTTTACTTCATTGTACAAAGTAAAGGAAGTATTGTAATCGCGAAAAATTTTGGGTATTATATTTCAATGGGAGTATCGATTTCGACCGCTCTCGAAACCCCTTGAATGATGTTTTTGCGTAAGATCTATACCTACCGACAGAATGAAGGACTGTTTTTTCCGAAAAAAGATTTTAAATTGGACTGTAAGTGGATTCAGAAGAGATTTTTTCTTAACCATAACGTACTTATGTATATATCTCGCATTACTCAAGAACGATTAATCTCAGAACGTTGAAATTTTGTATATGGGACTGCTACAACATGTAGTTGTGCACCTTCCTTTTTCGTTCCAATCGGCTGCAGAAAAGTACATATATATTCTCACTCTCGCTGAACTTCTCGGTGAACTTCATTTTTTATTCTTATATCTTGGTAAATTGTGCATTTTTAGCTTTAAAAATGATTGAAATATGTGGGTTTTATGTTCCGGTTAAGGTTTTTATGCCTTTAATTAATCTGCATGCAGTAGTTGTACAATTATCAACAACTTCAAAGTTAAGCCTAACGAACCGCCATTTTCTTATATTTGAAACTCAGTAGAACAGTGAATTAAGTCAATTTCTGCACCTTCAGTGTCTTTTTGTCGAGTGGGATCAAGAGTAAACCTTCAGTTTTGTGCATGGAAAAAAATCTGCCTTCTAGTCCGCTGGCAGAATTGCTTGTTTTTGCTTGGAAACTGTAGTTTAATTGTAAACTTTTTTTTTACTGTTTTAGCTGTCCCTGGTGTTTTATGTTTTTCTATGTTCTAAAATTTTTAATGAAGATGTTTTGAATTTTTATGTATTTTTGCCTTGTCGCGAAGTGAAAACTGAATTAATTGAATGAGAACTATGATAAAATTCGAGGAAAGGAATTCGAGGAATAAGTTTAAATGAAATGCAGCAAAAAAATGCGCATAATTTAATACGCCATACAAGAAAGTCATATGGTGTCCACATCAGAATTTGTTTTAAATATTTTGAGTTGCATAACGGAATGAAAAGGAACCAAGAAAAGTTATTAAATTAAACGAATATCGACGTCCACACTATAATCTATAGCTACGCATATTTGTAATGAAATTTATATTTATCCTTTTTAATATAAAAAAAATCATTTAGGGGAAAAATACGAATATGTCATTTTTAGAGAAAACATTGGAAGTTTTATGCTGGAACAGTGCATCGATTTCTAGCTTGGTAAACTAGCAAAACGATGTTAAGAATATTTTAAAGATATTCTCCTGCAATGTTGTTTTTGTTTTTTTTGTATGGTTTATATAGGGTAAAAGTTGTTCACATATATGCACTTTCAAATCAAGAAAAAGGCCTGTTAACACAACAACAAAATACTTTCTTCATGCAAACTAGCGCTTTCTTCATGCAAACTAGCGCTTTCTTCATGCAAACTAGCGCTTTCTTCATGCAAACTAGCGCTTTCTTCATGCAAACTAGCCTGTCAGATGAACTGGCTGCGGCCAAAGCAAAATTTATACGTTCTATGTACACCTGAAAAGACAATGCATAAAAACATTTCAGTCTGAATGAAATTAATTCCTTTTTTCCAAGCAACAACCAACTCGTAAATCATTTTTTTTGTTGCCATACCAGGAAACAAAAACTTTCGCCACATCAGGTTAATGCGTACACGTATGATGTCACGATTTAAATTTAATTGAATATAAAACATTTTCCTCAGTATCAATAAAAGAATTAACATGGCAATAACATATTCGTGTCAGTTATCCTAAGCTGAAACCAAAAACATGCCAACAGCAGCTATTTATTTAAAATACTGGCATTAACGAAAAATTTTCGATATACAATGACGTCACGTGCAGTCGCATGCTTCAGAATGTGACCTTATACAATAATATAGTTCAATTTTAGCAATGTTATTTTTATTTCATATTTTGTAAAACTTACAAATTTTTTATTAACAAACTCTAGGATTTGAAAGCGAGCAGTGGCAACGCTTTTCGAAATAAAGCAGATTTTTATCTACAACGTGCACGACTGTTGCCACTCGAAAAAATGTTTGCAAAAATTAGCGTTTTCAGAGTATTTAATTAATATCTCGGCTAATTAAAGTCGTACGAAGATGAGAATGGTTGAAATGGCTTCTTACGAATTTTTGGAATCCGGGGGGGGGGAGGTACCTCTCTCGAAACTCAAATTCCCGAAGTTCAAGAGGAGATGATGCCACAAAGAAACAAAAGTACAGACAGACGACCTCAGATTTCAATAGCATAGATTATAATTTATAAAAGTCCAGTAAATACAATTGAATGCGCTGATACCAACTAGGAGTAGAATAGCAAATATACAGAAATGAAATTTGTTTATCTTGAAAATGGCAAGTTAGTCCATATATTTTTTATTATTTATGTGGCTTTATTTGGATAGCGTTTCAAAGAAAAATAAAAGATCTGATAAAATGCTTAAAAACATTTATTTTCGAAACTTTCTAAAGTTTTAACATAATTTATTTAATAAATCTATCTTAGAAATTTGCATCTATGTTACAATTAAACTCAAGTTACAAATGTTTTTGTAGAGTCGTCTACATTTAAAAGTACATTACATGGAAAATTTTGAAAATTTAAATTTATTTTACTTTTTAGCTCAAAGGGAAAATTTGCCGAGAGGGGCTGTTAATTTCGTTTTGGCGTTTTGCGTCGTCCATTTCAAAAAAGCATTTCACTTTCCAAATTGTTGCCACCATCTATTAGAGCCCTGCGTTATATTTAAAGAAATTAAATAATGAAGAATCTACAGGAATGTAGGTATGTTTCTCGCGCTATGAAAATATAACGGTACCTAGAGACATCAAATTTTGAATAACGTAGTCCTCCACTGGAATATGAGAATCTGGAAGCCCAAATTTCGAATTTGGAATTTGCTTTATTATGTATTTCATATTTTGTAACACTTTAACGAACTTTTGATTAACAAACTCAACGATTTCAAAGCGAGCAACGGCAACACTGTACGGGGGGGGGAGTAAAACATTTTTATCTCCAGCGCGCGAGACTGTGTATCGGGAATTCCAAAGATATACACTTTTTAAACTGTTTTGTGATATTGCTGTTGAATTGAATTTTATGATTTAAGTGCGAAGAACACATAATATTTAATAAATAAAGGTAACTCACAAAAAACGTTAAAAAAACGCCTCTTTGGGCGTAATATAAAATTGGGGGGGGCATTTTTTATTGTTTGAACAACGACTAAGAATTGTACTATTGTAAGAACTAAGAACTGATTATTGTAAGAACATTCGATTAAGTTCAACTTAACTTTACAATTCTTTTCAAACAGCCTGTGCATGGAATGCCTTTAATTTCGATATTATTTCTTTTTCTCTTCTGGAAAGAAAATCAGTAGTAACAATTTTAGATGTATTTTAACAATTTTACACGTATTTTTAAATACAGATTAGTTGGATACAGTTTTCTAAACAATGCCAGTACTATAACTAAATAGAGTAACCATAATTCATTAAATATTGCTATTATTCTTACATTTCTATCAAAATTGTACATTATAATTCATTAATCATTATCAAACTAATACATTATAATAAGTGTAATAATATTTGCACTGACACATATAGTAACACATAACTTATTAACACATATAGTACTACATTTCTATTAAATTAATACATTATAATTCTTTAATCATTATCAAATTAATTCATTATAATAAGTGTTAATATTATACGTAACATTGATACATATAACATTGCACCTCTATCCAGTTAATACCTTATCATTTGCAAGTCCTAAATATATTTAAGTATTTTACTCATGAGAATAAATATTAAGTTCATAATACACTGTATTTAAAACGAATTATATTCTTTACGGAAGTAACGAGGTATATGATTAAATATTATCATGTATTCGACATGAAATTCATTATTATTTTTTGAACAACTTTAGCCTGAAATTTGTCCACTCGTTAATTTATGTTAGATATTGAGCTGCTAAGTATTTTTTCTCGAATAACCTTTCAGTGTGAATTTTGTTTATAAGTTGCCTCATGCTACGTACTAAACTACCGTGCTTTTGGATTTATTGTTTCACATCGAATTAAATATTTTCTGGAAAACATAATAACATAAATTGTATGTAAAAATTAATCAGAAATGGTATTTATTCAGTTTCGGTGAATTTTAAAGTTTAATTTACAATTAAAAAAATCTGTTAACATTTATTATTTAACAGAACGGCATTCATTTAGAAAATACTTTTTATTGTGAAGCACAGAGGGCGCCACCAGTGCTCTTCAGCGATAGTTTATACCAGCGACAGCGACTGAAAAATTTTGGTTTTCTGTCATATGATGTGCATCTTATAGAATTCCTAACCATAAGTTACTATTTGCTTAGCGAAAGGCGCGAAAATATTTTACATGTGCAAACTATTATTAAAATTCAAAAATTAGTTTGTTATTAATTTACAAACTTTAATTTTGTTAAGTATGAAACTATAATTGCAACATTTTTTTTATGTAATTACAGATAGGTAAATTTGGTATTGTTTCAAGGGAAAGGTGGGTGCTGTTTCTTTGCTAACAGAAATGCAATGTTTGATACAGTGTTTGAAACGTGTGCATAAATTAGATTCTTAGGTAAAAAAGGAAGTATAACAAAATCTTTTGCCCAAATAACGTTATGTGGAAGGGAAATAATTATTTGCTTTATGACGCCTTTTCCGCTAGTTCTATATGTTCCTTGTACGCAATCAAACATTAAAAAGCTTATTCTACCAGAAGTTTCATGGAACCATTATTTTGTGATTTCGGAAATTGGATCTGTTCTAATAAACATGTTTTGCCCCAATACAATTTTTCAAAATGAAATAAAATAGTAAATCAAATCTTAGTTAAAAATATTTCAAGAAAATGATGTTCGCTGAATGCTTGCCATGGTAGATTTAAGAAGTAGACAGCCTGCGTGTAATGCTGGACAGTCTATGTATAATGCTGAGCGCATTGGCTCGTTCTTGTAATGTTCTTACTTTCTTCGGATGGCTAAAATGGAATTCTTTTTGCATTTAAATGTTAAGTTACTAGACAAGCAAGGTATTTACATCACAGATTAGTTCGAACTTAATCTATTTCGCAATAAATGGTCTCTCTCTTTCAATTTTACCTGTATGTGCCTGACGAGAAGAATAGAATTTCGTGAGGAATGATAATTCAAAAATCGGTAATCACTATATTTTCGAAACAGAAACAGCGGAGTTGATACTGTAGAGGCATAAGGATTTTTTTTTCTGAAGGAGGAGATGTGAAAAATTAGCAATTCCTCGCCGGGACTCGAACCACGGACCTCTCGAATACGCGCCGAGTGTGCTGACCACTACACCATGAAGGCAATGCAAGAAGGCGGGAGAAATACCTTATATTATGTACTACAAAATGCTGCTCGAATTCGCTCGGAGTGCTATGCGAGTGACGGAAAGGTTACGTGGCTGACTCAGACATAGGCACATCTTATAAGATGTAGCGATCTCGAGAACAATTCAACGCTCGCAAATTTGAAAGAGTTGGAATTCTTGAACTAACGCAACGGAGCTCTTTTGGGCTAGCGGTAAAGAATTCGACTCCCAGTGATCATCACATAAGACGTACTGAAACGTCAGTCGAATAAGTGACATCATTACGTCTCACTACTTTATAATCAAGAGTTATCCGAATCCCAGGTATTATGAAGATGGTGGTGTTTATGTATTACTGTGATGGCATTTCCTAACTCATGCCAAATCTTAAGGACGACATTAGTCTGCAGCAGTGTTGCCAGATCGTGCGATTTTTCGCAAATTTGCGACTTTTGACAAAAGTATGCTACTTAAAGTTTAATATTTGCGATTTTGCGACGTCCATCATGTTATTATGTTATTTTTTTGCCACTTCAAAGATTTTTTTAATGTATCGTAAAATGCTTTTATGTTAAAATAATGTATCAATTAAAAATAATTTATATTGGGAAAAAAAAAAAAAAAAAAAAAAACAATTATTTAAAAGCTTAAATATTTGGTATCTGGCAGTCTTGTTTACATGTAGCAATTAAAAATAATTTATATTAAAAAAACAGTTATTTAGGCTTAAATATAAGTTGGTATCTGGCAGTCTTGTTTACATGTAGCAATTAAAAATAATTTATATTAAAAAAAAACAGTTATTTAGGCTTAAATATAAGTTGGCATCTGGCAATCTTGTTTTCCTTTTCAAGGCTGCACGGCCTGATGCCGGTACAGGCAGAAAGGGGTAAAGGAAGTCAAAAAAGTGGAGAAAAAAAAAGAAATTGCTTCGGGGTGTCTCACCACCCTCCGTCGTGCCCTGTGCGTTTTGTTTTTCAGTCAGTCCCCTCCCCCCATTCTATGGTGTTAATGAATCGAACCAAACAACTTCAGCTTGCGCGCCATATATTAGGTACTGAAACAGAGAAAGAAATGAAAGTTATACTGCTGATTATAATATTGCTAAGAACTAAGGAATGGAAATGACTTAAAAATCAAAGCAACTATGTTTTTCGAAATAACAAGACAAGTAAATTTAAGTGAAAGAACAAGGTTTTTTTAAGTAATCAGAATCTGAAACAGATCCTCCACATACAACGGAAAACTCACTGAAAAGAATTCCTCAATTAAAATGTTCACAATGAAGCAAAAATGAACAACGAATTAAAAAAATGAACTGCCAACTCAAAAAATTTAGTACAAAAGCGCTAAGAGTCTAATCTCTTAAGAATGGATATCAGCAAATGAATTTAAAAATAGAAACCTACATTAAATGAGAATTAATTAAAAAAGAAATGGATATTTGAACAATTGAAAATGAATAATATAATTTTAAAATTTTCCTTAAAGCTAAGATGCGTAATTAAAAAGACTAAGAATCAAATACAGTTTGTAACTTACAGAACCAAATAGACGGTAAATTTCTTATGACGTCAGAGGTCATGTGAGCATGCGTAACTATGACGTCACAAAAATTACTTCATCTCTGACGTAATTTGCGATTTTTGTGACTTTTTTAGTCTCCTTTTGCTACTTTAGTCAAAAATTTTCTGGCAACACTGATCTGCAGTGTTAATATTCATTTCTAGAACTCAACTTATAACCAGCGTTGGTGCAGGTATTGCAAACTGTGGTTAGTTTCTTTAATTGGTAGAATTGAAAATTGTATACAAAAGGTTTCGGATTTTAACGGTCACCCAAAAGGGTTCGTTATGATTTTTTTCGCTCTCGCTGAGCTCGCAGTGGATTAGTCTGCTGTTACACTGAAAGTAGTAGAATCGAAAGGTAGAAACCGAAACCTACTAGAGTTGAAAGGTAAGGGAGGAAGAGAGAGTGAAAATAAGGTTTCCTAGCCCCCTTTTCTTTCCATTTTGCTCCATTGGTAGTGTCATGTTCCTTGTCCGGGCGTCCGTATTTACGTATAATGAGCGTGTAACTAATGTAATTCTATTTATAATTAACTGAGTATCATAAATAAACATTTCCTTCTATTTCGAAATTTTTCTAATATTACTAATTAATTGATATTATTAATTAATTCATTAATAATATTAATTAAGTCGCATTTGAATGTACACCAGTAGCTTGAAAAGACGAACTTCAGTCAGTCTGGATTCACTAGAGACTGGTTTGAGAATTTTAAAACAAATCTCAAATTTTAAAACTAAATTTTAAATGAGCAGAACAATAAATAAATAAATAAACAAACAAATCTGAAAGGTTTCAGATATTAACCGTCGTCCCAAAGGGTTTGTTCAGTTTTTTTTTACTCTTTTGATGAGCTCACAGTGTACAAGTCAATTAATACACTCACTCCTACTAATTCCTTTTTTTTTTTTTTTTTTTTTTTTTTTAGCTTTACTGTTAAGCAACATTTTCTTCGCACTTAAGCAATATATAATTCAACAGCAAAATTACATAATTTTAAAAGCAACATAGATTTAGAATTCAAAATGCAGCCTTAAGTGTTGGCTTACGTTTTTCCGTATTTTTTTTTTCAGTCCTTCTCAGTTTATGATATCAATGCTCAGTTATCTTATCAAGATTGCATTACAAACCATTTTTTTACCTTTTTATTATAAACATTTTGTGTGTTTACTTTATTTATTAAATATCACGTTCTTGGCGCTTACACCACATAAATTGCGATTCAACGGCAAAATCACAAAACGTTTAAAAAAGCATATCTGAAGAATTTCCCATAGATAATCTTGCGCACTGGAGATAAAAGTGTTTTCTTTCGTACCGTCCTGTCATTGCTCGCTTTGAAGTAGTTGAATTTGTTAATCAAAAGTTCGGTAAAGTTTTACAAAATGTGAAATATAAATCCGAAATTCCTAATTCGGGCTTCCAGGTGCCCATGTTCAGGTGGAGGACTACGTTATTCAACGTTTTATGGCGCTTGGTACCGTTATTTTTTCCCAGTGCGAGAAATACGCGTCCATTCGTGCGAATTCTTCATTATTTAATTTCTTTAAATATAATACAAGGCGATAGCATTTGGTGGCAACAATTTGAAAGGTGATACGTCGTTTATAACGATTCAATGCAAAATGCCCTTTCGAGAGTAATATCCCATTGGGGACTAAGATTCTTTTTCGGCTAAAAAACGACCATAATTTTCTATGAAGAGAGAATAAAGTTTGGCAGTTTTTCTTAAAGTGTTTATGAACATATCGAAGATAAAGTGATCCCTGAATCGTCTCAAAAGAGATCTGTGCCATATTTGGCTTCTTAATTTCTCTTGAGACTTGTGTGAAATCAAGTATGTAATATTTGTTTTCTTAGATAAAGTAAAAGGCATACAAAACTTAGGCTTTGTTACATATTTAGTATATTTCAAGTAAGGGGTGAAAATTTCTTTCAGATGTTTCTGAAAATTCTGTTTTTATACAAATGCTATAAAAATAATATTTATATATAATTTAGATAGTTGTTTTCAGATTTCGTATAGAACTTCCTGAATTGTAGGAAGACTTTAATCTTTGCAAGAGACTTTAGACACGTTTACACACACGTTACGCAGCAGTTTGCTGTAATAGCAGATAACGCAATATCACTTAAGAAATCACGAGAACATCTAAGAAAAAATATTAATTTTTATCCAAGGAAACGCGTTCAAAACTTTAGTAATTAAAACATTTTCTAAAGATATTAATTTCCAGACTGGAAGAAAAAATGTTATATTATCGTTATAGCATAACATTTTAAGGAAGAAAGGGAATTTTCGTAAGATTAAATTATATTCTAGCTTAGACAGCTTCTAACAATTTCATAATTGTGTGTGTATTTCAGTAAGAGTTTCTGTAAATTTACTATGCTTTCGTAAAGTAAGAAATCTGAGATAACATCACTGTTTATCGTAAGAGAGACATGGTTATCTAAACAGAAAAAAGAGAAAAACAGTGAAAGTTAAATATAAAAACAAAAAGTGGTTTACTGAGGCAAACCGAAGTACTCAGAGGATTAAAAGAAATCCCGACAATAACTTTCGTCCATAAGATAATAAAGTAAAACCCGCAACAAATGGTATTTTCTCCGTGATTCCAGCATTCCTTTGTGGTGTAAAGCGCAGCACACTCGGTGCGTGTTCGAGAGGTAGAGGTTCGAGCCCCTGTGGGGCATTACTTATTTTTCAAGCCTCCAGCTTCAAAATAACTTAATCATTCTACAAATTGCTCCTTATTATTCCTAAAAAATTCATAAAATATCCTTAAGAATATACTATGTAATAGAGGAAATGCCAGGATTATGAATGGACAGATTTATTTTATTAAGGTATCTCAAATGAATGCTTTAATATATTAGAAAATGTTCAAAACAATTTTCTTTGAATAAGATGCAAGAATAAAAGAGCAAATTTCTTCGTTCATTTCTATCATTTTAATTTTGACCAAATTTAATTGCATTTTATATTTAGGGAGCTTCTAAATTTTTGACTAAGATGCTTTAGAATGAAAGAGCAAATTTTTTCGCTCATTTAGGTCAACGTAATTCGGACCAAATTTAATTGCATTTTGTGTTTAAAGCGATTCTAAAATTTTACACTTGTCTGTGAATTTCAATAACACTATAAAACATTGTCCTTCTATAAAAATCTGCAGCTGTTGAAAACAAATAGAGAAAACAATGGTTTATGAAGGGTTTATCGATGCTTCTTTAATTTTAGGTATTTAAATGAGATATAATATATGAATAAACCAATTTACACTGGAAGTATATCCAATATGCATTCCAATATACATTGAAAGAACAAAGTAATGATTATAGTTAGATTAAATCTCAGATATTTCAGCTCTCTCTCTCTGCTTTTTTTTGTGATATTCAAAAACGGTGGGCATTAGTATTCTGAAAAGTGACATTCTGACATTGCAAATAAAAATAATATAATAAAAAAAAGAGATGATTGTTATCTAACCGAAATGTTTTCGTAGTTGATGTATCTTCAGATGCACTTCACTTAAATTTCAAAGCATACAGAAATGATGTCAAAGTTCAATTATAGATGGATGTCGGTTTTATATGAGAAGTCTTATTCATTTAGAGAAATATTAATGAATGGTCCTTCTTTTCAGGTCGTAAAATGATTCTGTAGATACACACATATAGACTCTTTTAAAATTCGAAGAAATCTTCCATAAAATCCACTTCTACACTTATTTTATTTTCATACAATTTTATAGTTCAACTCAGCGTTTTTCTTTTTCGTATGTTATGTGAGAATAATAGTTTCGAAATATAAAATTCCAATTAAGCTAACTGACAATTTAAATAAAAAGAAAATTATACTTTCATATCAGAGAAAGGCACTGAATTGGGTTATTAAACGTAAAAACATTTGAAGATACCTATTATGAAATTTTCTGGACAAGTAACCATTAATTTGCATATTAATTTTATAATATTTTTCGTAAATTTAAATAAAATTTAACTTTAAAAGCCCCTATCTGATTCTTGACTGTTAAGTCGTGGATCCTTAGGTATCCGTGAATCATATTTTCAGAACTGTTTCAGAATGCCTGAGTCTACTGTTTTCTTCATAATTGGATATGCAGTGATGCTTCGCTCAAGGAATGTCTTTTATGACTCAAGAGTTCACCAGCGGCCGAGCGGTAAAGGCACTGAAACTGGTAGTTCGGTCCGAGGTTCTAATCCCGACGAACAGCCTGGCTGCATCGGCAATTTCGCTGTTTTCTGCACGTGTATTGTGTATACGAGCCAGCTTTCTTTAGAAAATCCTCCACGAAGCCCTCCCTACTCTTAGGCACATAGCCCTCGAGTGCTTTGTTATATTCAAATAAACCAAATCAAAACTTTATGATTCAGGGACTGAAAACTGCTCCGTAGTCATATATTACAGATTATATGCGAGTTTCATTACTCTTCAGCTTGGAGTTAAATTTGTTTTTAACACTGAGTAAATAAACGCACACAAAATAAAATAAACAGTCGTTGCATAAACACAAATAATCAGCAGAGAAGAAAACAATCAATATATTTCTTAATATAACAAGAACTGCTGAAGAACTAAAAACCTTTCTTGACTAGGAATGTGAAAAATCTTAGATGGAAGTTTGTTCTGTTCAAGCGTAGGAAATCACAACAGTCAGTTTCTGATACAATTATCGAGCAGCTTAGGAAGAAGTAAATGTTATACTTTTCACTTTTCTGAAAGTAAAACGGGGAAATAAAAAGGAATTTTAATTACAATTCTAAATAAATAGCCAAATAAATGTGAAATTGGTAACAATATGACAAGACCTGCTGAAAAACTACAAACCTTTCTTGACTAGGAATGTGAAAAATCTTAGATGGAAGTTTGTTCTGTTCAAGCGTAGGAAATCACAACAGTCAGTTTCTGATACAATTATCGAGCAGCTTAGGAAGAAGTGAATGTTAGATTTTTCACTTTTCTGAAAGTAAAAATCTATTTAATTTGAAGTAGGAAGGATTAAATCTAAGCCAAGATGATCAGAATGGTCAATCTGTTTCAATGATTCTGTCATGCGCTACTTCAACACCATCCCGAGGGAAAACAAGCAACTTCTTGAAACCTGGATTTCTGTCAAAACCAAACATCAGTACATGAGAAGATCAAATTATGGCACATAATACGGGATTCAAAGTAATACATTATCATATTATTAATGCCTCAATGAAGCATCTAGAGCAGGTCAGGTTAAAAATAAGGTATTTATCATTTCTTTACATTTGCCATTATTACATTATCATTTGATGGTCATATAATTAGTTCCTCTCTTATGTTATGAAAGTTGTTAATACAAAAGCGCATATGCATAAGATGCTGGAAAATTGCACTGTCATGGCTGCCTATGCTAATGTTGTGTGAGTACGGGTTCGTAATAGATTGAACGCACTCAGAAGCGATGACAGCTTCATAAAATTTATTTTTACTAAAAAAACAATTTATAGTTCTGGAGCTATCCACAAAAATACTCGGAGAGGTCTTCTCAGTAACACAAAGTACAACCAATACTTAACTTCAAACTACTAAGAACGTTAAAGACAGTGCAATGCAAAGCGCATCCCCAAAGCGAAGTTTTAATATCTCAATACTGCGAAGTCACTCTGAACTAACAACTACTCAGAAATTGATACTTCCTCAGCTGTCGCATAGTTTTCTTCCGCCCGCCGAGAAATCTTTAGTACTTTCAAATTTCTTGAAATTACTGGAGGGCATATACGGTTAAAGTTACACGTAAGGGCCAGACAGAATGACTTACATACAGGAATCAATTACCATACCAATTACAGTTACACGGGGACCTGATCAAAATAAATACAAATGGTCTTGGAGACTTTTTGTGCTTTCTTTTCAAATTTGGCGACAAAAATTAGTCGCCAAACCATCGCCAGCTTTGCGATATCTCCCCAATTTAGCGAGGTAGCCATTTACCTTAATGTTAAATAGACTTGCCCTGTAATCTTCTTTTTCCGGCACAGCTTCGTCTCTTCAGAATTTTCACGTTACATTATACAAAAGATACTACAGTTTCACATATAATTTCTCTAAAATTATATACACATAATACAAAATTTGTAACAGCTTTAATCATTGTCCAAACTATGATTTTATTTTATTTCTGTGCAGACATTAAAAGGAATATCATTATCCATAATACCGTTGTTTCCAATCCCTCTGGTGTAGGAAAGCCTACACCAATTCCGAATGGCTACGCCGCGAAAAAGAATCACAAACAGAATTCTGATTGCTCACAGTACTGATGATATTCAACAAATAACAATGGAGCTGATTTTCAAACAGCAGATATTTAATGAAAAATCTTGCTGCCACTGAATTATGATTGAGAAGTATATTGTCTTACTTTGCTGTAGTGGTATTAAATATTATTTTAATAAATTTAAAAGTTATATTAGTGATGTTGCGTGACTGGAAACAAATAAAGGAATTACGATGCTAAAAGTATTTATTACAAGCTTTGCAAATCCAAGCGAGCCAGGGATAAATAAATTCACAATTGCATCTTGAATAACTAAATCTTTTCTGCGTTAAATAAGAGCACTGGACTTCACGGGGCAATAATACGTGATAAAATATTGGGTTGGCAACTAAGTAATTGCGGATTTTTTTTAGAAAATAAAAGACAATTTTTTCATGGAACTAAATAACTTTATTCTGTAATGTATTGCCCATTTTGATCAATGACCTTTTGTCATCTTTCAGGCAGCATCATAATCCCACGTTCATAAAACTTCTGGTTTTTATTAGCAAAAAACTGAATCGGGTACGATTTGATATCAGCATCATTATTGAAGTTTTTACCATTCAAGGAGTTTGGTAAGGATCGAAACAAAAAGTAATCAGATGGTGCAAGGTCAGGACTATATGGTGGATGTGGCAAAACATCCCAACCAAATTCCAATAATTTTTGCCGAGTGACCAAAGATGTGTGCGGCCTTGCATTGTCATGATGGAATACAACACCTTTTCGATTTGTCAATTCGGGCCGCTTTTCTTCAACTGCATTGTTTAATTTCGTTAATTGTTCAATGTAGACATCAGAATTGATCGTTCGGTTGGGTGGTAAGAGTTCAAAGTAAACAATTCCTTTGTAATCCCACCAAAAAGTTAACAAAACCTTCTTTTGATGAATATCAGCTTTTGATGTTCTTTGAGTTGGTTCACCTGGCCTGCTCCACGATCTTTTCCGCTGGATATTATTCTAAACAACCCATTTTTCATCGCCAGTTATCAGTCGTTTTAAAAATGGATCATTTTCATTACGTTTCTTTAGCAAATCGCAGCTGTTAATGCGTTGCGTTAAATGCGTTTCTTTCAGTTCGTGAGGAACCCATGCATCGAGTTCTTGAACATAGCTAAGTTGTTTCAAGTGATTTTCAATTCATGTATGTGATACATGAAGCTTCTCTGCAATCTCACGTGTTGTACTGTGACGATCCGAATCGATTATTGCTTTGATTAGGTCGTCATCAACTTCCACTGGACGACCAGAGCGTTTTTCATCTTTGAGTGAAAAATCACCAGAACGAAATTTGGCAAACCAATTTTAACACTGCCGTTCTTTTAAGGCTTCGTCACCATAAACAGCACATAACGTTTTATGAGCTTGCGATGCGTTTTTCCCTTTGCGGAAATAAAATAGCAAAATATGACGAAAATGTTCCTTTTGATTTTCCATTTTTCAACGAACGCCAAACGAAAACTGCGCAACCGATCAAAAAACGTTTTTTACTGATTCACAGCTGAATTGCCAACTATCAAATAACAAAATGTGTTTTACATTTGTACTACGTCTCCAAACCTAAAAATTCAACTGAAGCCATCTATGAGTGAAATCCGCAATTACTTAGTTGCCAACCCAATAATTTTATTGCAAGTTTTCGTCCCCCACCATTTGATTTTGCTAACTTTAACAGCTCGTTTTAATTGATTTTATGCTCTCTACCTTGAATTCTTGGGTAGATTTGTAGTGGAAACATAATTTAATGTTTTTATATAATTATTAAGATTTTCTGAGTGTCAACATGATTTAATGTTTTTCCATAGTTATTAAGATTCTCTGTGTGGCAACAAGCAGTTCAGTTCAAAAAGTTGTTACTTTGAGTGCTCCAAGATAATTCCTTAAAAAGCTTTGTTATACTATTTTTTATGATAAAAATAAGTTATCTGTAACAAATAAATATGAAGTTATATAAAGATAAATATGATGTTGCTTTAAAGACTTAAAAAGAAGCATTTATTTTAACTATGAAATGCTTTGAATGTTTTGTTTCGATTTTGATCTTTCTTCAATACCTACAGATTAGTTCTTAAAGTGAGGCTGATTGTATTTGCTTAGTTTCACTTTGTTTTTGGTGTTAAATGCAATTACCGTATGAGGATTAAATTGCAATTTTTAAAATATTTCATTAACATTTTGAAACTTTAATGGCAAACGGTTCGAGATGTTAGACTGCAATCTGTGATTTTCAACATAGCAATTTCTTTTACGTCTTCCGCTAAGGAAAAATTATTTAGTTAATTCCAAGTTATAGATATTACGCACAGATTTAATATGTATTATGGAAATACGCTTATTACCAAACCAATAAGATGCTAACGAGATAATTGATTACGACAAAAAAGAATTCCTATTGGAAAAATTTCTGTAGCCGCTGGTAGGTACATTTCAAGGTAAATATATCCTTGTTTGTTATTTCACGCACGCACTGCGATATTTGACTGAGAGACACCGAGGTCTTATTTAAACCGAAATTGAGAGCAGTCAGTAATTGTGATTATAAATATTTACCTAACCCCTCTTCAGTGACATCCATCTAACCAACCTGTAACAAACACCTCTTCTGAAACTTTTTTCACGATTCCGACGGACGACTGGCGCCTTGTTTGATTCGCTAACGAGTTGCTCGCACTTCTTTTTTTCTTTTTGCCGATTTGGCAACAGTCCTATCTTCGCGCCATGCTTCACTTCCAAGCGGCTTCCGTTCGTAACGCGGAGTCGGTTTGTTGGCATCCGAAAAACAAAACATCGATTGTGTGGCAGCGTTAATTGAGGGGACATGTTAGCTGCTTCGGGGAGGGGTCAGTGGGACTTTGAAGGTGTTCAGACATTTTATTTAAAGTGTACGGCATCAGCTAGAGTTTCGTTTTTCATTCTCATTTATCACTAAAGCAGTTATGTAATGCACAGAAGAGTAGATGATTGAAAACAGAGTACTTATCCATGAAATCGTGGAATGTATTTTTTTCTGCAGCAAGGTGTCAAGATCTAAAGTACACATCATCTTAAAATAATCCTTATGAATAATTAAGCTGTGCGGTTAAAGTTTTCTTGCAAATTTAAATGTCTGATGAAAGAGTTCAAAGTGTGCAACTGCTAGATGAAATAAAAGCAAGTAAATTCAAAACTAGCTAAGATTAAATAAGATTAGCGTGTATATAAAGGCCGCATCTTCCGCGGAGTTCGAAGATTCCGAAAAGAAAAATTAAAGTTTTCCGAGAAAAAATAAAAAGCTTTTTATCCATTAAAAGTTAAAATTTCTACAGATACTTTTATATTTATTTGGTAAAGACACAAATTTGGATTAGGTCGCTTTTATCATACAGCTTGAAATCTAAATTGCCTTCGTAACTGTTATCTAAAATTTAGATGCAATGTACCCTTCGTTCCCTCACACCAGCCTGTATAAATATCAGTAAAAGTACATCATAGTTTAGGAGGGCGGAGGAAAATAAAAGCATTGCTTTGCGCTCTCAACTATTACATGCTAACTTTTTTAATACGGCTGACTGGAAATCCGGAAACTAATTCTCTTCTTGAGACACAGATGATTCTGCTAGCTCTGGTTCTTTCTTTTTCAAACTTGAGTACTTAATTTGAATTAGACTTTCCATTGCATTTTATAAATGATTGAAAAAAGGAAATAAACAGTTTCGAGAAGTCTTCTTTAGCACTGCTGGCGTGGCTTATTTCTCCTCCTCGATCCAAAAGAACCTCTTTCTTCTTAATTGCCTTTTGAATATTATATGCACAATATTCTAGTGTTGAGAGATGGATTTCAGGTAGTGCTGCCATTTCCAGAGCAGCAACATGCTGGTGAGACTAACACGCTGCCATCAGCGCTACCGGCCGGGCATTGTCCTAAAGCAAAGCTTGGATAGATGAAATCTTCCTTCTCGCGTCACTCAATACAAATGATTCTCGCCTCACTCCATACAAATGACTTTCAGCGAGTTCACATAGCAATCAGTTACCGTTCAGTATCTATCCGAAGGTGTGTCCTTCTGACATTCCTGACAACAGGTACAGGTTGAAGCAAGCATCTGTGCATCCAAGTAGGCATATTAGATATCCCCGGGCCTTGCTAACTGCTAAGGTTTCGCTCCGGACGGAATTCCGAGGGTGTACTTTTTGCATTTAAAGAATATAAGAAAGGAGTCTGGAGAGAAGATTTTCGCTTTTACGAAAAAAAACCAGAAAGCTTTCAAATTTTGTTTTACGCAGTGATTGCAGAAAAGTATGATTTTAAATAAGAATGAGCATACAAATTAATGCAGTTTTGTAAGATGTTTTGATTACCTTCAGAGAATAAATATTACGGCAGAAGAAATATGTGAACCGCAAGCAGTTAGGTATACTGTTTTACTTTCTAAGGTACTTTCTCCCTCCTTTCCGCATGCCTTCGTGGTATAATTGGAAGCCTACTAGACGCATCTTCGAGAGGTACAGGGTTCGAGTCCCGGTGAAGGCACTGTATATTTTTCACCTCTCCGCCTTCAAGAAAAAAATCTAATGATATAAAAGTCATCGTAATAGCTTCCAGTATGTTTGCTACTACGAAAACAAAGTTACTACAAGTTGGCTGCTATTATGAAACAAACTTAACACTCTCATAGACTAACTAGCAATGAACTGGGAAAATCTAGAATAAAAAGAATAGGCTCTCAGCACAGATCTAGCAGCTGAGTGGTGTTATAATGAAATTAAAATTTTGTAGTCTCATCTTCAAATGTTCTGTACCAGTAACCGGTACAGAACATTTAGTTGTTATATGATTAGATCAAGTAAAAAAATCTAATGATATAAAAGTCATCACTTTGTCATCGTAATATCTTCCAGTATGTTTGCTACTACGAAAACAAAGTTACTACAAGTTGGCTGCTATTATGAAACAAACTTAACACTCTCATAGACTAACTAGCAATGAACTGGGAAAATCTAGAATAAAAAGAATAGGCTCTCAGCACAGATCTAGCAGCTGAGTGGTGTTATAATGAAATTAAAATTTTGTAGTCTCATCTTCAAATGTTCTGTACCAGTAAACGGTACAGAACATTTAGTTGTTATATCATTAGATCAAGAAAAAAATCTAATGATATAAAAGTCATCACTTTGTCATAGTAATATCTTCCAGTATGTTTGCTACTACGAAAACAAAGTTACTACAAGTTGGCTGCTATTATGAAACAAACTTAACACTCTCATAGACTAACTAGCAATGAACTGGGAAAATCTAGAATAAAAAGAATAGGCTCTCAGCACAGATCTAGCAGCTGAGTGGTGTTATAATGAAATTAAAATTTTGTAGTCTCATCTTCAAATGTTCTGTACCAGTAACCGGTACAAAATGCCAAGCAGATATAAAATGGTGCTCTGAATATAAATGAACCGCACATGTTTTTCAATGAACACGTAAAATTTTAGCTCTACACACTGATTTGTATTTCCCAACGTCACCTTCAGTTATCCTGCAGACCATACTTTAGCGAATTGTAAGTGAATAATACAAGTGACTACTAAGAATGTGCGAAGCAAATATTACACAGAAACTCTGCTAATATGTGAACAGCATATATGATGCACATTAATACACTCAGTTGATATTGTTCAGTATAATGCATCCGAGTAACTTCTCATATCCAAGGTACCTCTGACTTCTAGAGTAAATGTTCTCTTTAAACTCAGAATCACAATGCAAAACACGTTGCTAACATTGCTAAAACCCTCATTCAGCACAGTCAAAGTTTTGACAGGACCCCTTTAATAACCACAGGTAAAAAATAACCATATTTCGAAGTAAATTTATAAATTCCGCTACACATTTTAATATTCCACAGCGATTTTTGGCTGGGCCTAGCGACAACAGAATGCTCCACCAACTGAGTACAAATGCTGATAATCATCTAACAGGCGGTACAGCAACTCAGCTGGTGGTACGTAGGGAAGTATGTATGCTGCCTTTTGAGTTCAGAATGTAGTCTAAGAAATATCAGTTTAGGGGATAGCGACCAGTGGAAGAGCCGATAACTCCATCTATCGGCAGAAATAGTAACTAAAAATGAAGGGTTAAGTGAATAGAAATTTGAAGGCATTAGGCAAGACTGGATTGGAATTGAAGTCATTGACTAAAAAGGATAAATTTTTGTGAATATGAAAATCTTCAAGAAAATCCAATTACCTAATAGAACCAGCTTTCTGGATAATTTTAGCAGAACGCAAATCAAAATTGTGATTGAATTTCTAACTATCATTAGCTATTAAGATTTGCTAATTTGGCCTTTTCGGACGTAAGATTCATGTTATTTTATGCAAAACTTTAATGCTCTTTAGCCAATATAACTTAAATCACACTGGGTCTGATTCCACCTCGCATTTTTTGGAACATTAAGTTTTAAAATTGATTGGTATATTTCCTTCCTCGCTGGGAGGATAAAGGAAAATTTATGAACGCTGGCTGGAAATTTCCAGAGTGTACTCAAAATCTACGGAAGAATTCATGACAATGTTACGTCCAAAATTTGTGGACGTCCTGAAAGTTATGAATTCAAGTTTGGATATATATTGGAAGAAAAGAGATCAAGGTACAAAGTGAAATAATTATTTTTTAAACATAATAAAGAAAATAAATTTATTCATAATATTTGAGGAACTTTGAAATTTCAGGGTTAAACCCAAATTAAATTTGTTCTTTGCCCAACTTGGTTGACAGCAGAGATCTTTTCCATGGCAGATGGGCTTGAACTGGTGAGAATCGGAGTAAGTGTCCTTTTTCCGGCTCTTTGTATGTTGAACAGGTATGGACCTAACCATTGCTCAATTGCAAAATGGGACCTAATGTGTCTACATGAAAAGTTGACAATGCTGGGTTACATTAGGGCAATTTAAAGTGGATGAAATATTCGTTAACAATAAGGTGTCCAGATTTCGAAATTCCAAATTCGAGACGCTATATATTTATATTTTTTAACATTTTTTTACGATTAAATTATTTTATTGTTATTAAGATGGAGATGGCATATAGGTCGAAATATATATATATATATATACTGTATATTCGCCTTATAACGCACACCCTTTCGTTTACGAAGAAACTTGAAAGATACATGTGCGATGATGCTCTTATCTTTGAAAGTCATTAATTCGAAATTTTTTTTTCAAGCGTTCGAACAATGGTATACTGAATTGACAAGCGATCAGGGAAACAATGCGTATGCAGAGGGTAATGTTTAAAGAAGTAAATAATTCTGCAAAGAGGGTGGGTTGTATTCAATGCAGCTGTGCACAAGAATGTTACTTTAGCTTTCGAGAAAAGGAAGACAGAATTTGGGGTAAGAATGCTCTCCCGAGCCGGATAAGTTCACGGAATTAAGAGTCAGAGTTTCATCTTTCTGTAGTTACTTCAAGCGGTGATTTTGAAGTGAACATCGAAGTTAACTTTCAATTTATAGTTTTTAGTAAATTGCATTTGCTTTAGTTGAGATATAGTTGATCTAGTGTTCCTTTTAGTATTATGTATGGCTCCTGCCAAATGAAACAGCACAGTGCTGGTTTCAAATGCAAAGGCATTGATTTTACGGAAGAAAAAGGAAATAGTACTGCAATAAGATGGTTTGATGTTACTAAAAGATGCAATGGTTGATGATTATTTATTTATGGATGAGAGAAACAATGATGGTGAAGATGAAAGAGAATTCGATGATGTACTTCGAGATATATTTAAAGACAAACATAACGAACTTCTCATGTTGTCCGATAATGAAAATTTTCATAAGATAAATCATTTCGTTAATAATGAAGAGCATTTGGGTGCACGATAAGATCTTTTTTTTTCCTATGCTGACTTTTTTATTGTTTTTTTAATCTATCATTTTTATACCCGGCGTATAACGCGCAGCCGTAAATTTCGATCTTATGTCTTATATTAAATGTGCTCGTTATACGCCAGCATATACAATACATATCTCTATATAAATAATTTTTGTTTTATTTTTTAATAGTGATATATAATATTTTTTAATAAGCAAAGAATAAATCAAAACACAGTATTCCTTTTTAAACGAAATATTAAATTTGTAACCCTTATAAATTCTTATGATGAAGTAGCCTCATATTTCTCTGAAGCATGAATAATTCTCAGAACATATTTTTCTTTTTTGATCTTCTTATAAAAGTCCGTGCTGTTTTCATCAAAATTTATTTTGGTGATTAACATACCCGTCAAAATATCCACTTTAAATTGTCTCTTATCTCTAGTCCAAAAACTATTCAGAGCGCTAAATACTCGCTCAGCTGTAGCATTAGTGCTAGGGAGACAGAAAAGAAGAAGAAAAACTCTGGCAATTTTGAAACATTTTGAACAAAGAATCCGGTTCTTATTAAAATTCTTTCTTAATTATAAATTATTATTTTACTTATTAAAAATAGTTCCATCCACCTCTGAATTGGGCACATCTTATTTTTTTAACCATTCCAATATTTTTTCTTTCGTGATATATTGCTTAAGGTAAACATATTCCTAATATATATCAATTTCCTATATTTTATGATTTGGAATTATTTTATTAATTAACAAAAAGAATGTTTCAACTTGACTCCAAGATGGGATTTCATTTAATATAATCCAGCTAGAGTTGCCATCTCCTGATCCCTTTTTTGTCCATTTCTCCAAATAGGAAATAGCAGTCTGATAAAACGAAACAATTGTTTCTCCAAATTCAATTATTTCGTATTGTGACACGTGTCCATTCTCTTCAGATTTTTCTAGAGTTTTTTTTAACATTTATCGGAATAAAGTTATCCTCTATCTTCTCAGTATTGAAGCTTTCAGAACATCCGTTGACGCAATTTCATCAAATACACACACAGTTTGATGCTCAACTGCTGTAACAATAACTTTATGAAATATTGAAGCCTGAGTGTTAATACTACAATGTAGTCACGATTCTGGCACTGCATTTTAAAAGAATTTTAAAATAAGCCTGGGACACTTTTCTTGAGATCGAAAATAAGTCTTCAATGGTAAAAATATTTGGAGTACCCTTTCAATGGCGGGAAGTAATGCTAACTATCTTGTTTGTGAATACCTTAGTATCACCGAAAAATCATCGATTTCTACGATGCTGCAGGAATTCTTCAATGTTTCTACTTTAACAGTATAAGATTTCTAGTATATCTTAAGAATAAACATTTCTATATCAACTGGCAAAACGTGAGCTGATGCTCTTACAGTGCTATGGATAATATGCGCTGCATATCCGACTCGAATTAAACCATTTTAAAGATTTCTTTTCAGTTTAACAAAAACATTATTTTCTGCACGTCTGTCACCTTCTCCAAAATTAGATTTCGTATTATTGCCCCAAAGACCAATAACGTTTCCTTTTAAATTTTTTTTTCAAGATAGGTAGTTAAATGGTTGCTGACAATATCGGATGTTTCACCAGGTAAGGATTTAAATTTTAAAATTTTTACTCCAACTCTATAATCCAATCTGTAAATCTAACAAGTATTGGGAAAAGCTTCATTTCCTTGTGATTGGACGCGTCAGCTAAGATTGAAACAAATGAAAACTTTTCCAAATCATTGTGCAAAGCTCTTAAAGGCATGAAAAGATGTAGTATCATTGCTGCGGTTCGCGCACATGTAAATTTAGGCTTAAATGCCACTCGCAGCACCTTGAACGTACAATCCATAGACCTAAATCTATGGTTCTGGCAAATAGTATGGTACGGCAAAAGTACCATATACTGCAGCTAATTCTTCTTTCTTATCACTCTTTTTCTCCTATTTGAAGAAATTCTTCACCAGGTAGATGCAGCAGCAGAGTTTGACATTTTATATTTCTTATTATTTATATGAACTTTAATATCTGTACGTCCATCATGGCTTATTGAAAATTTTGAAGAACATATTCACGGCAAAGTACTGCATCGTACATCCGAATAGCTTGTAGTTGTTTTAATAAACGGATATTCCTTCTGCAGGTCTTCGTTAAATGCAAAGTTTTTTGAACATATTACTAAAAAACAATGGTAAAATAAATAATAATTTAAACTGTTGTAAAACATACCCTTAACACGTAATGCATTGCTGATAATTAAAAAATACAAATGCCGTTGCCAAACGGTAAACGTCACTACGGTTCATCGCTTTGGCAGATTTAAAACAATTTTTTAACCCTTACGCAAAATCAAAATGGCGATGGAGTAAAAATTTTAGGACCTAAACGGAAGAAAAGAAAGATGATTTTAGATGGATATATTTACAATGAAATTTTAGCAAATGACAAAAAAATGATTTTTAGATGCCGTGTAATAATGTGTAAGGGGATGATACATACTAACGTATGTAATAATAATTAAAAATACATGTATATGTTTATAAATTCAAATCACAATCGAATTAATATGTCAATTAAAAGTTTCAGTGCTATCTGTAAATCTGAACTGAAACTATGAGCTAAAATTCCGTGTATGTTGGGAAGAGAAATCCAAAAAATGAGAAACAGAATTCCCCCTCTGCAGTTTTTCTAAGGGAAACGCTAGTTGGGGAATCTGCTGTTTATGTGGCCGGTATGGCGCGCGTCTCTTAACTTACACTTGTATTCTCAATTTGCAATCTACAGTACGTAAATAAATATACGCATTTAAACTTTTACAGTATCACACTACTGTTTTTTTGGGATAATTCGGGACAAATGCTTTAAATTTCGGATAGAAGAACAAGATTAAGAAATCGGGACAGGTATTAAAAATTCGGGACGTATGGTCACCTTAGTTAACAATGAACTGATTTATCGGAAATAAAGAACATTCTTCAAATTGAAACCAAGAATGCCATTTTGAGATTCGAATATAGTTTTACATTTGTAGTATGTGATTACCCCGATTAACAATAATTTTATTGCAGAAGAAAATTGTAATGATTGCGGTATGTTTTATAGTGCTGATTTCGATTATAAAGTTACAACTATCTCCCAGACTTCCCTTTATTTTTGTAGCAGAATGCTTCATTGATCTTATTATTCTACGTCACTCTTCTTAGTTTTAGTTCGCCCATTACTTTTGATTTAAGCCATAACTGTTGGCTTCTGTAAGCACGAGTGATGTCGTCTGCTAATTTTTATTTGAATAAAATTAAAGATTTATCTACGTCTTTCTGGTACATTTGACATTACCTAAGAATACGAGACTCTATAGACGTAAGAAGTCAGTTTCTCGAAAGGAAGACTCGATAAGAAATATTGGTTACTAAATTCTAAATTACAATAAAAGTGTTGAAAGTTCAGTATTGAAAGCGATTATAAAGAACAGTGTGCATGTTTGCCAGAATATGACACACAGAGGATTTCTTCAGCATTACGGTTTTGATTAAGGAAGGAACGCGTAGGAAATGAAAATCTTCTTTTCAAACACGCGGGAGTTTTAGCTATTATTTGCATTCTCGTGTAGGTGGCGACAGCTTACTTGTGTGCACGTAATCAAAAGAAATTTATTCTACAAGCAAAGAGTGCGAGTGCTTCCCGTCATTCATGCTTAAGGCAGTTTGAAGCCGTTCTTTCAAAACTGTAGTTAAAATTAGTCGGTATTGGCTTTGATGTCGCCTTTGAAGATTGATCATGCGTCTTGGCACTGAGAAATAAATACCAACCAGTACGAGCCGTAAAAATAACATCAGAATATTTTAGGAAGACAATTTTCGGCAGCTCGGGAAAGTGACATTATTAATATTTACAAAACTGCATTAGGTCCTTCTTAATTTCTAGTGTCCACATCAGATTAATTTTTTAAAGATTTATCTTTTGCGCTTTGAAATTTATTGGCGAAAAAATATCTCAGTTAATGTACCAGAACATGCTTTTTTTTCTTAGAATTTAATAAAATCGGTTAAATTTTCTCATATGTGTTAAGTAAGTTAACTTCCTAAAAGTAAAAATCGAAAGTATTAAAGTGATTTATAATGACATGTAGTTAAGGATTTTAATAAATTTAATGGGCAATTTTTTTTGTGAAAATGCTAGAAGAAATAAAAATAATACATGCTGCAGCCTTGGCTACTGATGTTCAAACTAAATTACAATTAGGAACAGCAAAAATTACAAATAAATAGCTAAGTTTATTGCTTTTTATTTTTCAGCTATCAAAATGAGCTGCTACTAGAACAACGACATTCGAAAACCAAAGTAATAATGTATCACTACGCGTTGCCATTCAGCGTAAAAGAAATACAAGTATAAATATGAATAACTAATTGTTGCCATTCAGCACAAAAGAAATATATTAACAAATACGAACGAAATGAATATTAACAAAACGTTAAGGTTAATTTTACGAAATAATTAAACGCATGAAAAGTATAAAATACTTGAAATAAAAAATAACTATTACTCATGCTACAACTGGGCCACTACAATGTCTTTTAGAAAACGGTTTCATTATATTTTTGCTTCTGTTAATTCTAACTGTGTGCATATTTATGAGGCACATGTTTTGTATTTGTTTGAAAAGAATGTATTCAAAAGGTTTAAAAGTGTATTCTGATACTTTAGACAGTTTGAGTACATTCGTTCAATAGAATTGTATGAAATGTTTTTAATATTATTGTGGCATGTTATCTTTCACGACCGACAGATGACGGTACACGCTGTTCGAAGGAACTTTTTTGTGGGGGGAGGAAAGAAAAGACGAGACCGCCATCACAACATAAAGTAAGAAAAACATATAGTATTGTGGTGCTGCCATGGAAACACTATACGAAGTTTTGTGAGTTCTGCACATGCTCGCCTCGGATAGCAGCAGTTGGTGAGGAGAGAGAGGTGTACATGAAGCGGCAGCTCTTTTCTATTTGTTCTCTCATCGGAATGTCATTATTGATATGTAAAATAAAGTTTATAAATTTTATACTTGTGTCTTGCCTCACCAGGAAACCTCTACAGTGTAAAGAAGTTGTACGACGTTGAGAACTATTTTTTTACGTTATTGTGATAAATTTCCTGTAAATATTCATGCTCCTGTCGTCCATTTTCAAAGTGCGTAAAAATCGTTGATAATCTCCTTTAAATATTCAAGTTAAAATGTCAGTTAAGTTGAAAATGAATACTATGATATCGCTTTAAATTTATCTTTCGTAGAACGGCAACAAAAATCTTTGTTTACTTGGAATATCATGGCATTATTAATTGCTGAGTTCTAGTTCCGTTTTATACTTCTTATTATTTTAGGAAATTTCAGTCGTGTTATGCTCACAAAGACATAAAACTCCAAATTAATATTATCAGAAGTACCATCATAATTCCAGAAGGGTTACATTCAGAAGCTGCATTGACTCTCAGAGGTGTTCTGTTCTATATTATGCTAATGAAGAATTATAATTAATAATATACACAATAGGGAATAAATATTAATTTGTATTATCATTTCATTTCGCGCATAATAATTTTCTCTCCGTTTCTCCTAATTTCGACTTCAGCTTTATTGGGGTAATGTATACGTGTATTTTAAAACTGTCGTAGATGTTTCTACATTCGCAAATGAAAGTGGGTTATTTTCTAGCTGTGTCAAATTCCTCGGTAACAGGAATCTAGTGCCGCTAAATTCTTACGACGGGCTTATCATTAATCAAGCGAATCTGCTATTCAGAGATTTTTGCTGAAAAGTGGAACATCTTGATTTTAAAAATAGGGCTTAAAATGCGCAAACTTCAAAGAAGACTTTGCGAAGCGACATTTAATATTGCTAAAAAAAGTAGCTAGACGAATGATTCAGTGCATACAAGTATAATGTTACGTTCTTTTCCTAGATGATAATGATTATCTGCATTTCTGAACAAACATTTAATTTTGAAGTTCGGTGACACTAATGAATTATTTAAAAGCCTTAAAATGATAATAATCCTACTAAGCCGGGAGGTCTTTCAGGTCCTAACCTAATAATTATGAATTTTAGTAATCTTCCCTCATATTTTTAGTTAAATCTTTTCCCCAAAGTAAATCTGACGGGTATATCTAATTGGATGCGTGGTTCCTAAGAGTTGTTGAGGTCGAACAGTTGGTAAAAATTTACCTATTGATCAGAGTTTCTATGTAAATGGGCCTTGCGTTTATCTGTCAGTGAATGATTGCTTTAAGCTCCCCATCGGCCGAGCTTTAAAGTCGCTGAACACTGGTCCGAGGTTTGAATTCCGCGAACTGGCTGGCTGCATGGGAGTTTTCGTGGTTTTCCCCGTGTGTAAGGTATATACGAGCCAGTTTCCCTTGAATAGTCCT
>KK114060.1:59828-82244 GCA_000611955.2 Stegodyphus mimosarum
CTGAAGCGTCGCCAAGAAAACAATTCAGTATGCGGCATTTACTATTTCGAAATAACAATTTTAAATTTGAAGAAGCTTTTCTACGAAGGTTTCAGGAATTCAGAAGTAGCACAGCGATGTTAGCTTTGAAAAAACCTCTCAGTGCTGATGCAACAAAATTGAAATTTTCTCTGGTGATATTGACATCGGCACTTTTGAAATGCGAGTAAATTGAGAAATCGTTTTATTAATAAAAACATGGAATCATGTTTGAAATTGTAAAGGAAGAGATACGAGTCTAACTTTCCCAAACTTTCCAAGAAAATGCAAGCTCGTTCTTCACATTCCACGCGTATTTTGTCACATTTTTATTTTAAGGTAAAAAATATTTTTTGTCAATAAATTAATATGATATTTAGTTCTATTTAATGTTAGTAGCAAAGTTAAAAAAATCTTGGTTCTTGAAAAAAAAATTTGGCCCTCAAAAGAAATTTTTAACTTTGTACTCGCAACTAGTAGCTATTTTTAAGCTTTCACGTGTGTTCTCTATTTTCTTGCCTTTGAAGTACTCTGCATGTATATCCATTCTATTTCGCACGGTGAACAGATTTGTTACATATTTCTTGTTTTTAATGTTATCAAAGAAAAATTGTTTATTGTGATAAAGTCGTGACTGCGAGAAATCGCATACTGTTGATAATGCGTAGGAAGTTCTTTAGAACTGCCTCGCACAAAAAGGAGTAAGTTAATTATTTTTCTTAAGTGGTTTTATGATACCTAGACTTCTTGATAACATTTTGCAAGAAATGTTACGTTATACCACGAATGTCATCAATAAAATAAGATTTTAATATTTTATAACTAGCAGATTACAAAATCTCTAACTCTGCTATTTGCATACGCTATTATCTGGAGACAAAATGAAGTCTAGTGATTATGAAGAAATTTTTAGTAACATATAGGTTACGAGTTCATCTATAATTGTTATTTTCGACTTTGTCCAAACAGTAATAGCCTTTTTTTAAGTGTTTAATATTCTTCTGCTTATTAGCTCAAAGCAGCATTAATCCAGAACGCCATTAGTCTCAAAACGGTATTTTGCGTCGGTTCACTATAAACGACGTATCACTTTTTAAACTGTTGCCACCAACTATTATAGAACTCTATTGCATTTAAAGAAATTAAATAATGAAGAATCTGCAGGAATGTATGTATGTTTCTCGCACTACTGTATTCACTTACCACTGTATAATCAGTGGTGAGTTTACTTACCACTGATTATACAGTGTGATACTGTGAACGCTTGTACGAATATTTCTGTGGAAAATTCCAGGGTTCTGAAGTATTTCTTTAGAGAAAAATAAATTTTATTAACCTATTATCGGACTTGTGTATTCAAACTATTACGAACCCGTACGCACGCAACAATATTGTACCGTTTAAAGAAAATTAAAAACAATAATCCTTTCAATTTGTGAATACTAAAAAATTTTGCATTAACCATGGCATTTTATATTAATACACCCTAATGCAAATCAGAATGTAGGGTTTATTTTGTTATTGACATATTATAGCGTATTAGGGTCCTTATTTGTGATACTCACGATATGAAAAAAAGGAAAAGTTATTGGAAAATACTGCTAAAAATCTAGATAAAAGATAAAATAAAAAACATACGCAAGTATATATTTTAGAATATTATTTCTGCTCGAGGAAAGTAAGTTTACAGCGACAGGTATACAAGAAATAACTAACAGTCGATTTTGGAAACAATTTCAATTTATCACGATCATGATATTAACTGAAAACAATTACACTAAAACTGCTCAATTACGCAAACTAAAAACAGTTACACGTTTTAAAGAATCCATGCAGGAGTAAAAATTTTACGCCATTATAACTTTGCCATATTATATTCAAGGAAAGTGCGCTTGGAATTCATTAACAATTATAAGTATTTAAAGGATATGGTATCTGCCGAATGAACTGAACTGAACTGAAGTACTGCCATGGTGAAGACCAATCCATATATGTTTGTTCATGGATTTTGTCAATAATTGTTATAGCCATCTAAAGGTATTTTCTTTATCAATTACTAATATGAGAAAGATTTAAACTCGGTTACTGTCAGTTAACTTAAATTTCATCTACATTTTCACAAAGACCACTTCTGTTTTATTCCATTCACGTTTCATTCTGGGTATCTCAAAAGAGCCTTTGTGCGGAATACACAGTGTCAGAATGGCTAATTAAAACCCATATTTATTTCAATCTTAAAAACAAAATAATTAGACTTAAAAGAAGAATTATATATTTATCAAAAGGCGTCGGACGGTCGCGCGCTGTTTGTTATTGAAAATTTCTTCTAGCGCCTTTTTCAAGAGCTTGACAAATTGTTTTATTCCTGAGTTTGTCAACAGCCGTACGTCAAAAGTAACGGAAGTGTAGCCAAGGAACTTTATTTCATCTTGTTAATTTTCAAGGTTGAGCTTCCGAGTTTCTCTGCACGGATAAATGAAGAAGGGTGGCCAAATAAAACTGCAGTATATTTTTGACAGTTATTTTCACACGAGGCTATAATTAAGCCAAGATTGTCAGAACTTTGAGAATATTTTGACGGATTTGTCCTTTCGAATGTTCCGCGTGAACGTGGAAAAAACAAATGATGCAGAACGAAGTCAACACGATCTAATTTCTTTGCTTTAAACAGAGGCAGACCTGTTTTTTCTATTTAAAACTTTCACCTTATTTTAGTTTTAAAATAAATTGCTTTCAAATAAACAAAATGCAGTTTACTTCACCGAAAAGGAAGCAATAACTACTCACGGGACAAGGGCAATGTTAATTAACCAATGATTATGATTTAAAGCTTTTTTCCATAGTCCTCGCCAGAATGCATATGAGGTTTTGAGTATCTAAGCCGAGGTTTTGAATATTTTAGAGTCAAGAACAAGATAAAATTCTCGACAAAGCTGGTATAAAAGAAATACTAAAACATCATCAAAATTTTAGAGCTTCTGGCAGCATAGGTTGCAGTTTGCGTACTATCGTCAGATATGCCAAAGTTTACTTCAGCTTTAACCATTTTACTAGCCGACGTTAAACAGGCGCCGTTAAATAACTGAATCAGCTTCAGAAGACCATTTGTGTGGCGGAGTTTTATTTTGCAGCACAAGTACTGCCTCTGTTTAATGTAAAGAATTATCGAAAGGGTATTTTAACCTTCGTAGTAATTCGTAGCAATTCAGACTAAAGTGATAACTCGTTTGTCGGTTTAGTAGCGCGTGAAGGACTTTGATTTTAACTACAACTTGTATAAACATTTACGGCAAACACGAAAGGACTGTTTACTTAAAAAAAGGATGTTTTCGTATAGGACATCATAAGGAAATCTGGCTAATATTTACTTTACGTACTACCATAAGAAAACAGCTAACACTTTACTGTTATTCTAGCTCGGATAGAAACTATCAGTATTCGAAGGTTCATCCATTCAGTCTTGGGTGACAATCCTCAAAATAAATTCAGAGGGGAAAGAAGGAAACAATTTTATTAGGTAATAAACTTCGAAATATATATAGATTTGCCTTCCAGTAACAAACAGAATTTAACAATAATTTTGTAACATCAAACATTAATAATAATAATAAATAACAACAGTTACACACGCTCCCTTGAGCAGAGTAATATAAAAAAGGTTTTTAGTTATAACCTGCCAGTTTTGTATTGAAATTCTCTGGAGGGGGTATTGCAATTTCAAAACTTCAGTGTATAGTTTGACATGCCGAAAAATTCACGATGAAAATTTAAAAAGGTTTTAAAATATGAATAAAAACATAAAATTCTGAAAGATTTCAGATTTTACTTTACGCCTAAAAGAGCGCTTTTTTAACGTTTTGTGGGCTGCCTTTATTTATTAAACATCATGTTATTCGCATTTAAATAATAAAATGCAGTTCTACAGCAATATCACGAAATAATTTTAAAATGAGTCTATCTTTAGAATTTCCGATACTCAAGCAAGGAGATAATTCTTTTTTTCGTACAGTGTTGCCATTTCTCGCGAAATCGTTGAGTTTGTTAATCAAAAATTAGTTAAAGTTTTACAAAATATGAAATCGGTAATGAAACAAATTCCAAGTTCCAAATTTGAGCTTCGAGATGCTCATATTCGGGTGAAAACTTACGTTATTCGAAATTGGGTGGCTCTAGGTACCGTTGTTTCATAACAAAGCAAGAAACATACGTATATTTAAGCAGATTGTTTATTATTTAGTTTCTTTAAATATAATATAAGGCTGTAATATTTGTTGGCAACAGTTTGAAAAGTGAATCAACGCAGAAAGTGAAACGGCGCAAAATACCATTTTGAGACTAATAGCTCTTTAGGTCTAACGCCGTTTTGGGCTAAAAAAAACACCCTAGTGTTTCTACAAGTGTTGAAGATCATTCTTTTCTCTGTTTATATCTGCTTTTTCTCTCAGTAAATAGAAAAAAAAATCGTCTGTCACGACGTAGAAAGATAATAAAAGCCACCTAAGTTACTTGCAGAACAGCCAGACACAAGCATTATATTGTTTTCATATCCAACCGATATTAAATACCTTATATTCGAAAATCAGTAATTGCGAGTTTGCTTTTACAGAAAGGTTGAAGAAAGGGAGAAGAGACTCTCATTATGAAAGTGTAGAAACATTCTTATTTAGAAAGTGAGACAAAACTAAAATAGTTGGCAAAAAAAAAAAAAAAAAAAAAAAAAGAAGAAAAGATACTCCGATTCTGATGATCGTTAAGAACTCATCGCGATCTGAAAGAGCGCTATCGTCGGGGAACTTGCGACTTCTCTCGGCGCGATGCCGCAATGCTAAGACGTTAACGGATGCGAAAATTGATAACTTCCGAGTGTCGTTTGGCAGAGCTCCGAACATTATTGCACGCTCGCTTAGCAGCCCAGTAACCCATTTCTTTGAGTTTCATTCTGCTGGAGAGAACTCACGTTTGAACAGCGAATATTCTGGAATTTCGTGCAGGAAGTGGCGCATTTTCTAAGTTAGATGAAACAATATTGCTTTTAAAATTACATTATGCTAAAGCGTAATACTATTAATATCCTGTTATCCTGAAATTATTGTTAAAGTACGTAGTTTAGAAGAGTTTTTCCGCACCCGTTACACAGAATGGGAGTCACGTGTCAACGAGACATCTTAATCTCGCAAATTGTAAATTCATTTAGATCCTTCACATCAGTTTGCAGCTTAACAGTTCTAATATTCTGGGCTAATTTCTGTGTACAACTTGTCAGGAAATAATTACACAAGATCAGCCACAATGTTACGGACATTCAAAAGCACGATGCATCAGCATTAAAAAGACTATCTTCAAGTAATCCCTTTAGATTATCTAGTATTTCCTTTTCTTGATCATTTTACAAGTATTTATTTCGGAATATAGAGAAGTGTCTTCATGTTTATTGCATATCAGATTTTTTAATTGGTTTGTTAGGTTACGTTATTTCTTCCTCGTACGAGGAAAAGAAAGTATTGTAATCACGAAAATTTTCGGGTATCATATTTCAATGAAAATATCTATTTTGACAGCGCTCGAATCCATCTGAACGATGTTTTCGCGTGACATCGTTACGCAAAAAGAGAATCAAGGACTTTTTTTTCCGAAACGGAATGTAAAATGGATTCAGAAGATATTTTCTCCGTGACGTCTGTACATACCTTAGTATGTATCTCTTATAACTCAACAACGAGTAACCCTAGAAGGTTGGCATTTTGTATATGGGGCTGCTATAACGTGTAGATCGTGTAGTTATGCATCTCCGGTTGCAAAAGGCCGCATCAGTATGTATATATATAGTGATAGTGCTGGGTGGTATGAGTAAGTATGTACATATATATATATGAACATATATATATGTTCTGGCGAAGTCTTTTTATTAGTTAATCAATTAGAATTATCAACAGTTTAAAAGAATGATAAGCCTAACGATGCCACCATTTGTTTACATTTGAAATTCTTAGTAGAATAGTGAATTAAGTCAGTTGGTTCACCAGCTTCAGTGTCTTTGCCCAGCGGGACCAGAAGTTAACTTTTGCTGTCTTCCTACCCGTTGAACGAACTGTTTGTTTTTGTACAGAAACTCTAATTTTAATTGTAAAAATTGCTTTTTCCAGCTGTTTTAACTATATTTGGTGTTTTATGTTTTTCTGTATTTTACAATTTTTTATGAACATGTTTTGACCTTTTATGTATTTTTGCCTTGCCGCGAAGTGAGAAATAAATTAATTGAATTTGAAATCTATCTCTAATGAAATTCGAGGGAATAAGTTTAAATGAAGTGCAGCAAAAAATGTGTATAATTTAATAGGATGTGTAAGGAAGTCATGTGGTGTCCACATCAGATATTTTACATACGACAAAGCTCGCATAGGCTATCTTTCTAGGAAAAGGGATGGTTTCGTAGAAGTCTTTTTAAGGTAACTGGCTTGTATTGACGTGCAACTGGAAAAATTCACGAAAACCAACCATGCAAGACAGCCTGCTCGCCTAGGGTCGAACCCAGATCTAACTTCCAGCACTCATCGGTCTTAAACACTCGGACACTAGTTCGGCTTTCATTGCTAATGATTGTTGTATTTTTGGATTAGGTTTAAAGGGGCAATATTTCTAATTTTTTGGTGTTAGGCCGTAGCAGAATTTAACCTTATAAAGCTTCATTTTGTATTACAACTTTTATCGAACTTTATAAAACTTTTATCAAAACTTTATTTACTTACAATTGACTTTTATCGTTTTGAGTAAAAGTCAATTGAATTAAATTCGTTTACTAAGTTATCTACACTGTTTGCCATATAAAGGGGCATTTCAAAGAAGGCGCAATAACGTTTGAACTTTACGAGCATACGTGATTTTCCCAGAAGACAACATATTCTTACAATAATTTTACATAGTCTTACTGCTTCTCGATCTTATTAAATTTGTTAAGCATTTTTATCGTGCTACTGTAGTCTCACTTAAATAAACTGATGTTTTCTTCGGACTCTACAATGATATTTAATTTTTTTGCCAAATGTTAAACATTCAATGCACTTTCTGAACTTCATTGGAAGAAACTAACTGTTGAAGGAGATTTGTCAATATCAAATGATGTGACAAGTTCATATTTACTTTCTATAGATATGAAAATTCAGTATTATTTGAAAAGGATGCCTTTTTGAAGCATTGGCATTTAACAACTGAGCGAATATTTTTGAAAGACGGTGATTCGATGATTCTCGACACATGTGGACAGCTGGCTTAAATTGGGTTTGTATATTAATGATATCTGTTTTTTTTTAATGTTGTCCATTTTGAGATTTTTGCCTTTGAAAACGTTTTCAATACTGCGTCAGCTGTTCGAAGTCCGACTCCGCGTTGTGCCAAGGGTTACCACAACATCTTATGTACACGCCTTTAGCAGTAAATCGCCCTCGAGAGCGGTCACATCATTTCGAAGAACAGCGGTTATTACTATAACTTGAAGGTCAATATTTGCGGCAACTGTGAAGCGAAGATTACTTATGAAAGGACTATATATCCGGCTACTAGAAGCTTTGTATCCCATTTAAGCTTCGAAGTCAGCGAAGTACGATTATACTGAAATCGTGAAGACAGAGTGAATCTGTGTCAGAATCTGTGACAGCATCATGAGCAACTGTGTCAGATTAATAGATACGTATACATAAAAGACGAATCCATATTTATTGAAGAAAGCTTTATATATTTTATAGTTACAAAAGAGAAAGCTGGTAGTGGTTTAGCAAATGAAATTATTCATAAGTTAGAAAAGGATGGCCTCGACATTCAAAATGTTGGAGGACAAGGTTGTGATAACGGGGCCAATAGGTCTGGATTGTACAAAGGCGTGCAAGCCATTGTTTGCCAAAGAGATCATCGAGCTACATGCATCCCTAGTTCGCCTCATAGTTTAAATTTAGCATGCAAAAATACCGCTTCAACAAATTCAAGTACGTTAATATTTTTTGGCATTGTACGGAGGATTTATAATTTTTTTGTATCTTCAACGAGTAGATGGGATGCACTTATGTCCGTTTTGAAAATAACATTAAAAGGTCGTACAGATACACGATGGTCATCAAGAGCAAGTGCTGTTAAAAAATTAGATCTACAGATAACAAAAGTACACTGCGGGGGGGGGACATCCAAACAGTTCTATATCTCCCGTTCTACTGGCGTAAATTCAAATTGCGTTTTTCATGCCTCCAAAGCGCGATTTAGGATATATACTAGATTCATACATAACATTATTCTAACATAGGTATTTTGACACAAAATGGGTCTTTTTCCGAAATAACATACCAATTGTTTTCCATACTTCGGTTCTACGACTCAAATTATGCCTAAATATTAAATTTTGTAAAATTTAATGCAAAACTTACGGAGAATTCAAAAATTTAACTTGGCGATTTTTTTCAGTTGCGCCAGGAATAATTCACTTGTCGAACTTCTTGTGGCAACCTATTTTCCTAGCCCTTCCATTGTAATGCAGCGGAAAAAAAGTCACATCGTTCCTATCTTTTTACATTGTGCATGAGCGGAAAAAAAGTCAAATCGTTCTTCTTTCAAATAGTTTCAGCAAAGTGCGTAAACCGCATTAGATGTTATTATCGATTTAAAAAAATGTGCCAAATTTCAAACCACGCCAATATATAAATTCACGTATATCTTCGAAAGTTTTGAATAAAATGCTCTAATTTTTTGTACGTATACTTATAAAGTTGATTGCAAAAATATCATAGGGTATAATTCAAAAGGCTTTTTCCAAAAATTTATAAAAATTATTTATAAATACAAATTTTAAAAATAAATCATAAAAAATGGATGAATTTTGTTTGGAGTGAACCTAAATTTCGAACTGGGAAAGAAGGAATCAAGTAAGTGTAATAAGAGATATTAATAAATGCATACCAAATTGAATTAACATTGAAGAGCTAAGATTTTGAAAGCTACTCTTGCGAGTTTTACAAAACTTGGCAGTTTGGCATAATTGGAGTCGTAGAATCGAAACATGGAAAAAATGGCATGTTATTTCAGAAAAAGTCCGATTTTGGGTCTATATTAGAACAATGCTATATATAAATCTAATACATATCCTAAGTTGCGCTTTCGAGACATGGAAAATGCAATTTGAAGTTCGTCAATCGGGCCAGTAGAACGGAAGATATAGAACTGTCCTTTTTTTGTGTGCAGTGTACATATATTATTAAAAGATATGGCATTAAATCACAAATCTTTGCAATGGGCTGAAAATAACAGCATTTGGAAACAAATCAATTAAAAATTTTTATGTTTGTTATCTGCGTGGAATCTAATACTGCAAGAAATGGAAAAAATAAATAAAGCCTCGCAGTCAAAAACTATAACTGTCTATAAAGCCGCACGCTTAACAGAGGGACTATGTCTTTCATTACAATACATGAGAGAAAATATTTCTCAATGTATTTTTGAAAAATGTAATCTACGACTCAAATTATGCCAAAGTGCCAAGTTTTGTAAAACTCGCACGAGTAGTTTTTAAAAAATTAGCCTTCAAAATTCACGATTATAATTTAGTTCAGGTCTATCCGAATTTGGAAGCAGCGTTAAGAATTTTTTTAACGTTGCCAGTTATTGTAGCTAGTGGCGAAAGAAGCTTTAGCAAATTTAAAATAATAAAAAACTACATGAGATCTTCACCAGGCCAAGAAAAACTTTCAGACATGGTCATTCTCTCTATAGAACATAAGTTAAGTAATCAAATAGATTTTGAAAAAAATATTGATGATTTTGCTTCTTTAAAAGCAAGAAATATTAAATTATAAATACGCTTGAAAAGTTTATGCCATAAATTTCGACCAGATATTTTATTTATGCAACTTAATATTCTTTGCCATTTTTCAAAAAGCATAATTTTAATGCTTTCCATTTCAAAATTTTTAATCATTATATATATGTTTCACTTTGTAGGATGTACAAAGTGATAATTAACTATTACTGCAAGAGTTATTGTATTTTCACTTGAAATAATTACTTTTAAAATAATTATTTTTACTTTTTTAATTTTTAATAAAATATATATAAATATTGTTATTCTGTTCTATATGTATGATTATGATTATATGTATAGGTATGCAATAATGCATATATATATATATGTATGTATATTTTCTGCGTGTTTCTATAATGTTAGGTTTTCAAACATAATTTAGTGTTATTTATTTACTCTCTCGCCACAAATAGGTAAATAAATAATCTCGCATTGTATACAGGGGCTCACATTTACCGCTTTACATCAGGTGAAAAAATATGTAGGCACGGCTCTGCTCCAGACTGAAGTTATTGTTCACGTTGACCAGCCACCATATTCGTTCGACCTCAGTCTCACCGAAAATCTCAACGAATCTAGGAACTGCCCTATCAAAAGGGAGGCAATCATGGCCAGCAATAAAGGGCACCAAGCGCTGGCTGAAAATTACTAAAAAAAGAAGCATTATATGCCATTTACAGTAGTTATGTACTTATAAGGTATTTTCTGCCTCCTTTCCAACATGCTTTCGTGAAAAATGTAACGGTGCACACTCCGTGCGTATTCCAGGGCGAGGGCCCTCGAATACGAGGCCCGGCGAGGGCACTGAGCATTTTCCACGTCTCCTCTTTCAAAATATTCTAATGACCCTACAAGTGGCGCTGGAATTAAAAGGTGGTGACAATAATTCGTCACCACCAGGATTTGATGACTGGATCTCCTAATCCACAGTCGCCCTTTAACAGGAGAAGTAATGAGATATTTTCTCCCTAATTCCCGCATGCCTTTGCGGTGTAACGGTAGCAAACTCGGCGCCTATACGAGAGGTTCAGTTTCGAGTCTTGGCGAAGGCACTGCACACTTTTCACGTCTCTAGCATAAAAAAAATTCGAATGACTCTACATATTTATAAAATTATATTTTTAATTCAAATTGGGTCCCAATGATAAAGATAAATCCTTATGGCAACGACAGTATAAAGCGAAAAGAGGTTAATCTTTAGTGTTTCAATATCATAAATGATTCAGCAGTTGCAGTTTTTGGAAGAAGGAATCAAATATTAAACGTGCTAAAGAGACGAACGTTTTGTAATTTAAATGACTTAAACACGAAAACTATATCTGATTTCTTTTCAACTTGAGTTTACATGCAGTAGTCATACTTTCGAAGTCATAGTTTATGATTTAATTTGCAGAATCAATTAGATTGTAATCCACTAAAATGATTTAATGATATTTGAAGAGAATGCAACTGAAGTTACTTTAGCGAATGTATCATGCAGTGCATGGAGAAATTCGTAATTTCTGAGCCGCTTAATTTTAAGCAGGACGATTTGGGCGACCTTATATACGAAACCATAATTCAAGAAATTTGAAAATACGATTCAGGGAAAAAAATAAAACTATTTTTGGGAAAGAAGCATATTTAATGTTTATTGGATTGTCAGTTAAGTACTAAATGGTACCTTTTTCGTGTAGGTTCATTCTCGAAATTAAGTTAATTGCACCCACTACCAATCACGGGTGAAATGATTTCAACAACTTAAATTAAATTCGCGGAGTTAGCTGACAGGTCCGCTTTTAACTGTTATTTGTCAGTCTCACCCACGCACTTTAATTTAGTGTGAAGTTCACGTAAATCTGTGCGACTTTCAAATCGTAGAAACAAAAGTTATAGAAGCTGCAAAATTTAATTTCTTGAGTTATATTTTACGCAAGTAAAAATTCCGTTCGAATAGATTAATAACATATATGCTCTTCTTTTTCAAAAAATATAAAAGAATAACGAACTGAAATACACGCTTTTTCACCAGACGTAAAGTGATTTTCAGATTGTTTTAACATTGTAAACTTTAAATTTTATCAGATGATATTACTTTATAAAAAGAGTTGGTAATATTATATTTGTTTCTAAGGTGATCTCGTTCGAAGGATATTTTTAAAAAAGGTTTGTTACATTTTTGAATTTATGATATTTTTTGGTCCAAAAGGGGTGTTAACGCAAATGGGCTGCTAGCTTCGAGACGGGATTTTGCGTTGAATCACTATAAACAGCGCATCAATTTTCAAATTGTTGTCATCAAATATTATCGCCCTGATTTATTTTTAAAGAAAATAAATAATGAAGAATCTGCATGAACGCATATGTGCTCCTTGCATTGTGAAACAAACGACGGTACCTAGAGCCATCAAATTTTCAATAACGTAGTTCTCCATCCCAGCATGCGCACTTGGAAGACCTAATTTTGAATTTGGTATTTACTTTATAATCTGTTTAGTATTTTGTAAATTTGTAATGGATTTTTGATTAACAAACTCAATGATTTGAAAGCGAGCGGTGGCAACAGTGTACAGAACGATTTTTTATATCCAGCAAGCGAGATTGTCTGTCAGAAATTCTAAAGATACGCTGGTTTTAAATATGTTTCTGTTTTGCCGCTGAATCGAATATTACGTGATTTAAGTACGAAGAACGTGATATTTAATAACAAAGTTAATATACAAAACGTTAATAATAAAAAGACAAAAATTTTTTTGCAAAGTCATCTCAATAAGAAAACTGAACATTGATATGATAAATTTAGAAATTCTGCATGAGAAATTCTTAGCTTATACTGCTTTTAAAACTTCTGTAATTTTGCTGTGGTATTGTATGGGGCATAAGTGCGAAAAACATTATGCCTAATAATAAAGATAAAAAGACAACAAAAAAAAGGGGGCGTTAGTAGGAGTGATTGAAACAGCAGATTGATAGGCTGCGAGCTCAGCGGGTGCGTGAAAAAAACCTTAAGAAGCCTTTTGGGCGACAGTTAAAATCTGAAACCCTTCAATTTTTTTTTACTTCAATTGCACTAATCACTACAAAATTGATAAAAATCCATTACTGTGTGAAAATTATGCAAGAAACTGAAAATTTTATTTCGAAATTAACAAAAACATCAACCATCACTGACAAGAAAATAATAATGATAAAAACATATTTTTGAGTTTATGTTATATACATTAACCATAAGCATACAATGAAGTAGAATAATTATAAAATATTGATTCCCTAGTAATATGTGGCTCAATATGTTAGTCATCACTCAAAAATAAAAAAAAATACACACACTATTAAGTAAAAATGATTTAAATCGTATAAAAAGAAAATATAATTTAAATCGTATAAGGTTAATTTTTTAACTTTTGCTGTACATCATGCATAATAATGCATAAAATTTTAAATGATTCTATAAGGAACTTTGAGAGTAATCACGGTTGATGTGAAAATTTTAAAAAATTAATCAAAAATCGCATTTAAAATTTTCAGATTTACGTTACATGACATAGATACAGAACTATTCATGTTGGCAAACGAAAAATTAGAAAATACATAATAAAATACTTTGCCAGATTCCCCAAACAAATTGAAATGCTTAAAATTATTTAGTTAAAAAATGACATAGAGAAGTTAAAAATTGCATCTTTAATTTGTCCTTTAAACTTTGATTTCCGGTGTAGCAGACAGTAACTTCCGGTTTGACGTCTCTCAGAAAAATTGGTATATCTCCACTTCTAATCAACATATGAAAAAAAGAATAGTTCTTTTTATAACTTAAAAAATGTTAAATAAAACAAATTGAGAGTTTGACCTTTATATTTTTGTTATTTTGTTACGTGCCCATGTAGAAATTGCAGTTCCGCGTTCGATTGCTACCCTGTTAATCATTCTTCTACATATTTACATAAATTGTAAAGATTTATAACATTCTTCCATATGTGCTTTCGTGTTGTAAGTTAGAAGATCAGTGATTCAAATCCCGGAGAGTTTAAGCTGATTGTTCGTACGTGCTCTTTTAACAGCCTCAAGGGCAAGTTGATATTCAAAAGCTTTCATCAGAATTAAAAAACTGTGTAAATTTTAAAGCCTCAGAAATCGCTTTGTAAAATTTAAAAAGGAAATATTAAAAAAGAGTGCTGCTGATATATATCTGTGAGAACATTATAATATTTGTAAATCAGACTTATTTACATTTGCTAGCCCATTCTGCTGCTTAAATGCTTTGTGGAAGTTAAACCTAGTAGACTATTAAACTACTCAGTATATTATTAACTCAAATTTTCAAAATTTCAGTAAGATCTGCTTTGAAAGTTACAATCATCTCATCGTTTTAAAAAATAATAGTGAAATGAATGAGTTGAAAGTTGAGTAATAATATCATTGATAGGAAATATTCATTTAGAAAGCTATATGGAAATTTAATCATCTATTAAGTTTGTAGCGTAGTTTTTCCCTCGCACACTCGACGAAGAACATACATGCGAAGCATACTTGACGCGTATTAGAGAGGTCTAGGGTTCGAGTCCGGGCGAAGGCACTGCACATTTTTCACGTCTCCTGCTTCGAAAACAAAACCTTATGATTCTAGAAATAGCGCCCGAACTAGAAAGGGATGGACAATCATTTGTCACCACCTTCTAGTTCGGAAATTGGTCTCCTAATCCTTAGTCGCCCTTTAAAAAGGAAAGTAATATAAAGTATTTTCTTCCTGCATGTTTTCGTGGCGTAACGGTGTAGCACACTTGGCGCGTATTCGAGAGGTCTAGGTTCGACTCTTCGGGGTCGGCACTGTGTGTTTTTACGTCTCCTGCTTCAAAATAACCTAATAACTCTATAACGTGTGCTAAAACAAGAAAATTATTTTTGCATTCTTTTATATTCCCTTTCTTTGTGCTTTCTGTTATTTTTTATTTTGATATTGCTATTAGTTATATTTTATAATCGAGATTTCCGTGATAACAATGATTGGAGGACACTGCCTGAAATGAAAACCTGCGTACAAACGAAATAATAATGAAACCAATGAATCTTCTGTATAAAGGCATATTACTGATAACGGAGGGAAAGAAGTTAACATTCTTCCCTAAGAGCAATTAGCTCTGATTGTTTCCGAAAGGATGCTTTAGGACAGGAAGTTTAAGGAAATTGCCACGAATTTATTTTACAAATGAGGAAAATCTCGAAAACAATAATGTAATCAATCCGATAAACCCAAGACTTTATAAGTCTAAAACGAAATTCGCACTAATCGGGAATCTTAATTAACATCCTGGATGGTATGGCCAACAGCGAAGGTTGATTGCTAGCCGGAAACGAAAGGTGTGTTCGATTCCCATGTAAAGCTTGTTTGTATGTGTATTGTCTTTTCCCTTTTTGGCACTCGGCAGACCCTTTTTTTTGTCACCAAACCCCTTTTTACACTCGGGAAATTGCCGAGTGGTTAACAAAGCTGAATACGAAGTGTTCAATCCGGGTTTGATTCCACGCGAACGTGCTAATTACAGTGTTGTTTTTTTTTCTGGTTTTTCCTATATTTATAGTGAATATGCTCCGGTTTCTGTAAGAAAGTCTTCCATGCACACATCCCTTGCTTTAGGCAGCTAGCCCTCCTATGCTTTACCATATGCAAGAAGTGTACCCTCCGCTCTTCTTTCTTCTGGTAACATGAATCGTTGGTAGTACATCCTGGACAACATTCTTGATGACGAGAGGGCTGAAATGGCTGACTGTCCCTGTAGGAGAAGTTATTGAAGAATTGTAAGAAGCACATGACTGTTGGGTTTGCCATAATTTCTGCTGAATACTTAACAGATAAATGTTGAAACCGTTAGGAAGAGGCTAAATAGCAAATACTTGGCCATGCCGATCAACAATGTTGAAGTTAATCTACATTCACTGAATAAAACTCCAGCCTCAACCAGAATGAAAAATATTAAAATATGGAGGAGACTTGATGGCACTGACAACCGATTTTGTATTAAAAATGCAACTAAAAGATTAGCTTCTCTTGCTGTTGTTTTTCATTTCAACTGAAGAAAAAAATTATTCAGCAACTACGAAATGTGTTTGAGAGAAAATATTTTAACGCGGTAACTTATGATTGGGATAGACGATAAGGTTTTTTTTTTCGGAGAGATTTACATTGTAGATTGTAATTATTTGCTAAATACGAATATGACTTGTAAATCGTTAGCACAAATATATTTGGAAATTTATCAGCAGTTTTGAGTTCGAACTTCGGTGCAAGCAGCAAAAGAACATCACACGCAGAAATGAATTTAGAAAAAGAAACTACAGAACTATTTAAAATGTTCAGTTCTACTATTTTATAAATAGTTAAACCAGATAGTGCTAAAACATATTGTTGCGAGGTTACGGGTTCGTAACAAATTGAACGCACACAGGTCCAATGATGACTTGATAAAATTTATTTTACCAAAAGGAACACTTCACAATTCTGGAACTTTCCACAAAACTACTCGTACAACTTTCCACAGTAACACAAAGTACAATCAGTAATTACACTTTAAACTGCTAAGAACGTTAAACACAACTCGGTGCGAAGCGCATCTAAAGAGGACACGGAAATATCTCAATACTCCGAACTGAAGTTGTCTCTCGCCCTGTATACATTATCCTCTGGCCGCCGAGAAATCTGTAATACTTTCTACTTCTCGAAATTACTGGAAGGTATACGAGGGCCGAATTATGATTACATCTCCACATATAAATTAATTATATTTTTTTCATTTCAATGCCCATTGCAGTTACATAGGTGCCGGACACAAATGTAGCCAAATAATCGCCAAATTTGGCGGCTTTTCCCGGTTTTCCGCTAAATTTGGCGACAAAAATTAGTTGTTCAAACCAAAGTTGTATGTAAGTAAAACGTCGGCACTCCCATACTATAACATGACGCCAAATTGCAGCGTCAATCCGCTGCAGCAGTGGCGATGTAAACTAAATCTCTTCCCCTCCTCCTCTCCCCTGCAGTGACGTCACGGAGGTTGGAAGTAAGATGGAGAGGCCGCAATGGGTTTTGACACGATTGGATGTAAATATTTTGCAATTGCTTAGTAATTATATGTATAAATGTATATATTTTCTATTTGTACAGTATTTCAGAGTCCTAAGTATACGAAAAGAATACATTTTTAAGCAAAGTTTATTGTTATTAACATTAAAATTATGCATTATTTCTTCTCCACTTACAGAGCTTCTACCTAAAATACTTTCTCAAATATGACAGGATTTTTTTAGCTTCTGAGGCATCTTTTAAATGAAAAAAATCGAAGTCAATTTGTAATTAATGCTCAATTCGGTCCATTTCAAATTAGCGCTCTTTTTATTTTAATAGTGAAATACATTAAATAGTACATAACTTTCTCTGAATATTTCTGAAAGGGAATAAAAAAAAGATTTTTTTAAATATTATTTAGAACTTGTACCTGCGTTATTATAAAATATAGGGGAATAATTCTTTTAATTGTCAGATTTTTTTACCTTTAATTTCAACAGTACATATCCTAAAACTCTTCTTTATTACTTCCTTAAGAACGCATCGTCTCAAGGAAACGTGTAGAAATGTATTCCATCAGATTTCGACGAAATCTTATTCTTGCAATCCTTAAATCCGCAGTATCGATACGCCATTAGAGAAAATAATAAAAAAAAATTGGTTCTGAAAAGAGCCTTTTGTAATTAAAAAGTAAAAAATTAATAAGTTATATAAATAACACAACCAAAGCACGTTAGAAGCTAACAAGATTTGTGTAGAATCAAACAAACAACCAAATCCAAACAACCAATGACTGAAAGGAGCATGCGCAGTTTTACTGATTGTGTTTCCACATCGCCACCGCTACGAACGCTGCAGGCGTTTCGAAGCGCAATTTCTCCCATTGAAGTGTCGACGCTTTACTGACATACAGCTTTGGTCCAAACCGTCGCCAGCTTGGTCGCCAGCTCGCCAGTTTAGCGAGATAGTCATTTACTCAATTTCAAATAGATTTGCTTCTGTATTCTTGCTTTCTCGACAAAGCTTCCCTCTTTAGATTTTCATGCTACGTTGTATACACACACTTACACACACACACAAAGAAAAAAAGTCTGAAATGTTTTAGATTTTAAATTACATCCAAGGGCGTTTTTTTAACATTTTGTCTGTTACCTTTATTTATTAAGTATCATGTTCTTCGCACTTAAACCATAAAATTCAATTAAAGAACAATATCGCAACATAATTTTAAATTGAGCATTTCTTTAGAATTTCCGATATACAGTCTCACGCGCTGGACATAAAAATGTTTTTTTCTGGACAACGTTGCCATGGCTCGCTTTCAAATCCTTAAGATTGTTCATCAAGAATTCGTTAAACTTTTACAAAATATGAAATCGATAATAAAACAAATTCCAAATTTCAAACTTGGGCTTTCACATGCCTATATTCGCAGCAGGGTTACGTAACCCTGTTGCGAGGCAATTCCCGGAATTTTGAAAATTCCATGGCTCTAGGTACTGTCGTTTTATCACAATGCGAGAAAAATATATACATTTATGCAGATTCTTCGTTATTTAATTTCTTTAAATTTAATACAGGGCTGCAATATTCGGTGGCAACAGTTTGAAAAGTGAACCGACATTTAATGTTTCCGACGCAAAATCGCAAAGCGAAAACAATAGTCCTTCAGGGACAAAGCCGCTTTGGACTAAAAAGAGAGAGAGAAACAAAAAAAGTCCATAGATAATTTCACTAAAATTATTTACATATGTACAAAATTCGTAACAATATTAAGCTAGAGAGAGACAAACTTCCAAACAGCCACACACTTTTTTCTTTCGTCTCCTTTTTAAAGATGATTCGAAAAATGTAACTGTCTCGAACGCCTAGCAATGACACCAGACTTTCTCCTGTCTATGCAAGTGTCAAAACTGTGAGACGAGCCTCCGACAGAATCAACTCTGGTAAGATGTAAACAATTCTCTATTAGCTGAAAAACGTGACAGGTGAAAGTTAGGAACAATATATATGAGAAGTCGCGTATTTATTTATTACCATGTTGAAATCGTAATCAAAATACAAGATTACGCAGTTACCGCGAAGATTCATTTAATATATCAGCAACCTGTTATTTTACTTAACGTTTTCCAAAGTTTCCGTTTCCAGATTCCGAGAAATGGCTCGTAATAAATTCTCTGGGCTTAAGATTAAAGATAGCTTCATCGAAGTAACTCGGTAAATAAATAGTGACAGTTTGTAAGTGGTAAGAGTAGCAATAAGGGAGGTGACAGGAGACAAGTTGCAAGTAAAACAATATATACCTTTGGGCTGTGTAAATAGCTTATTTATCTGACAGTCAGAACTGCGCCGTGAGGAGAAAATAACTTCGTTTCTTAGTGGATGGAATAAAATGGTATCAGAGAAGGAGTGTCAATCTTGCATTTAATTAAAAAGAGAATTAGAAAGTAAATGCTCTTTCGGTTTTCATAGAAGTTTATTTGCGAGTTAATAATTAATTTTAACAAACTTTTAATCTCGGCTTGGAATTGGGTGGTCCGGAGTTCAAATACAGGTGAGAACATTGCTGATTTTTCCTGTTTCCTGTTCCGAAATAAACTCAGTGACTTTACAATATATACTACTTCCTTGTTAGAAGTAAAGGAAGTATTGTAATTATGAAAAATTTCCGGTGTCACATATTTCAGTGAAAATATCCATTTTGACTGCTTTCGAATGCAATTTAACGATGTTTTTACGTGATATCGGAATGCAAGGACAGAATAAAAGATTCTTTTTCTCCCAAAAAATTATAAAACTGATTTAAAATAGATTCTTAAGACATTTGTTTCGTGGCGTCTGTGCGTACGTACGTATGTATGTATATATCTCGTATAATTCAAAAACGAGAAGTCTCAGAACTTTGAAATTTTGTATATAGGACTGCTATAACATGTGGATGTGCACCTCCTATTTTGGTTGCAATCGGCCACACGAAAAGCATACAAATATATATATATATATATATCCACTCTGTTACTCGGCTCCGTGAGCTCAGTTTCTGTATTCTTATAAGTTTGTAAATTGTGCATTTTTTTGCTTTAAAAATGATTGAATTATGTTGTTCTTATCTTCCGGTTAAGGCTTTTATGCCTTTAGTAAATCTGCATGCAAGATTTGTAGAATTATCAACAATTTAAAAGTTGTTTAAGTGCGGCTAAGCCTAATCGTTTGTTTACATTTGAAACTTGGAAGAATATTGGATTGGTTGCCAATCTAGAGAAACTAAGCTTCGCAAAAACAAAGACAACGCCTCCTTTTGATATGGCGAATTAAATCATGCTTAGTCCATTCTGGAATTTATTCGAGGAAATAAGCGTTTCAAGTTTACTTCGTAATTTTTAATATAAATGTTTTGAGCTTTTAGGTATTTTTGCCTTGTCGCCAAGTGAGATCTGAATTAATTGAACGAGAAATACTGAATCCTCTGTGAAAAACTGTTTCTTTTTTGTTTATGTTTGTTTGTTTAATTTCTTTTATACCTCATTTTAGATTTATTATGGTATTCGAATAGAATATGTGGCAATGATTAGATATTCTGATGATATACATAGTGTTTGTGCATTCTGAGTTATAAAATGAATCACATGTAACTCCGTTAAGTAAACCTAGTGCCAGAGTGTCGCTATGGTAAACAAATATAGGGAATTACAAAGAGTGCATTTATTCTATTGTGGTTTATGCGCTATCGACGAAGTAGATTTGATTCAATCCAATAAGTTTAAATGAAATGAAAAATGCGTATAATTTAATATTTCGTACAAGGAAGTCATGTGGTGTATACATCAGATTCTTTTCTTTAAAAGTGATTGAATTACGTTGTTTTTATGTTACAGTTAAGGTTTTTCATACCTTTAGTTAATCTGCATGCCATAATTATTGAATTATGAACAATTTAAAAGTTAAAGTTGGGCGTGAAGCCTAACGAGCCTTCAGAGTCTTTTTCCCGAGTGGGAGCAAACGTAAGCTTTCAGTTTTGTGCTCCGAAAAATATGCCTTCTTGTCCGGTGGCCGAATTGCTTGTTTTTCCGTAGAAACTCTAATTTTAATTGTAAAAATTGTTTTTTAAGTGTTTTAACTGTATTTGGTGTTTAATGTTTTTCTGTATTTTACGCACTTTAATGAAGATGGTTTGAGGTTTTATACACTTCCGCTTTGCCGTGAAGTGAGAACTATATTATTTGAATGAGAAATGTATCTCTAGTGAAATTCGAAGAAATAAGTTTAAATGAAACGTAGCAAAAAATGTGTATAATTTAATAGGACATACAAGGAAGTCATGTGGTGTCGACATCAGATTAAGTTTTTTAAAATGGATTATGTATTGTGTTTTAAACAGATTATCATCTAATGCGATTTTTGATGTCGATGCATTGAGCGATTTTTTATTCAGAAACTGCAAACTCTTACAGTTAATATTCGAGTTTTCTTTAATAGTCAGGATTTACTTCCGATTGTGACTGATGTGTACTAGCTGGCTCATTTCCACGTTATTCCATATATGCAAAGAACTTTCATTTCAGTTCTACATCTTAATGCAGTATCTTAGAAATTTCGATACGCGAAAAGGAGTCGAAATGAAAGAAATACGGTAACTTCTTACATACTTTCGAAGAAGCAACGAAACTTTCTTAAAAGAGTCAAAAGGTGAGCTCCACAGTAATAAAATAACTGTGGATTAACATTTGAAAAGGCTTCAGGTCGCTTTATTTTCAAATGGAATTTGGAAACACCCAGATCATTTTATTTCCTAATGGGATTGGAAGATAACACCATGATCAGACTTGAAAGTAGAGTCGTCAAGTTTTTTCCAAGTCTTGCCTTATACTAGAAAGCGTGAGAAACATTTGAATAAAAAAATGCAATTCTATGATGCAATGAGATTTTGGATACATCTATTTGAAAAAAATGTATCATAGATAAGGAGCAATACTATACATATATGAATTATCAATTTTTCGGAGTAATACAGGGAGTGCTTACATATTTTTAGAAAGATTTTGACAAAGAATAGAAAGCAAATGTTTTGAAATAAATGTATTTTACAACAGCTTATTTTTTTAAATGAGAAATATCGTCTGCTACTTTTAAATTTATTTTCCATTCAAAATATCGCACGTAAACAAGCTGTAGGATATGATTTTTCACTTTCCGAAGAGAAATATTCCAATTTCATAATTCGAAAAGATTCGGAAATATATACTATACAAATTTTTAAGTTCAAAATAAGGAACATTATTAATCGGAAAGAGAAAAACAGTCAGTCATTACTTCTGCATGGAAAGAAAACTCCAAACGAATAAAGGAGAAATGTACGTAGTGTTTACGATTTTGCTAATTGTTTGTAATAAGAGAAAACTTGCGGACGCAAACATTAATTGCAGACATTTAAATACATCTGTAGCAGCAATAAATGAAATAGTAAACCAAAATTTACAATTTGAGTCAAACCAGAGCAATTTGTAAGACCCTGCGTGAAAACTATTCA
>KK114060.1:82330-109872 GCA_000611955.2 Stegodyphus mimosarum
ATAAATGGAAATACATTGTAATACTCTATGAAGCATGAGTTTAACTGCAACGGCAGGTCTATTTATTATGGAAAACGAACAGAAAAAAGTGTAAAAACCTGGCTTCGTCAATACAAAGAAAGTTCCAGTAAAGGGTTTATGATTGTCACAGGAGTCTCTTACAGGTGGAAAATAAAAAATGAGCAGAGTAGGAAAAAAATGTTAAAATCAGCATACTATCAAGAGGAAGTTTTACTTCCGATAATTACAAAAGAAATTTAATTTTTTTTAACAAAACGTATCACTACATGCCTTGACAAAATGAAGACTGATGCAGCTATAGCATAATGTATACTTTTGACAGTACCACTGCATGCCTTGAAAAAATGAAGACTGATACAGCTATAGAATAATGTATACAAATGTATTGTTGCGAAGTCCAGTGAGATTTCATCTATGGGATATTATGCCTTTGGTTTCTTTCGTAGCGCGAACTCAGCACAATTGATGTACTCTGGAAAGTAGTGGAAGAGGAATGGATTCACTACCCCAGGAAATTTAATGAAACGCTCTCATGTCATGGAAATTACGATGCAGATTTACAACCTAGAATAAAGGCTATCAGATCGAACAGTTTGAAAAAAATATTCTTTACATTTTAAACATGAATAAAACTGCGTCGAAATAGTTCTAAAAATTTGTAAACAGCCTCTGTATTCTTCAGAAGCATTTAATAGTAAAGTGCACTTAAAATGAAATGCAAAACTATTGAAGAATTAATAAAAGCTGAATATCGTTGTTTCGTAAGATCTTGAGGAGCTTTAGTGAACCTCAACGAATTGTTGTTTAATAAATATAGCTTTCTGTCACCACACTTTAGATCAATATTTTTAAAACAAGTATTAGAGAAGACTAAGCAAAAGATTATTTGAAGTAAGATTTGAAATTACCTCTTAATTCCTATTCCGAGCAAAAGATTTAGATTTCTGGCCGTTAAGAATTAATGTAGCTACATAGCAAGGACTCTTAAGGTGTTAAAAGTATTTTTCTAGAACTTGCAAGAAATTTCTATGAACTTAATTGCCACATTACGTTTTGGGTTACATGCGATACGTTAAAGTCTTATGAGTTGTTTATTTGGAGAAGGGACTTCTAATCCAGAAACTAATGTAGTTATAGATTTTCTAAGAAAGAAACAAAATCTGTAAGCGTTGAAAAGTTAAATTAAGCAGTAAACTTGCGAATTGCACTGCGAAAACCATTTGCTTCTTTAATTAGTAATCTTTATATTCTTCCAGCAAAACGCCTTGCGAAGTTCAAAGAATAAACGTAATGTATATATTTACTAAAATCCTTTAGTTATATGTTCGGCAATGGATAATGTGCAGTGATATTTTTATCTCAAAAAGGCTGTTAATCTCGAAACGGTATTTTGCGTCGAATCACTTTAAATCTCCGAATCACTTTTCAGATTGTTGCCACCAAATAGTATCGGCCTGTATTATATTTAAAGAAACTAAATAATGAAGAATCTATATGAACGCACGTATGTTTCTCGCACTGCGAAAAAACGACGGTATACTGCGCAAGAAGGGGGAAAAATAAAAATAAAAGGTTTTCAGATTTTAAATTACGTCCAAAGGGGCGTTTTTTTTTAACATTTTGTGTGTGGTCTTTAATTATTAAATATTATGTTCTTCGCATTTAAACCATAAAATTCAGTTCAACAGCAATATCGCAAAATAATTTTAAGCTTTAGAATTTCCGATACACAGTTCCGTGCGCTGGAGATAAAAAGGCTTTTTTCTTTCTTTTCCTCCCTCCCGTAAAGTATTGCCATTGTTCTCTTTCAAATCGTTGAGTTTTTTCATCAAAAATTCGTTAAAGTTTTACAAAATATGAAATAGATAATAAAACGTATTCCAAATTTGGGCTTCCAGATGCGCCTATTCGGGTGGAAACGTACGTTATTCAAAGTTGGATGGCTTTAGGTACCGTTGTTTTAACAGATTTGGAGAAATATACATACATTTACGCAGATTTTTCCCTATTTAACTTCTTTAAATATAATACAGCCCTGCAATATTTGGTGGCAACAGTTTGAAAAGTGATTCAGACTTTTAATGTTTCTAACTCAAAATCGCAAAGCGAAAACAATAGACCTTCAGGAACAAAGCCCCTTTGGACTTTAAAAAAAAAAAAAAAAAAAAAAAAAGGCTCTATATTTCCCGCTCTGCTGAGCCGATTGACGAAATTCAACTTGCGTTTTTCATATCTCAAAAGTGCGATTAGGATATGCATTAGATTTATATATTTGTTCTAATATAGATATTTTAACACAAAAGCGCACTTTTTACTGAAATGATATGCCTATTTTTTCCTTATTTCGATTCTACGTCTCTATTTATGCCCGCAAGTTTCGTAAAAATCGCACGAGTAGTTTTTAAAAAATCCGCTCTCAAACGTTTAGCTCCTTAACGTTAATTGAATTTGATATACATTTATTAATCTCTTTTTTTTATTAATCTTACTTGATTTCTTCTTCCAGAATTGGAAATTTGGGCTTTCCCCAAATATAATTATTTTATGATTTATTTTTAAAATTTGTATTTTTAAATAATTTTTTCGAAAAACGTTTTGAATTATAACCTGTAAAATTTTTAACATCATCTTAAAGTAGACGTATTTCTAAGCATATCTGCAAACAATTAGAGTTTTTTTTTATTAAACATTTCTTAAGATATACGTGAATTTACATATTGGTTATGAAATATGGCATATTTGTTACAAGCAATAATAACGCCAAATGTGGTTTATGCGCTTTGTTAAAATTATTTGAAAATGATGAGCGATGTTTTTTCCGCTCATGCACAATGAAAAAAAGAAAGGAAAATAGGTTGCTATAAACTAAGAAGTTCGGTAAGTGAATTATTCTTGGAGCAAACTGAAAAAATGCGTCAGGCTAAATTTTTAAATTTCTGCGCACATTTCGCTCCAAATTCTACAAAATTTAATATTTAGGCATAATTTGAGTCGTAGAATCGAAATATGGATAAAAATGGGCATGTCATTTCAGAAAAAGTACGATTTTGTTTCAAAATACCTATGTTAGAACAATGCTATATATAAATCTAATACATATCCTAAGTCGCACTTTAGATACATGAAAAACTTAATTTGAATTTCGTCAATCGGCCCAGTGAAACGGGTGATATAGTATTGTCCTACCCCCCTCCACATTGTACCGAGAGCACAGATGGCAAATCTTTTAGAGAAGTGGCTCAAATTTTTTTCATTATTTTTTAAATACTAGCGCGTGGGCCACTAAGTCAGTGGCGCTACAGGGTACTAATAATTTAGAATCACCGAAAATTAGTTAACAGCAAAAATTGACAGTTGGCCATTTCTTTTTTTGCTCTCACTTTTAAAATACTCTAAAAATCATTATTTTTCATTTTTCTTTCTACAACTTTTCATTTTCCAAGTGAAGAGCAAAAAATAAACTTCGACGTCAAAAATTGATGCCAGTGGTGTGATACTTAGAATTAACGCACCAGACGACACCATGTCTAGTGTCGCTTCAGCACTGAGTATCTGAATGAACAAGTAGTAAAGAAACACACATATAGGAGTAAAGAAGCGTATACAGTATGAAACAATACTGTATATGCTTCTTTACTATTATATCTCTATTGCTTTATTAGTAAACATAGCTGCAGATAGAAGTGGTTATCAAAATAATGGAAACACCCTATATTTATAAGGAATCCCTTATTAATATGGCGTAGAACTGCCTTTGGCATGTACTACAGTTCGGTTTCGCCTGGGAATTTGGAATCATACTCGTACTAATGTACTATGTATAATCTTGTTACTCGTTTCTAACTTTGAGTAAAGGTTTTAAACAACATGTTAAGATTTCCATTCAGTTCACGTCGCAATGCTTTAAAACTGCTACCGTAATTAAAACGAATGAAATTAAAATTAAGATGAATCAACGTCATTAAAAATTTATCAGACGAACTTAGCTAATCAAGAAAACATAATCGTTGATTTAATGTGAGTATCTTTTTTTCATTTTCGGCTAGAAATATCACGATTTCTGATAAAGAAAACGCCAGTCCAGTGAAAAATTTTCTTAAATATTACAGTTTTAATTTGGAAGAAACGTTTACTGGAATAAATTAGAAACAGTTTATACAAGAAAAAAAATCGGAAAATAATTAATCTTCCTCCTCAGAACCATCCTACCATTATAATCTGGGCATTTGTAACATTTCATTCATGCGAACGTTAGATGAACCGCATCAAACAACTTTTCAGACACCAACAGATTTAAAATTGTAGACACGTGACCTGTAATGAATCATCGGAAAAGACAAGAGATGCTCGGCTTGAGTGTTGGGTGATTCACAATTAAAAATAAATTGGCCAACGTCCACCTGAAAATACTTTTTTTATATAAATTCTACATTAGATAGTTATACTTTAATTTTTTAATATTTTCAATTGTCTGTCCACTTTTTATGATAAAAATTAATTTATAAAAATAAAGATGTGGCTCATTGAAAAAGCTTTCGTGGGTCAGTGTCTGACTCGCGGGTCATAGGTTCGCCCCACTGACTTAAAGCCATCAAATTTTGAATAACACAGTCCCCCAAACGAATATGGGCACCTGGAAGCCCGAATTTAAAATTTATTTCATATTTTGTAAAACTGTAATGAATTTGTAATTAAGAAAATCAACAATTTCAAAGCGAGCAGTGGCAACACTGTAAGAAATAACATTTTTATCTCCAACGCGCGAGACTGTGTGTCGGAAATTCTAAAGATATGCTGTTTTTGAATATTTTTAACACAATATGGAGTTAGCCCAAATACTCTCAAAATGTGTATGTGTCTGCAAATGAAAAAAAAAACAGTTTGGGCATAATATAAAATTTGAAGGCTTTCATATTATTATTATTATTACTTCAACCTCAAGATAAAACAATGAAGCTAGTAAAAGAGAACGGAAAATAGTTTTTATTATTAGTAGTAGAAGTAAAATTAAGGGCAAATGAAAGTGTTGAATTTTGCCACATAATAATATTGAAATGCTTTTCTTCCATACTTTGATATATACTGCGTGTAACACTTATTACCCTATTAAATTAAAAAAGAAGCGTTGATTTTCTGAAGCATGTAAAATCCTGGTTGAAACTAGAGGCTCCAGGCATAGAACACATTTTATTGATCCCATTGTTATATTTTCGCTTTGCTATTTCCATCATTTATTTTTATCATTGCCTACACATATTATGGGAAAGCATTTTCATTTTTACAATGTGTGTAATATGAAGCATCCCAAATAGCACCAGAACGTTCAGAGAGCGTGTCATTCGTTTTATTACAGTGTTACATGCATTTAGAACGTTCTGCAAGACGTCCTGAAGTACTACAACCGTATTCTCAAATATACATCTAAACTTACAACCTTAGTACTTTTCAAAACGTTCCTAGCATGTGTAATAAAGTACGTTCTATACGACGTGCTAAAGTGAGTCATATTACAAAAGTGTTTCTAGGACGCGCATTTCGACGTACGATATTAGTATTTTTCGAAACATTTCAGAAATGTGCTAAAAACTACGTTCTACAGGACATACTTAAGCTGTACCTTTAACAACCGTTTTATGAAGTACATTGTGCACGACGTGTTCAAGTGATGCGTGTTACAACCGTGTTCTGAACACGTCCATTTCAACATACAATATCGGTATTTTTCGCAACGTTTCTAGAATTGCCTGAAGCTGTTTGTTTAGCTGGGTATAGTCGTCAGTGGAGAATGGCCTTCACGTCTTGGGTGACTCTCCAGACCTACTTCACCCATTTTCCCTTCAGGGGAAGACTCTCCAGACCTACTTCACCCATTTCACCCAGTGGACACCCCCTCGCCACGATGAGGCAACCTATAGGCCTAGAGAGGGTGATTTCAGCGTGCTGGTCTATAACTTTTTGAAGATGAATAAACTCCAGGATCTCGTCTAGCAGAAGCTGGACTCGAGAATTAGCAACAACAACAGCATTTCAACGTACAGCTCTGGTATTTGAAAGTTCGAGCCATAAAGTACGTTTTATATGATATGCTAGAATACATCTAGAACCAGGATTTACGGAAATAAAATACGCATCGACATTCCTCCAATAGTCTCGAACAGCACTCGTCAAAGTACGTATCACAGAAATATTCGAGTCTAGCTAATTTATCTTCTGAATCTTATGTAGGGTTTATTGAAATGAAATAAAAATGAAATAAACAATCTAAATTTATACAATAGCCCACTTCACTCCGTTCACTTGCACTAAATATTGCCTATTTTATCGTGAAGCAATTTTTTAATATTCTTCCTTGCATTAAGGCAAGTCTTCAAAGCACCCCAAGGTCTTTAACGCCATTGATACGTCATGTCACGGGTTTTTATGGGATCCTAAATATCCTCACCCAAACACTTGTGCGCTGCCGCCTCAACAAGTAGTGCACTGAATCACAGCACTTAGAAGTGGAAGAAGAAAAGAAAAAAAAATGGAATATATGGGCCACGTTTCTTCGTCGTTATTTATTTTAGGGAATTTTGAATAGCATCCAAATATTTTCGACTTTTTTTTTATTTGAAGGCAGGGCCATCTTTTGATAGGAAGCAAGAAATGAAAAATGGAGCTGCAGATGTTTTATTTTCCGTCTCGTATTCCCGATGAAGAGCGTAAGGCATTCTGCTCGATCAAAGAACACTTTAAAAGTGGTTACGTTGTAAATATTTAACGCGGCGTTAAATGAGCTTTTGAAGTGTCCGTAATAGTTAGAACTGAAATGGGTGATGTGTTAATTATCGTGCGACAAAGTTAGGAATTCTTTGAGAATTCGATAATTCAAATTGTTTTACGTAACTGTTTTTGAGATCAAACAGCATCTTCATGACTCAGGTGTTAGGCCTGTTCGTATGTGAGCAAATTTGACTTGAATCATTTACTCACTGCGTTGTATGTTAAATGATTTAAAACTTTGCTTTTTTTTTAAAGGAGTTAACTAAAATACTGCAAACGTTCATCATTTTTATATACAACAGCGTAAAATAAATTGCATTATAATGCTTTTGATGTAACTAATACAATAAATGAATACTTCGAAAAAGTTTCAGATTTTAACTTTGGCCCAAAAGGATTTGTTAAGATTTTTACGCTGTCGCTGAGCTTCCAGTCTCTACCAGTCGGCTGTTTACCCACTCCTACTAACCCATTTCTTTCGGTCTGTATTATTAAGCATTATTTTCTTCGTACTTACGCCACAGCAAAATTACAAATAATTTCACAGCAGCCTAATAGAATACATTTAGAATTCCCTATGCAACGTTAAATGTTGGTATTCATTTTTCTTTTTTTTTTCAAGTTTTTTCTCAGTTCATCATATCAGTATTCGGTTTTCTTACTAAGATGGCTTTACAAAACTTTTTTTTTTTTGTCTTTTTATTACTAACGTTGTGTGTGTTTATTTAGTAAATATCACTTTCTTGACGCTTACGTTATAAGATATATCTCCCACATTCTTAGCGTGCCTTCGTGGTGTAATGGTCAGCACACTGAGCCGGTATTTCAGAGGTCCGTGGTTCGATTCCCGGCGAAGGAATTGCATATTTTTCATGTCTCCTGCTTGTAATTAACCTAATGTCTCTACAACGTCACATAAAATTCACTTCAACAGCAAAAATCACAATATATTTAAAAGCAACATAGCTTTAGAACTGCCGATAGACAGTCTCGCGCGCTGGACTGTCTATCGGAACTAGAATATGCATGTATTCAAAGAATCTAACACTTCAGGCAGATCGAACCCTAGCGAAGTAAGAGTAATGAGGCTATTGTTGGAAACGCAAACATAGCAGAAACTGAGATTTAAAAAAAAATATGTTTGATTTAGAATTTTTGGAAATCCCGTGTAATCGTAATTTAGAAGAAGGTAAGGTTTTAAAGGAATTAAAAAATTCTATAAAGGTGTTTAGCGAGCTTTATCAAGTCAAACTTCCATAGAATAAAAATGCTGAATATTTATGAGATAATTATACCTATATAAAAAGCATTTTCAAAAAGTAGTTTGAAAATTTAAGAGATAGCCTTCTTCCCTTTATTACTGCGAAGCAATTATTCGGAAGCATATTTACCCAAAGAATAGCAGAGAAAGCTGATTTAAATGTGAATAAATGAAATGAAATAAAATAAAATAAAATCTGAAAGCCTTTAAATTTTATATTACGCCAGACGCGCATTTTTTTCGTTGACAGACACATACGCGTTTCGAGAACATTTCGGCTAATGCCACGTTGGGCTAAAGCAGCATATCTTTAGATTTTCCTATAGACAGTCTCGCGCGCTGGAGATAAAAATGTTTTATTCCTTACAAGTGTTGCCGCTGCTCCCTTTTTTTAAATCAAAAATTTGTTAACGTTTTAAAAAATATGACATAGACAATAAAACATATTCGAAATTCCAAATCTGGGCTCCCAGATGCCCATGTTCGTGTGGAGGATTATGTTATTCAAAATTTGAAGACTCTTGGTACAGCGATTTTTCGCTGTGTGAATATAAAGTACACGCAGAATGCACAATTTAGAAGCTATAGGACTTCAAAATCCGATGATTTATTTATAATAAGCCTGTATGTATAAACATAAAATAAACATGTTCTTCAGAAAGGAATAATTATCATTAATATATCCAGCTGTTATTGCTCGTAATTCCATGAAGAAGATTTATCCCATAAGCACGTACTGAGGAAATTTGCTTTAGAAAAAGACGGTGTTACAGAAATAAAGTTGTCCTTGTAAATTGATAAAAATGCGTAGCAATAAGTAATTTTAATGAAATATCCAGTAATCAATTTTCACGATTCAAATCTGAACAGTTTAAACTACAAAGAAAAATAAATCTTATATTATTATATAAGTTCCTAAATTGTGGATCACGCGCGTATATCATATTTTTCTCTTTGAAAAGCTGATTAAAATACACTATTTTGCTTTCTAAGATGTTTTCTTTGCATTAAAATTTTACTACTTTTAGGCGACCATGGAATTACATAAAAATGCGCACTTTCTTCAGTGTCAAAACTTGAAATTTTTTTCGTAGGTTAAGATCTGGCAACAACTGCTGTGTTTTCTGCTTTCATCCAACCTGGCGCCAAAAAACGCAACTGCTTCTTTTGATTGGATAGAAATAAAATCGTAAAAAAATCGACGCGACGTCAGGCCGAAGCAAAAAAGAAATAGTACTGACTTTGATATACAGTTTCTTTTCTACGGTCTAAGGTAATTTCGATAAATTGCTCTCATCATAAAACTAAGCCAAAGTCACCGAAAGTCGGTAAAATTTGTGCGGCTGTCAAACTTTGGAGGCAAAGACTATCGTGTGACGTTTCTAGAATCGTTTATCTTTTTTACTGACGACTATACTCTGTTTACAAGATTCCTTCGAAGAAAAATGTACTTTGTCATTTGTCTTTAAAGTTAAAAAACACTGGTTAAAGAGAACCAATAAATATTTCGTACACTCTATAAAACTGAAATATACGATTTTATATCAGTGCTGTGTTTCTGAAAATAGGGCACGCTGTAAGATATGAAAAAATCTTAGAATATTCACTATCCGGAAACAAAATAATTGAGATTGTTGTAAGTATATTTATGCCAATGACTCCCCCCAAAAAGTACTATCATGTGTCATTAAGTATAATGTATTTAAGGGACATTCTTTTAAGATTGCAGTTGGCAAGGCGAAAATCGTTAAATTTTCTTCCTTCCTAAAAGCGGAAAACATGCGCGTATGAATATCGAAAACTGAGTTTCAGAGTAAACAAAACACAAATGAATTATTCTCTATTTTAGAAAAATAGAGATAAATGAAATGTGCGGGTAGTTTTTGAGCTTTTTCAATAATAATTTAATGAATGCATGATCAAGTTTTGAAAGGTGAATGAATGTTGAATATATATTGTTACGAATTTTGTTCATATGAAAATAATTTTAATAAAATCATATGCGAAACTGTAGCACACTTTTTGCGTAAAGTAACATGAAAATCAAAAAAGCGAAGCTTAGGCGGGAAAATAAGAATACAGGAGGAAGCCTATTTAACATTGAGTAATCTTCGTAATTGGCGGCTGTCTCCTTAAATTGGCGAGATATCGTCAAGTTGGCGATGGTTTTGGCGACTAATTTTTCTCACCAAATTTGGCGAGGAATTTCCAAAAGTAGACAAACTTGCCAAACATTTGCCGACATTTTGTCCGGTTCCTGTGTTGTAATTGAAATACTGAAATTGATCCTATACGTAACTATAACCGTATCCGGCTGTCATATGCCTTCTACTAAATTAGAGAAGGTACTAGAGATTTCTCGGCGGCCGGAGGAAACTATATACAACCGGGAAGAGCATCAGCTTCTCAGTAACTGTTTAGTTAAGCGTGTGTCCGGAGTTTTGAGATATCTCTGTGTGAGCCTCGCTCTATAGATGCACTTTGCTAACGTTCTTAGTAGTTTGAACCGTAATTACTGATGGTACTGTGTGATACTGTGAAAAGTTGTACGAGTATTTTTGTGGAACGTTCCAAAACTGTAAAGTGTTCCCAAACTGTGAATTTTGGGTATCATAGTTTAACGAAAGTAGCCATTTTGCCGCTCTCGAAGCCACTTGAACGATGTTTTTGAGTGATGTATGTACGTGCGTATAGAATAAAGGATCTTTTTTTTTACCGAAACGGATTGTAGAATGGATTTAAAATGGAATCGGAAGAAATTCTTTTCGTGACGTGTGTACGTACGTTCGTATGTATATATCTCGCATGACTCAAAAATGAGTAGCCCTAGAACATTGAAATATTGTACATGGGACTGTTACAGCACGTAGTTGTGCACCTTCCTATTTGGCTGCAATTGGCCACACTAAACATGTATATATATATATATATATATATATATACATAAGCGTATAAAAACCTTAGCCGGAACATGAGAACAACATAATTCAATTCGGGGTATAATAATTAATAGAGAGTGGGTTTATGTATATATATATATAGTGGGACCGAACGTTAACTTGCAATTTTGTGCACCGGACATTTTGTCTTCCTGCTGGCTGGCGAAATTGTTTGTTTTGCCCTCGAAATTTTAATTGTAAAAGTTGCTTTTTTTAAAATTGTATTTAACTGTATTTCGTGTTTCAGATCGTTTTGTGTTTTACAGTTTTGAATGTAGATGTTTTGAGTTTTTATGTATTTTTTCCTTGCTGCGATGTGAGAACTGAATTGATTGAATGAGAAATGTATCTCTAATGAAATTCGAAGAAATAAGTTTAAATGAAGTTCAGCAAAAATTTGTGTATACTTTCAGGTCTTACAAGGAAATCACGTGGTGTCCACATAAGATTTTGATTAACAGTAGACTCCCTAAGAATTTGATTGCATAGCATGTTGAAGATACTGAAACGTAGTTTTGCTTTTCCAATCTGTGTCAGATTCATTTCCATCCATCCACCTTCTCCTCATCCTAAAACTAGCTGGATAAACGATTTCACAGAGACATTTTGCAAAGTGACTGAAACGCAATATTTTAATATTTACAGAGAGTTCCGTAATCAAAAATTTCCGATCGTGAACATTATCGAGATGACTTCTCTAAAACTAAACGCCTATTTTAACAAGGTGCTAACCTCCAGTTATATAAATACTTTTTCCAGTTTGCATTTTCAGTCTAAGAATTAACCACATTTCGTAATCTCATAACTGTTTCAAATCGGAACGTAAAAAATGTTTTATCCGTTACGTCGCAAACAGACAAAGATGGTGCATTCCTAGTTTTTTAAATAAGACTGCATGGCCTTGAATTGAAATTTGAATCCTCCGACCATCTATCCAGTCTTCAATAAAATATATAATTAAGAATGTGGCATAATATATTTCGGAATCCCTATTTTTCCAATTAGAAAAAAACTGAAAGGTTTCCGATTTTAACGGTCGCACAAAAAAGCTCGTTGAAATTTCTTATTTTCTCGCTGAGTTCGAAGTCTACTAGTCTGTTGTTGCACTCACTTGTGCTAACCATTTGTTTCCCCGTCTTTTTAGCAGCATTTTCTTTGCACATACGACATATACAATTCAACAGCAAAATCACAAGAAGTTTTAAAGCAGCATAGAAGTATACGCTTAAAATTCACGATGCAGCGTTAAGTGCTGGCATACATTTTTTTTGTTAGTCTTTTCTTAGTCCATCATATCAATGTTCGGTTTTTCTTACTAAGATGGCTTTAAAAATTTTTTTTTTGTCTTTTTATTACTAATGTTCTGTGTGTTTATTTATTAAATATCACGTTCTTGAGCCCTACGCCACATAAAATTCGATTCAAGGGCAAAATCGCAAAATATTTAAAAACAGCATATCTTCAGAGTTCTTGAAAGGCGGTCTTCGCGCGCTGGTGATAAAAATGTGTTTTTCCGTACTGTGCTGCCGCTGCTCGCTTTGAAATCGTCGAGTTTGTTAATCAAAAATTCGTTAAAGGTTTACAACATAAGAAACAGGTAATGACATAAATTCGAAATTCAAAATTCGGGCTTTTATACGTAGGTGCCCACGTTCCGTTGGAGGACTACGTCAGTCAAAACTGGATGGCACTGGGTACTGTTTTTTTTTTTTTTCAGAACACAAAAAACATGCACACATTCATGCAGATTCTTCATTATTTAATATCTTAAAATTTGATACAGGGCGGTAATATTGGGTGTCAACAATTTGAAAAGTGATATGTCGTTTATGGTGATTGCACTCAAAATGCCGTTTTGAAACTAATATCCCATTCTGGACTAACCTCTCCGCTAATAAAATAAATAAATTTTTATTCCAAGTGAAAAACATACGCTGACATAATGTACATATTTAGCATGATATATTTTGTAAAGTAAGATTTCAGATTTCCTTTAAGAAATGTCGGTTTTGTAAACTCTTTTCCAGAAACACAGCTGTAGAAATCTTTTTGAATGATTTCATCGTTCAGCAGAGATCTGACAGAATAAATATCTTGCACCAAGAAGTGATGGAGCTCGGGCATTGTCATGTTGCCAGATCCATGTAAAAGGCGCCAGAATCATTTCCGAGTGTATTGGTACACACGTCCTCAATTCGAATTTTAACTCTTTAACTATGTCAGAAATTTAAAAAACATTCTTAAGGTCTTATACTGAGTAACTGCATTGTGTAAACAATAACGGAGAAGTACGTGTACTTTTTTGATACTCTGAATCGCAAAGATTTCGGAAAGAGAACGTAATGAAAGGGAAAACATAAGTAAGATAATTATTTCTCTTTAAAAAAAAACGTTTTTCTGTCAGTTTCAAAGAAATATGTCCCGAATTTGACTGCTTCCTCTTACTTATGGGACATATTTTGTGTTTTAAATGAATTAAACTATGCGAGTGTTTTGGCATTTTTAATTTTTAGGAGAAATCGGAAGAAAAAACAGCAAATAAAAGAGAGTTCACAAATAATTTTCAGTCTTTTTTTTTTTCGTCTTCAAAATTTCTTAAGAACCATGCAGACATGAAAAACATACAAACTTTTGTTATACGAGGGTTACTATTTATATTTCTGGCCTAGTAATGAAAAAAAAATGTTTATGATCGGAATTGGTTTTACTGTTTTTTCAAAATATTCTCCATGAACATCAATGCACTTTTGTACAGCGTTTGAACCAATTTTCGAAGTACTTTTTCCACTCCGATTGAGGTAACTCCAAAACTGCGTTTCGAATGCATCAACCGCTTCTTCCGGTGTCACAAATCGCTGACCAGGTAATATATTTTTTATGTACGGGAATAAAGAAAAAAGTCACTGCGTACCAAATCAGGGCTGTATGGCGGAGGAGCCACCAGTTCAGTGTTTTGGTCCGTCAAAAATTTCTTTGTTTGAACCGATGTGTGAAAGCTCGCATTGTCACGATGAAGAATGATTCACCTCTTCTGTTTTTTCGAATGTCTCCAATGAATTTGGCAAACAACTGGTCATGTTCCATTCGCAATTGAGCGTCCTGCGTCGCTCTAACGCCACTGCCGCCACTTGACCGCTAATGCCAAAGAAACAGGCAGCCATTTGCTTCGATGTGCTTCTTCCGCGAACAACTTTTGTTGGATTTGGGTAGTCTTGGAACACCCATACAGTCGACTGCCGTTTTGTTTCGGTCTTATATGCATAGATCCATGATTCGTCACCTGTGTAGAAGTGTAGAAGTTATAAACAGGGTTTGATGCACCTTGAACATACGTTTCCAACATTTCATTGTACCAATCGACACGAGTCTTCTTTTGAGCGTTTTTCTGATTATGCGGGATCCAACGTGAATAAATCATTTTTACTGCCAACCTTTCATGTAATATCTTATTGATGCTTGTCCATGCTAATGCCCAAATATGCCTCAGTCTGACGGTATGTCATATGACGATCTTCCTTTATCAGTCCACGCACAGATTCGATATTTTCTGACACAGCAACCGATGTTGGACGACCTTCGCGGAGTTTGTCCTGGAACAAACGTCGACTACGATTGAATTTGGTTATACCAGTTTTTTAGTGACGTAGGATAATGCTTTATCGCTGGATAAAGAATTAAGTTCATCGAAGCCCTCTTGTTTTGATAACATAAATGGCGCTAAAGCGGCAAAGCGTTCAGAAGAAGTTATGTTAAAAATTTTCGGTTGCAATCATCTGCGGTTGCCTAGAAACACTTACTGTTACCAAGGCCAAAAATATAAATAGCAACTTTCGTAACAATTAGAGAATAATATGTTGTGGAAAATCAAAATATAATTGAATATTATCTCTGAAGTTCTCGTTAATAAAACGTGTCTTTTAAGGACTTACTTGGTACGTTGTCAATGAGAAGTAAATGAGTCAGAAGTAATATTCCATTAGTTCTTATACTGAATGGAAATAACATTTTTAAAATTCTTTTTGATTAACTTTAGGCACTACATATGCCAAATAACTGTCCATTTTACAAAAAAAAAATCTAATTTAGCTCACGAAACCGAATTATTTACTTCATATATGTATGAAAGTAAGTGTAGAATTATCATTTCTAATTTCTTACACAAAAAAAAACATATGTCATACATTTAAGATAAAATATCCTGTTAACATATTTAATTTAGCAACCAACAATATCCTTCACTCTTAACATCTTCATATTTTATATTGTAGAATTAATTTGCTACATTAAACTTTTGTTGCAAACTGCTGCCCACTCGTTTAAACATATTGTAGGAAAAACTGTTCATTTTGGTCAATTGCGTCATAGCTTAGGGGGTAACACATCGAAAAGGGAAACCAAAAGTCTCGAGCTCGAAACCCATCAAAGGCAAGTTGTTTATAAAAACAGTAAGAACAGATGCAGAAACTGATAGGAAGAACAAACGTAGTAATATATTAACAAAGGTCTTTTGTACATTGTTGAGTAGGCTAGCCCAAATGATAAAATAGAATAAAATCAATCTCAAAGGTTTCACATTTTAACTGCCGCCCAAAAGGGTTTGTTGAAGTTTTTTACGCTGTTCCTGAGCTAGCTCTCAGTCTATCAGTCTGCTGTTAAACTCACTCCTACGAACGCCCCTTTTTTTGTCGTTTTAGCTGGATTATTAAGCATCGTTTTTCACACTTACGCCACAGAATTTCAACAGCAAAATTACAAAAATTTTAAAAGCAGTATAGCAGTATTTGTTTAGAATTCCCAATGCAGCTTTGTACAGATATTAGGTTTATTTAGAAGCAAAATAGATGAAAAGTGAGCAATGCCTTCGTCGGGACTCGAACCGCGGATCTCTTGAATATGCGCCGAGCGTGCTGACCACTACACCACGATAGCATGCGAAGAAGGCGGGAGAAATACCTTACACCTTTAAGTGCAGTGCTGGCATACATTTCTCAGTCTCTTATCAATTCGTCACATCAGTGTTCAGTTTTCTGTCTAAGATGGCTTTACAAAACTTTTTGTTTTTTTATCACTAACGTTTTGGGCGTTACCTTTATTTATTAAATATCACGTTATTCGCACTTTGACCAGACAAAATTCAATTCAACAGCAATATCATAAAATATTTAAAACTAGCAAATGTTTAGAATTACCGGCAGACCATCTCGCGCATTGGAGACAAAAATGTTTTCTTACGCACAGTGTTGCCACTGTTCGCTTTGAAATCGTTCAGTTTCCTAATTAAATATTCGTTAAAAGTTTACAAAATATGAAATATACAATAAAACAAATTCCAAATTCGGAATGCGGACTTCCAAGTGCCCATGTTCGGGTGGAGGACTACATTATTCAATATTAGATGGCTCTAGGTACCGTTGTTTTTTCCCCAGTGCGAAAAGCAGAAAAACATTCATGAAGATTCTTCATTATTTAATTTCTTTAAATAGGGCGATAATATTTGGTGCCAACAATTTGAAAAGTGATACAATGCATTTATGTGTTTCAAGACAAAATGCAGCTTTCAGACTAATATCCCACTCGAGACGTCCCTTTTGACTAATAAGAGATGGTAAAGGTCATCGCAAACAATTTTAAAGAAATATAAGCATATTTACAGAAGAGTACTAACTGAATAAGTCAGGTACTTTGAATAATTTTAAAAAATGAAATTTTTTTAATGGTTTTCTAGGAACATTTTGAAACAAAAGTCGTGTAAAAATTGGGTCTGGAAGCAAAGTTACGGTTGAAAACTCCAAACTGAGTTATTATTTTCCCAAGGTCGATGAAAGTCGAGACGACAAATGGTGCAATGTTAAAATGGGAGGTCTGGGCCAAACAATTAATTTCCTTAAAAAAGTATAGAATAATCATTTGTACTTAACGAAAACTTTAATATGAATAATTGAATGTTATGATAGGTGGATGCGATACGAAGCTACTAATAAATTGACTTAATAATTACGAAATTAAACGAAATTGTTGCGATGAGAGAGTAAAAGAAAACTAAACAAAGTTTTTGCTAAAATCTGAATCAGTAAAAAATATATTCTTCGTTTAGAAGCAACTCATTCCGGGAGTTTTAGAGCTATATTTTCTGATCGCTGAAAAAATTTGAAGTTTATATTTCGGGGAGGGGTCCTATACTTGCTCTTATTCGAAGCCTTCGGAGACGTTCATTCTAGTTTCAACTAAATTGAATAATTCGTGCAGTTCCAATTTTTTTAATGCAGTCTTAGAATCATATTTCTCACTTCGAAGACGTTTTAATCCTGAAATTCCAGGAAATCGTCGAACGTGATTTGCTTTCTATCATCCACAGGAAAATTTAATTTCTTTTCTCTAATGCACTGGAAAATTTCTCTTCGAGTGTGCACTTAAACTGCACAATTTTCTTTTCACATTATTTGGGGCAGACGACGTAAATATTGATGACGTAAGTTGAGGAACTATTCTAGTACTGAAACAGATTAGATTTCGAGACAGATCTCTGTCTAAAGATTAATAAAAGTTCTATCAGAGTTTTAAGAGAAATATTTAAAGCGTTTAACTTCCATAAATGTTAATCCGCTTGTGCGAGTTAACCGCCTTATTAAATAGTTCTAGTCAGTGATATTTATTTTTTTGCACCCAGAAAGGTATTTCAAAAATGGGTATTCTAAAATAATTAAAATAATTCATCACACAAGAGTTTGTCAAAGACAATAATCTCTAATCAAAATCATAAATTTAAATTAAAAATGAACATGACATTCATTTCTATAATTAATAATACTTCTGTATTGTGGTCCGTGGGTGATTGAAGTCTTACAAAATTTTGAAAATTTCTTTACACAAGTGAAGAGACATTTTCACGAAGAAGGGGCTCGAATTTTAGATTTTGTGAAGCAAGCGAGGGTTTTATTTTTAAATAAGAATGAACTGCTTCGGTTGTTTCCAAACTAAGAAAAGTAGATGCCAAAGAATTGTTAGTAATCTTTATTATTTATAGTTTCTGCGAGACAAAGCGAATTTGCTGTCTTAGAAACTTAAGCTTAACTTCGAAACTTTTAATGACGGTATAGTTAAGATACTGAAGATGAAATTGTAAGTTTCTCTTAATTTTTTTTTCAGAAAAGTTATTAAACTCTAGCTCTGCAAGATTTATAGAAATTTTCAATGGCTTTGATCTGTTCGAAAATTTAAAATAATAAATTTATTTTCAGGAACATGGCTCCGAATGTTTTTGACATTTGAAGACAAAGAATTTGTTCAGTGTTACTTTGCATTATGCTGTTCTGCACAGTTTGTACCTGTTTATCTACGCATCAAAAAATCCCTAATCGAAAAGACGATTGGCAATGTCTACGAATTTAACCACGCATCTAACGACGTGTCTAAATGCCACATCTGAATTTCTGCAAGCGGTGGTTCAGTTATTATTCTGCGATCAAAATACTCAATCTAGTTTTTAAAAGGATTTATTAAAATACTAAACAAATTAATCTAATCTAGAATCGAATCTAATGCTACATCTCATGAGCAGCGTTCGAGCTGCGTCATTGCAAATCGAAAGTCAAGTTCTCACTGTTGCCATTCCGAGGCAGAGAAAAGTTTGTTTCTAATCAAGACGGAACATCGGCAGGCAAAGGTTTCAAATCAAACCGGAACAGTAACAAAAGAGGCCTTGATACACTGTTTAGCAGAGATGAGAGTTATTCACAGTAGAGTAATCTGCAAAAAATGAATACCAACAGATGGCTTGATACACTGCTTAGCAGACATGAGAAACATTGCCAATACTCATATCTGCTAACAATTAATACCGACAGATAACTTAATACACTTATTAGTAGAGATGAGAGTTATTCACAGTAGAGTAATCTGCAAAACATGAACACCAACAGATGGCTTGATACACTGCTTAGCAGACATGAGAAACATTGCCAATATTCCTATCTGCAAACAATTAATACCAAGAGATGACTCAATACACTGCTTAGTAGACATGAGAGTTATTCACAATAGAGTAATCTGCAAAAAATGAACACCAACAGATGGCTTGATACACTGCTTAGCAGACATGAGAAACATTGCCAATACTCATATCTGCAAACAATTAATACCAAGAGATGACTCAATACACTGCTTAGTAGACATGAGAGTTATTCACAATAGAGTAATCTGCAAAAAATGAACACCAACAGATGGCTTGATACACTGCTTAGCAGACATAAGAAACATTGCCAATATTCCTATCTGCAAACAATTAATATCAAAAGAGGCCTTGATACACAGTTTAGCAGAGATGAGAGTTATTCACAGTAGAGTAATCTGCAAAAAATGAATACCAACAGATGGCTTGATACACTGCTTAGCAGACATGAGAAACATTGCCAATACTCATATCTGCAAAAAATTAATACCAACAGATGACTCAATACACTGCTTAGTAGAGATGAGAGTTATTCACAATAGAGTAATCTGCAAAAATGAACACCAACAGATGGCTTGATACACTGCTTAGCAGACATAAGAAACATTGCCAATATTCCTATCTGCAAACAATTAATATCAAAAGAGGCCTTGATACACTGTTTAGCAGAGATGAGAGTTATTCACAGTAGAGTAATCTGCAAAAAATGAATACCAACAGATGGCTTGATACACTGCTTAGCAGACATGAGAAACATTGCCAATACTCATATCTGCAAACAATTAATACCAACAGATGACTCAATACAGTGCTTAGTAGAGATGAGAGTTATTCACAATAGAGTAATCTGCAAAAAATGAACACCAACAGATGGCTTGATACACTTGTAGAGACATTAGGTTATTTAGTGGCAGGAGACATGAAAAATATGCAATTCCTTCGCCGGGAATCGAACCACGGACCTCTGAAATACCGGCTCAGTGTGCTGACCATTACACTACGCTGCGAATGTGGGAGATATGCCTTATACACTGCTTAGCAGACATGAGAAGCATTGCCAATATTCCTATCTGCAAACAATTAATATCAAAAGAGGCCTTGATACACTGTTTAGCAGAGATGAGAGTTATTCACAGTAGAGTAATCTGCAAAAAAATGAATACCAACAGATGGCTTGATACACTGCTTAGCAGACATGAGAAACATTGTCAATACTCATATCTGCAAACAATTAATACCAACAGATGACTGAATACACTGCTTAGTAGAGATGAGAAACATTCACAATAGAGTAATCTGCAAAAAAATGAATACCAACAGATGGCTTGATACACTGCTTAGCAGACATGAGAAACATTGTCAATACTCATATCTGCAAACAATTAATACCAACAGATGACTTAATACACTGCTTAGTAGAGATGAGAAACATTCACAATAGAGTAATCTGCAAAAAATGAATACCAACAGATGGCTTGATATACTGCTTAGCAGACATGAGAAACATTGCCAATATTCCTATCTGCAAACAATTAATACCAACAGATGACTTAATACACTGCTTAGCAGAGATTTGAATCATTGGCAACACTGTTACCTGCAAACAATTTATACCAACAAAGGACTTGATACACTGTCCAGAAGAGATGAAAATCGTTGGCAGTATTGTTATCTGTAAAGAATTCATAACAATACACGATTGATACATAGTTTAGCAGAGATGAGAATCATGGCAATACTGCCATCTGCAAACACATATATGTTTAAAAGAATTCAGCCGTTGAAGAAAAATGTTGATGATCCCGGGATGCATTCGATCAAAGTTTACATGTATTTAACATTAGGAACTCCTGTTCAAATATATGTGAAATCACAAAACTGTTTTAAATGATAGAGAATTTCACGCGTGATCTTGTGTCGGTTTTCGTTTATTAATAAAAATCGTAGTTCCCAGGACATTTTCAATCATATCTAGAACGGAGCTTACATTTTCGTTTTTACTGCAGATATCAGTTAGCAAATGACAGACCCCCCGAGATCTGTCGTTTGATTGTCATTCCTCTGTATCTATAACAGTTTCTAAGTTTCGTCTCTATCGAAGCTATAAGCAAGCGGGCTACTCAAATGACAGAACTCCCCGAGATCTGTCGATTGAGTATCCTCATTGTTTTCTTAACTACTTCAGATTTTGATGTCCGTTTGTGTTGTAGATAGAATGGAATGGGTCGACGGGACGTTGAGGAGCAGTTCATCACTCTATTATATCATGAGTTTCGGTTTCTATCATAGGTGCAATGTAAGTGGTATACCCAACTTTAGTTTATTTTAGTTTTCGTTCTATACAATACAATTTAGTATAGAATGAAAACTAAGAATAGCAGAACAGTATAGAACGAAAACTTTATTTATACGCATTTTGCATTTCATTTAAACTTATTGGATTGAATGAAATCTACTTCGTCGATTGCGCATAAACCACAGTGGAATAATTGCACTCTTTAAAATTGACTAGTATATTTATGTACCACAGCGACACTCTGGCGCTAGGTTCACTTAACAGCATTACATCTCATTCATTTTATAACTCAGAATGCACGAAAATAATGTATATGATCTGAAGAATTACCTAATAGTTGCCACACATTCTATTCAAATACTATAATAAATCTAAAACGATGTATAAAAGAAAATAAACAAACAAACAAACTGACAACAACAACAAAAAGTTTTTCACAGACGATTCAGTAATTCTCATCCAATTAATTCAGTTCTCACTTCGCGAGAAGGCAAAAATACATAAAAACTCAAAATACCTGTATTAAAAATTACGAAGTAAATCTTAACAACTTATCTCCTCGAATAATTTCCAGGATGTATTAAGCATGATTCAGTTCGCAATAATAAAAGACGTTAGTTCGTTGTTGCGAATCTTAGTTTCTCTAGATTGGCAACAAATCCACTATTCTGCTAAGTTTCAAATGTAAACAAATATGGCTGCTATGGCCAAAAAAAATTAGGCTTAGTCACACTTAAACAATTTTTAAATTGTTGATAATTCTACAACTATAAGATGCAGGTTAACACTAAAGGCATAAAAACCTTAACCGGAAGAAAAGAACAACATAATTCAATCATGTTTAAAGCAAAAAAAAAAAAGAAGAAGCACAATTTACAAACATATAAGAATAAATAAACTGAGCTCAGCCGAGTAACAGAGTGATATATATATATGCTTTTGGTGGGACGGATTGCATCCAAAATAGGAGGTGCACATCTGCATGTTATAGTAGTCCTATATACAAATTTCAATGTTCTGAGGCTACTCGTTTTTGAGTTATTCGAGATACGTACATACATACGTAAGCTCAGACGCCACAAAAAAATCTCTTCAGAATGTATTTAAAATAAATCAGTTTTATAATTTTTTTTGGGGGGAAGAGTCCTTTATTCTGTCCTTACGTACATATGTCACTCTAAACATTGTTAAATTGCATTCGATAGCGGTCAAAATGGATATTTTTGTTGAAATATGATACCCGAAATTTTTCGCGATTACCATACTTCCTTTTTACTTCGTACAAGGAAATAAAAAAGATTCTTTTTTATAGCAAATGAAATTTGAAATTGTACCATTTAAGAGGGAAAGAAACAAAAATTCAAACAAATTCCACATAAACTTCTCATTTTGCTTTCAATAAGCTGTAGGTGAAGCAGTTGTTTCAAAAAGGGTTTATGAATTAAAAGTACGAATTAATTACCAATCCTGCCCTGCTTTGGGAATTGAACGGACATCATTGACAGAACATCATTTTCTCAGTTGTTAGTTCAGAACGTCTTCGAAGTATTGAGGTACCCCTGAGAGCTTTGCTTATTAGATATTCTTTGCACTGCGTTGTATTTAACGTTGTAGAGACATTAGGTTACTTTGATGCTGAAGACATGTGAAAAATGAGCAATGTCCTCGCCGGCACTGAAACTTCGGACCTCTCGAATACGCGGAGTGTGCTGGCGGTTCTGTCTGTATTAAAACTGTTACGAACCCATACGCAAGCGACAATATCTTTCCTCACATAACGGTAGTAATAAAACTAGTAGAATATTTTGAAGCAAATAATAATAATTTGTATTAAGAATGTCCGCGTTTAATTTGTCCCAAATGTAGTTCCTGTGATTGACATCCAATCGGATCGCTTGTAGTAACGTTTGAAATTATCACTAGATTTAGTTCCTAAAAGACTCTGCGAAAAACACATTTTTGGGCGAGATCCAGAAACTGGCATGATGGAGTGATAAAGTCTCACAAGGATCCAAGTCAGTATAATGTATGCCTTGGTGTTATCTAGATGGAATGTGGCATTTAGTACATTGCCATAAGTGATAGGACTTCGAAGTAGAGAACAAGGATGGCATATTTTGGAAGCATATAAAGTATTTCTCCCACCTTCTTCGCATGCCTTCGTGGTCTAGTGGTCAGCACGTTCGACGCGTATTCGAGAGGTCCGTGAGTCGAGTCCCGGCGAAGGCGTTGCTCATTTTTGAACTCTCCTGCTTCGAAATAACCTAATGTCTCTACATACATACCACTCGATTTCCGCGTTTTCGTCTATCAACTGTTAAAATCTTCACACAGTTCAGCAACATTACATAATGTTGCATTTTAAAGGGAATTTTATATACGTCGATACTTCATTGACTTTTATAATTGCCCAGATATAATTTCTTACCGAAATTCATTCATTCTCCATTGCAAACAACAACGGCACAGCTTAGTTATTAGTTATATAAAAACGAATCGTGACTATTCTGAAAATTAAAACCGAAATCAACTTAATTGTTCTTAATCTCAGTTTTATATTCTGTCCATTATTTAATTTTTTAATTAAACATTTTTCTGAATGCAATATTTCGTTGAATAATTTGCAGACATGTAACAATTTATCGAATACCTTCTTGAAAACAGTAAGCTTTTACGCCATTTTCAGCGATTCTGTTTGAACTACGTAAAACATTTAATTGCATTTCAATATTTTTCAAGTACATGGAACAGAAATACAAATTTTTTTACAAGTTATTATATCTCTGGATAGCGCGAGCTTCTTAAAATGCATATCTAGAACATATTATTTTTAATGACTGAGCATATTTCTAATCTAATTGACAAATATACCTCTATAATTCTACAGGTTGTTTATACACTTTTTAGACGACTTTATTATATTTACAGAAATATTTTACCTAAACGTTTTGTGTTTTAAATGCTCCATTTGATAACCCTTATTCTTCACTATTTCTTTACACCGTAATTTCCAAGGCATAAAGCCTTTTCTCGTGTCGGAAGACGTTTTTACCTCTCGAACGGCTTTCCAAAATCCGAGGAGGATTGTAGGTCGATGTTTGCATAATCCTTTTTTTTTAAAGTCCAGAAGCTCAGAAATACATCAGTGATACATCAGGAGATCTATTAGGAATACGAATGAAAGGTACATCTTGATACCCGTTTCTTGTTCCATTTGTTTCCAGGAAATGAACAATAGATTTTGACAAATGGCTGCTTGATTTGTCTTAATGTATGTAGTTCTACTAATTGATGGCACTTTGGTGAAGAGCATGTATTCCATATTTGAAAGTTGGGTATAAAATATGTTCTTGAGAATATGTGGAGTTGATCTTAAGGTTTTCTCCACTCTAATTTTAATTTGCTCTTATATGAAAAACCTACAACAATCATAGATCCCTTTGGAAAACTTTCTTTAGATCCCTTTGAACCATATTTTAAGATGTTATGCTCCTCTTTGATGATAATAAACGAATTCTTTTTTATTGGAGTCATTTAAATACACCCAAGATTCATCGACCGTGACAGTAGTTTTCCATTGTTGTCCGGATAAATGTTTCTCATAAAGAATTCTGCAGCGCGTTTTCCGTTCGGTGATACGTCTTGGAGAAAGACGATGCATATTGCGTTTTTTTGTTTTTTTAAGATTCAGATCAGAATTAATAACTTTTTTTCTTACAGTTGACACTAACCATTTTAATGGTTTTGTAACTGTCCTTAGCGGATTTTCTTTTAACATTAATTATCTTACGTTTGCAACAATTGAAACATTCACTTTTTTCATTGGATACATATTTGGAACAATTTTCCACTTGAAGCTAAACTTTGACGTTTTTTTCTTTCTTGTTGTCAGTATTAGCTATCGTAGATTAAAATATCGAAAAACCATAGCCTTCACAGCTTTTTTAATAATTATAGATACGAATCATTTTCTTCGGAAAGAGCACAATCATAGCCATTGCTTCTTTAAAAGTGCCATTTTGTTTTTGCATGAATGCAAAACTGTCAAGCAGCATATGATTTGTACTTCCAAAAATGTAGTTGCAGCTAAGAACAATTTCTAAGCAGACGACTTTTTATGGCAAAGCAAAATCCTCTAAAAATGTACGAAAAGCCTCTATATATGGATCGAAAGTTAAAAAATTCCCAGCTGCTTTCTGTAAGATCCGGAAATATTTTCAGAAACCGAGATATTTACCAGAATATATCTTAAAGCGGAACATTGCAGAAAAATTCCTAAAATCCGAAACAACTAATCACTTTACGTTAAACGCTGCATTAGTCATCGATATACTTTGGTCACATATATTATTTTTTATATCCTGCTCTTCTTTATGGCACTACTGTAATCTAATATTTATTACAAATAAATGCTGTAGCTTCTTTTAACACACTGGTTTTATGCATTTGTTTCCTGCGTAATGCTGCTTTTAGACACGCATGTTTTTTGAACAATTGTTCTTCACTTGTCCAGCTATAGAGGTTGTTCGCATATTTTTTAGACGATTTTGCTTTGCTGTAAAAAAATCTGCTTAGAATTTTTTTTTTCCAACTGCAACTATATTTTTGAAAATGTAAATTATCGTCTACTGCTCGACAATTTTGTGTTCATGCGAAACGTCCCTTTTAAAGAAGTAATGGACGGAAGGTAACGTTTGTGTTCTTTCCGAAGAAAATTATTCGTATCGAGTTATTAAAAAATGCTGTGAAAGTCATAGTTTTTGATATATATAAAGCTACAATAGGTAATACTGTCAATAAAAAAAGTAAAAAAAGTCAAAGTTTGGCTTCGAGGAGAAAAATTGTTCCAAATACATATCAAGAAAAACACTGAGTGTTTCGAATATTGCAAAGGTTAAAATGCTAAAAGAAAATCCGCCAAGCGAAAAAAGAGTTACAAAATCGTTAAAATGCTCCATATCAACTGGAAACAAAGTAATTAATATTTGAATTTGAAAAGGGAAAAAAACATAATGTCTTTCTCTACGACGTATCACCGAACGCAGAACGCTCTGCGAAATTCTTAATGAGAAACATTTATCCGGTCAAAAATGGAAAATTATTGCCACAAAAGATGAATCTTGGATGTATTTAAATGACACAGTGAAAAGAAATCCATTTATTGTGATCAAAGAGGAGGAAAAGTCTTAATGGTTCAAAGAATCTAAAGGAAGTTTTTTAATGGATTTATAATTGTTGTTGGTTTTTGACATAACGACAAATAAAAATTAAAGAGAGTGCCGAAAACTGTTAAGGTCAACTCCACATATTATGAGGAATATATTTTATACCAAATTCCAAATATGAAATAACTTCTCTTTAATCATAGTGCCATCATTCAGGAACAAGAAGGTATCAAGGTTATTATACTTTTCATTCACATCCCCACTAAATTACCCGATAATTAAATCACGGATAGTTGAGCTTTTGGACTTTTAAAAAGCGGACTGTCCAAACCTCGACTTATAACCCTCCTTGGACTTTGGAAAGCTGTACGAGAGGAATGGAATAACACTACAAACACTACACTCCGATACTACAAAAAACTTAGACATTACGGTGTAGAAAGAGAGTGAAGAATAAGGCTTATCAAACAGAATTTTAAATAAGAACACATAGTATTCTGGTATGAGAATTTCATGCTCCTGATTTTAGTAAAAGTATCGTCTTTAAATCTAACTTCAATTTCGTACTTATTAACGTTCATATTTCCTTTTTTTATTCAGCTTCAACTTTGCGTAACAGGTTCGTAATAGACTGAACGCACACAGAACAGATGATAGTTTGAGAGAATTTATTTTACCAAAAATGTATATGTTATAGTTTTGGAACTTTTCACAAAAATACTTGTACAGCTGCTCTCAGTATGACACAGCGCAATCAGTGGTTACACTTTAAACTACTAAAAACGCTAAACAAAACGCAATGCAAAGTGCATCTAAACGGCCAAGCTCATACTGTGATATTTCATTACTTTGTTAGTCGACTCTGAACTAAGAAAACGGATGCTCTGCTCGGTTTTATATTGTTGCGTTTTACGGGTTCGTGGATTTGAGAGTATCCGATGAAAACACGATGCAGAACAATAAAAAGCACAATTTATTTACAAGAATCACTATTTACAGCACAGTTCCAAAATTACCTTTAAAAGCGTCGAAAATCTACAATAAATACGCTGAAACAATCAGCAACACAGCTTCAGGCTGTAACTGTAAAGGTAGCTTCACGGCAACACTAAACTTATAATAAACACCGTGGAACAATCACCAATACACT
>KK114060.1:112986-137359 GCA_000611955.2 Stegodyphus mimosarum
GTAGCTTCACGGCAACACTAAACTTATAATAAACACCGTGGAAAAATCACCAATACACTGTCAAGCTATACTGTAAAGGTAGCTTCACGGAAAAGCACTATCTCGATCGCTTTCCGTTCACAAAACTCTCGCGTAGCTTAGCACTCACAGTAAGCAGCTATTCTCACACTTCTCACAACTAATCACACTACTTCACAATCTGCCTGCTCTCAGAAACGCAAGGGTTTATATAGCTTTTCTTTAAGTTCCACACGTTTCGAGAAATATCTCGACAGGAAGTTATTCTAGAAGCTTCCCGATTGGACCATGGGATATCGCCGATTTGGTCGCCAAATGGGCGATAAAGTCGCCAATCTGGCAACCCTACCATACATTATTTTATAGCAACTCTAGTGCTATGCCGGAAAGCTTACATACAGGCGCAACCGCCGAATTTTTCCCAACAATATAGTTTTCCCCGGCCGCCGAGAAACCTCTAGTATATTCCACTTCTCGAAATTATTGGACAGCATATACGGTTAACGTTACATATAACGGCCTGGTGCGACAGTTAAGTATGGAGATCAATTAAAGTTACTCATCTAAATTATCAGTTAGTTAAACAGGAGCCGGACGGAAATGTCGCTAAATGGTCGCCAAGCTTGGCAGTTTTGGGCGATTTATCGCCAAATTTAGTGACCTAAAATTAATTCCCAAAACCGTCGCTAGCTTGGCGATATCTCCCCAATTTAACGTGACGGCCATTTACCTCAGTATTAAATAGACTTGCCCCTATAGTCTTAGTTTTCCGGCAATATTTCGCTTCTTCAGATCTTTACGTTGCATTATACAAAAGCTACTACAATTTTTAACATTACTTTATTAAAATTAGTATTTATATATATATGTACAAAAATTCATAGCAGTATATTAAAACTCATTTCAGAAAATATAATTTGAAATAGAATTTGGCTGCTTAATTACTTAGTTGCTAAACCCTACAGAATAAGTTCAAATTCTGAAAAATATTAATTAAAAAACATTAACGCAATGTGTGGTTAGTTAAATTTCTATTTGTATTTTGGAAATGTGAAAAATACAGATTTTAATTACGAAATAATATTCGTTTTTATTTTTGTTTTGAGACATCATGAAAATATATAAATTAATACCCGCAAAACTGTTTTAATAGGGTTACTTATATAAGAATGAAACATTCAGGTAAACTTTATGGGGGGAAAACGTATGTTTTTATAAAAACCTGACAATTCGAAAATCTTCCTTATAATTGAACTTTTTTCAATTTTTATGGATAGAAAATACGCTTATAACACTTCGCTTTAAGAGCAGCACAAAGCAGGTGAAAACTTTTGTGATTCCGGAGTACGAAAAATTTCGAAAGCTCCAGTTTTCAGAATTAAGACTCACTATCATGATAGGTTATATTCAATAAAGAAATATAAGCCCCAGAGGCAAAATATTTAACGATGATACAGCTTAAAAAGAATAAATACGATTGACATGTTTTTCCTAAACAGAATTTATGACCTTGAAAAAAACGCTTGCGTGTTTTCTTACAATCAAAGAGCAAATATACAACCTTCTTGATGGAAACGAAGAGCATTCATATATGGGAACACGGGTCTGCTATAAGCGGGGAAACGCAATTCAGAAGGGTATTTCGTAGGATAAATCAAAATATTTGACAACAAAAAGCGGAAACAGTAAATACATTAAACATAAACTCAAAATAAGCTTAGTTCTTTTTGATGTCAACAAGTAAAGTGCCCCGGCAGTTTATATTTCTAAATGTTCACGCAGTAGACACTATTGCTTACAAAACAGTAGTCTTTTTGGATATCTTTTTATTGCATTTTCCAAGCGAAGTGAATTCCTGTAAAAAACTGCCTTTCCTTTTGCTTATAACATTAAGAAGTCTGTTATTTAATCTGTAAGGTTTTAGTTAAACTAACAAAGTTTTATTTCAATTTAAATCTTTCTTTCTCAGTTTCAACTTCCCGTCAGAAGAAGCGCGCGTTTTCAGCTTATGCTAATTTGAGCCAAGTGCTATTTAAACGAGAGGTAACTTTTAGTCTCAGATCACGGTCATTCTATTCGACGTTTGCCTGACCAGCTAGCAGCTAAATTCTAAGCCATAGTGCTTGCTACGTGATTGCTTATTGAAATAAATCCAAGTCCGCTAGTATTAGTAAATCTTGCTACGCACCATTTAGTTAGAGGCCAACTCCGCGTAGAGCTCTGTGAGCAAAGATTAATTAAATTTCTATTTAGCTTTAGTTTAAGTTTATCTGATTGTTCATTTAGACCCAAGTGTGGTCTTTACTTTCTGTATCCCTCCCGAGTTGGGAAGTGGTTTGTAAATAATATTGATTTAATAAAAGAGGATTTTAAATCCCTTTCAAGTGCAGTTATTCTACCACTTAATCACAGTATCTACAACCAGAACATAGCTGCATTCAGCTCCCTGTTCCAGATCAGGACTTAAGGACTTTAAGGAGTTACTTTAAGATGTTTGCCAAGACTACGTACAGAACACTCAGTCCTGACAAATCTACTATTTCGAAAAGTTTGATTTTGATTAAAAATATCAGTTTTATCAAAAATAAGAAATTTATATCCAAATGAAATGACTAACTTAGCAATGTTTTAGCAATGTGACTGAGAGCAATAAATTGTAAACTGAGTGTTTGAAAATAAGATTAAAATAACCCAACTAGGTTAGTACTTGGTGACTGTGAAATCCGTATCGAAGGGCCCGGTCTTGAATCTCGGTGAAGGCATGGATGTTTATAAATATATAGTGGTCTGTGCGGCAGTTTAAAAATGCGGCGAGCCGAAAGTCCTCTCCAGAGGTTAGTGTTAGGGGAAAACGGGGTGGGAAACCTTCGGACCCGTCCCACCCCGGGTGCTCTCTCACAAATTTTGGGGCAGAACTAAGCTAAAGTCTTATTGTCACCTGTATGGTGCTCTAGGCTCTTGCCAACGACAGGCTCATTTGACTCCTTGCCGCGATGAATGTCGTGGGCTTGTGCTGACCTTTGTCAGACAAGTGAGATTGGTAGCAAGATTAAAATAAAATATTAAGTAAATAATATTATAAGATATTCATTCCGCCTTCTTAGCATGCCTTCGTGGGAATGGTCAGCACACTTGGCGGCGTATTCGAGAGGTTCGATCCCGGCAAGAGCATTGCTCATTTTTCACATCTCCTCCTTTCTAAATAAGATACTATCTCTACAGTGGCACCCGAACTAAAGAAGGTGGTGGACGATGATTCTCCACCACCAGGATTTGGCGACTTGGTCCCCTAATCCCCAGTCGCCGCCGTTTAAAAGGGGGAGTATATAAGGTATTTCTTCCGCATTGTTAGCATGCCAGCTGAATGTTACAGCTGAATTCGTGGTGTAACGGTCAGCACGCTCGGCGCGTATTCGAGAAGTCCGCAGTTGGAGTCCCGGCGAGGGTACTGCTCATTTTTCAAAAAAATCCCTAATGTCTCTACAAGATATTAAATGAATTTTTTTCCAATTATTGAATAAAATGTACCGTGAACTTGCAGGTAATTTGACACATGACAAGCAAAAAATATTTTTCGCTTTCTAATTATTTATTGCTGTAGATCTACCTTGCAGTCTCGTACCAATTTGTAAGGTTGAATTAGATTTTCTGAAACTTAGTTTACTGGTTTTAGAGCATTTTGAATTTTCAAATAGCTCCAAAATCAAAAGGGAAATAATCAACAAAAAATACTTTAAATTAGAAATTAGAATAAATGTTAATTACAAATATTTAACTCCATCGCAACTGAAAATGTAAAACGTATTACTTTAGAACAAAAACTTAGAAATATTATTATATTGTATCCATGAATTTTAAATTACTAGCCTATCTGAATGCCTTTATTGGCCCTTGCATCGGCAAGTTGCCGATTCACGTAATCATTCTTAGTCACTAATTTAACCACTCTTTTTGATTTGTTAAATAAAGTGAAATTTGCGAAATTTCATTTCTGTCGTAGGAAGTATTCCTAAGCGGAATTGTCAAACTGGATAGTAGGAGTATTGTTGCGTGCGTGCGGGTCTTCGTAACAGATCGAATGCACGCAGCTACGACGTTAGGCTGCCAAAATTTATTTTATCAAAGAAAATACTTCACAGTTTTGGAACTTTCCAAACACAAAATAATAATAATAATAAATAAATAAATTAATTAAATTAAAAAATAAAATAACATTAAAAAAATTTGAAAGCTTTCAGATTTTATATTAAGCCCAAACGGGCGTTTTTTTTTCATTTACAGACACATACACGTTTCGAGAGCATTTGGGGCGACGCATCATTGTGGTAGAAACATTTAAAAGTAGCATATAGCTTTAAAATTTCTGATAGATAGTCTCGCGCGCTGAAGACAAAAATGTTATATTTCCTACAGCGTTGCCGCAGCTCGCTTTGAAATTATTCAGTTATTTAATCAAAAATTCGTTAAAGATTTAGTTCCAAATTCGAGCTTTCAGGTGCCCATGTTCGGGTGGAGAATTACGTTATTCAAAATTTAATGACTGTAGGTACCGTTATCTTTTCACAGTGCAAAAAATATACATACATTCGTGCAGATTCTTCATTCTTTAGCTTCCTTAAATACAGGGCGATAATATTGGGTGGCAATAATTTGGAAAGGGATTCAAACATTTAAAGTGATTCGACACAAAATACCGTTTTGAGACAGAAGTCCTACTGGGCTAACGTCCATTTGGGTTAACTAACTAACTAACTAACTGTATACCTGCTCCGTCAACTTAATGAAACTACAGGTCAGCCACCCATGAAGGATGGAAAAACACTCTGCCGAGTCCCGGAGTCCCACACCTCCGAGAGCCTCAGCCATTTTAACGAACTCATTCTACCCACCACTAAACCGGCCATCTAAGACCACCGTCCCAGAGGTCTGAGACCACGGCGGGGTGGGAGATGACAACTTGGAGCGATGACTGGCCGTTGATTGAGGCTACCTGCCAGGGATGCCCCTCTCCTTAGGCTTTACATGGAATACCAAGGACAGAAGTGACCAGACTCTCAATGGTCCAGTTTGCTATTTGGCTACCAATACCCTGGTGGAGGGGACTAACACCACCCGGCCCATGAAGAGCAAGTATAGACTTAGTCCATGGACCATCGGGAACTGCCAAGTTCATAAATTTTATACCCCCGTGGCCGAGCTAAACAGCTAATAACAACTGAGAGCAGAAGCTGTCTCCGGTTTTGTATAGTTTTCACCGTCCGCATCGATATTTTTAGTACTTCTCGAAATTACAGCTGAATTACAGTTACAGCTACATATGGAATCAATTACAATACCAATTACGTTGATACACGGACCGGACCAAAATGTCGCTGAATGATTGCCAAGTTTGGCGACTTTTGGCGATTCACCGCTAAATTTGGCACCAGTTCGGCGATATCTTCAGTTAAACAAAACTTTCTGAGCAGAGGAATTTTTTACAGCAAAGCAAAACTGTCTAAGAAAGTTTACGCAAAAAGCCTCTGTATTTCGTCTTACGTATGATTAGAGACAATTGTATCATTTCAAATAGTCAATAATTTCTATTCCATTTGTTAGCAAGAAACTGGGACCATAGTCAGTCATTCCACTCATGAAAGAGACGTGTTCAAACTCTTGTCTGCTCCTCGTCATATCTGATCGGAGATACCCAAACAACTTACCCAGGGCTATCATTTAACACCAAGCATATAAAGTACTTTGAGAAAACCAGTCGTCATAAATCTTTCTGATTAAAAAAGCTGTGGTGATAGGTAGCGGGGTCATCAGAGCGCGGATCACTTTTCATCGGGTTACTGAGTCGAGTTAGAGATCGACGGTCGTATCTTGATTATCATATTTTCCGCAGATATCAAAATAAACTTCAGCCTTTAATGCTATTCGCACGTTGAATGTTTAGCACTTCATTTTTGGCAACCTGATATCGAATAGACTCAATAAAGACTCCCATAAATTCGTCCCACTGTTTCCAAACGAGATGGGCCTTGAAAGCGTAGACAAGGGCAAACTTCGGTCAAAGATAAATAAACGAATAACTCTTCTTTAATGAGGATTAGAATCGTTATTTTTTAAAAGCAATTAAAAGGAAAATAATTAGAGGATTATTTAATTGATGGCGTGAATAAAAATAAAAATTTATCACTAAAAATAGTGTTCTCTTAACTTTAAGCAGTTTGTACTGATTTTCAATCAAAACTTTATTATGTTAGTCTCAAAAAAATTCTGCAAAATTATGGTACAGAATAAAATGCGATGAATATTGTAGCAATAATTTTCTTTGCTAATGTTGATAATGAAACTTTTCTTTCTTGTTTTCTAGTATAGTAAGGCATACATTTTTTTAACATTATGGTATTGCAATTAACTTGCATGTTATTTCGAATTAAAAAATAAATAAGAAGAAATCTAGCTGTGACTGATTTACAGAACTGGAGTCCCGGGTCCAAACCTGTCACGGAGGTTCTCCTCTAATGTTTACAACGTAGTAGATAGGACTAAACAAGCCGCATAGAGTAATTTGTGAAATAACCTAATCATTCAATATATTTCTACTTAAAATTATTCAAGCAAAATATTGCTTCGTGCGTACGAGTTCGTAATGGATTAAATGCCCACAGAACCGATGACAGTTTATAAAATTAATTTATATATGCATATATAAAACCCTTAGCCGTTCTGGAACTTTGCACAAAAATACTCGTACAGCTCTTCACAGTATCACAGAGTACAATAAGTATTTACATTTCCATCTACCACGAACGTTAAACACAGCGTAATGTTAAGAGCATTTAAAAGGGCGAAGCTCCTACGGAGATCTCTCAATACTCAGAACTCACGCTGAACTAAACAACTGATAAATTGATGCTTACCTCTGTCATATACAGTTTACAGCCGAACGACGAGAAATTTCCAGCACTTTCTACTTCTCAAAATTCCTGGAAGCCATAAGAGAGCCGCATATACGGTTACAGTTGCATACATGGATCAAATATACACTGCTGTGCAAAAATTAAGGACGAGACGGTTTTTTTCAATATAACTTTGTACAAAAGCTTTCCAAATCAACACATTTAATACCGTAAGATATCCAATACGTAAGGACATGAGTAATGTAATCAACACTTACTAAAAGAAAAATCAGAGGGATGAAAAGAAGCTTTATTGAAAAAGTAGCATGGAGCGCAATGCGACTGAAGGCCGAAACATCCCTGTGATGGGTGTCCAACAAGAAACATCCGGTCTTTAATAGGGGATATGATCTCCCCTGACTGCTAGGCAGGTTTCACATCATTTGTGCATGATGGATATGTAGTTGTTAATGAGCTGTTGAGACACTGCTGCTCGTTCCTCTTGTAGCACCAATCGCAGTTTCGGAATCGTTACTGGCGATAAGTTTACGTGCTGCCACGGGTCTCCCTAGTAAGTTCCGTACATGCTTGACGGGATTTAGATCCAGAGATCTTGCCGACCAATCCATGTGTTCAATATCTTCACTCTCCAACAGCTCTTCGACAGTAACTGTGCGATGAGGTGGAGCGTTGTCGTCCATGAAGAGGAACTGAGGACCCATAGCCCTTGTGAAAAGACGCATGTAAGGAAGAAGAACCTCGTTACAATAGCAGTCCCAGGTGACGAACCTCCTTGGGAGATATGAAGGTCGGTCCGGCTACCAAGCATTATGTCTGCTCGAACGAGAACTCCGCGACCTCCAAAACAGTCCCTTTTGATGATGTTGAAGGGGTTATTGCGTGTTCCCCGCTCTGTCCAGATGTGTATGTGTCTAGAATCGCAACTCAGACTAAATCTGCTCTCATCTGTAAAGAGTACTCGTCCCCATTCATTGTCTCTCCAATTCCGGTGTTCCCGGCACCACAGAGAACGCCTTCTCCGATGGGCAGGCGTTAGAGGTACACACCGTACAGGGCGTCGTGCAAACAGACCACCACCGTGCAGTCTTCTGGCCACGGTAAAACGCGATATCGGTCGTCCAGTCGCCTGTGTCGTGTGTCTAGCGATTTCTCCCGCTGTCTGCCGCCTGTTTCTTCTGGCCTGTAAGGCAATATACCGGTCATCTGCGGGTGTGGTTCCTCGTGGACGACCACTACTAAACCCCCGGATAGCTGTTCCTGTAGTTTGAAATTGTCTCCAAAGTCGTGAAACGATGCTGTGAGCAATTCCGAACTCTGCAGCCACACTTGTCACACTGCGGCCTTCCTCCAACTTCCCAATGATTCGACCTCGGGTAAAAGCATCCAGATGTCGTCTAACAGATTGATTATTCGCCATTTCTCGCTGAGGCAGCAACTCGGTGTGATTTTAACTGCTATACGGCGTGCAATCTCTTTGCCAGAAATACTGATCTTACACCGACAACATGCTTTATACTACTCAGACACTCCCCTATTACGTCTACCTGCATATCTGCGCATGTGCTACCGTACATCACCTTACTTAATCTCCTGATTGGTCTTTCTGTCCGCTCTGCCTCTTCGTTCAGCTGATATGCTAATTTTTCGACTTCGTCCTAAATTTTTGCACACCAGTGTAGTTATTCAATTACGATATAATATCCATTACAGTTATAAAGGGGCCGAATCAAAATGTCGCCAAGGTTGGCAATGTTAGTCGATTGCTCACCACATTTAGCGACAAAAATTAGCTACCAAAACGATGGCCAACTTAACGATATTTCGCCTGTTTAACGAAATAGCCATTTACCTCAATGTTGAAATAGACTTGCCTCTGTATTCTTATTTTTCCGGCACAGCTGCCTCTTTTTCAAGCTTTTCAAGTTACACTATACAAAATATACTACAATTTCACATATAATTTCAATAAAATTATTTACGTGTATATAAAATTCGTAACGATATACATTTCCCTTTTTCGTACGTTTAACTTTTCAAGACCTCAGTTTGTTACGCCCTGCCCCGGTAGTAAGCTGACTAACATAAGCATTCTGCTATATTGCTAAGTCTGAATTCGAATACCAGAGAAAGCATGAATTTTGTAATTATTTATTACTCGATCTTGCGAGTGTAATGGTGGTCCTCCACATGCTGCACCACTCTGACTGACTGATTGATGTTTATGCCGAAATGCCACACAGAGTGTAGTAGTTTCTCCGGCTCGATCATACTTTATGCCAATGCGCGCATCACGTTGAACTATCGGCTAAAATTTCATAAGCGGGGTAAATTGGCGCCAAACTAGTTTGGCCTTCAAAATTTGGCGATTTTTTTCGGTGGCAATGAAAGCACTAGAATGTGATTATTAAACGTAAACAGAATAGCAACTTTTAAGTTTTGCAGTAGTGAAACTCCGTTATTTTATGTAAACAGAATAGTAAAATGAGATGATATAATATTATATAAGTAAAACAAAGTCCATCAGCATTGCAAGTAAAAACGTAATCCTATCTATGTAATTCATGATAAAATAGTATAATGAATAATAAAATAATAAATCGTATAACACTTTCCTCGGACTCCAAAATTCTCAACCAAGTAAATATATCTAAATTCACTAATAACGGATGCATCATAACCTCATTAAAATATTCAAGTTACTATCGTCGTAAAATTCAACACATTAAACAACTTTCGTTCAAAACTTCAAAGCTTCAAATATTCCACATCTTTCGATTGCCACACGAAAAAAAAATTAACTAAATAAAATTAAATGAAAACATTCATAAATTATAAACTTCACGTCATCTAAAATCCAACATTCTCCCACCAACAACAGCTTAACTTTCTGCAAATATTTATATAAATATAATATTAAACATATGTATAATAATAATATTAAACAATAAAACTTTTAAAAACAAACACAGTATTTCAAAATTAAATTAAAAAAAAATTCTTCTGGCTACACTAAATTCGTGCACTTACAATTACCGAAATAAAGCTCTAGGTTTGCCACAAGAAAACATACAGCAGGAAACCACAACCAAATCAAAATCTCGCCAATTAAAAAACTCTCGTCAAGCTTGGCGTTCACCCCTGTTATGGAATTTTAACGGAACTATCCGAACTTAGAACTTCTAGGAGAGCTGGTTTTGGGCACCACTCTTCCTGATCCGATGATTAGCTGGCTGCAGCCAAACCAAAATGTATAAGTTCTATGTACACCTGAAATGAAAATGTATAAAAAACGCTTCAATATGATAAAATAAGTTCATTTTTTCCAAGCAACAACCAATTCGTAAATAATTATTTTTGCTGCCAGACCAAGGAAACAAAAAACATCAGACACATCAGATTAATACGTATGACGTTTTGATTTAAATTTAATGCAATATAACAATTTTTTCTCAATATCAATAAAAGAATTAACACGGCAATAATATATCACGTCAATTATACTAACCTGAAACAAAACGTTGCCAACAGCAGTTTTTATTTAAAATGCTGACATTAACGAACAATTTTCGACATACAGTGACGTCACATGAAATCGCGTGCTTTTTTCAACGTCACAATATAGCCTGATGTAATAATAATATATTTAATGTTTGGCAATGCTATTTTTATTTCATATTTTGTAAAACTTAAAATTTTTTATTAGCTACATCGACGATTTGAAAGCGAGCAGTGGCAACACTTTTCGAAATAAAGCAGTTTTCTATCTCCAGCATGCGAAAATGTTGCCAGATGTTTTAAGTACGTTTCAAAAAACTGGACGAACAGGACTAGAGTTAACAAAATATAAGGATAAACACGATAGGAAATCAGAAATCAGAGATCGAATAAGTTACGTGATTTATATTAAGGTAAGGCACTCGACTGTTCTAAGATTTTTTAAAATTGTCTAGTTTTAAGTGAGCCATAGCGGATATCGCGAGATGCAGCCGGCGTTTAATTCTGGCACAGAACCCGCATGCTTAAATGCAACAATTTTTTGTAATTCAGAATTCCGTTTCTTTGTTACATTTTCTGTTATTTCCGTTATTTCAATATTTCGCGCAGAAGCCGATATTTCTTGGATTCGGGATAATATTGTTTGTAGATTTGGTAAATCGCTGAGTAATATTTCAACACTTTTTAAAAATGTGTCCTTTAATATATTCGCCATCTGTAAAAGTTTTACCTTTGGCAACAACACAGTATGCAATTACAAAACTGCATTCCTCGCTTTAGGTTCAGTACCATTTCTTTGACAAAAAATACAACTTGTGTCCTATATACGGAAACAGCCCTTTTTATAACTTCAAATTTCTCATCGGAATTCAGAAATGTGGACTAATGTTTAGTTTGGAAATGTCTTTGTATACTTAATGTGCAACATACGAAGCTATGCAACATAACACACATAAAATACGATTCTTTTTATATACAAATATATATTGTTACGAAATATCCAGCTGCGGTAACGCAGCTTTCCCGCAAAGCGGTTTTAGAGTTGCCAGAAAATGGCAAGGGAAGGCAGGGCTGCCATATTTGACGCGAAATCGCCCATTTGGTGACAAAATCGGCGATACGCTGCAGACGGATGGAGAACATTCCAGAACGAATTCTTACCCGCTTGACCCAGAATGTTCTCGAAGGCAAGCCCAAAGCTATATAAACGCAGTCTGTACGCGGAGTAGCAGTCTAATGTCGAGTTCGTCGTCGAGTGTACCGCGAGTTGGTGCATCTAGAGTTTGCATCGGGAGTTGTAGCGTGGAGAGTCTCCAGAGTATGTTGAGTTCCGAGAACGATCGAATCGAGTCGGGAGCTATACTTGTTGAGTGCTCTGCCATGAACCTGTCTTCATCGTTATAGAATGATAGACTGAAGGCTGTGTTGCTGATTGCTTCAGCGTGCTCGTCGTAGTTTTTCGACGACTGTAAACGCGTGCGTTTTATTTAGAGCTGTCCTGAGTGATACTGACTAATAAATTGTGTTTTCATTCTTCATTAAGTGTTGTCGTTAATCACTCTAAGTCTACGAACCCATAGGAATGGGCGATTTCGCGCAAAATGTGACAACGTCTTCCCTTGCCATTTTCTGGTAACCCTAAACCCGCTTTGCCAGAAAGCTATCTTAATGCCAGCTGGACACATGGTAAAAATATTCACTCGTCCACGAGTCCTGAAAACTGGGAACATCAGACATTCCCTTTTTAGTGGATATTTAGAGGAGAGACAGGTCGATATACCTTTAGGCGATAACTTCGTAGAGTGCCACTGAGACTTGTACTGCCTGCCATAGGTTGTCGACACCTCCATAGACAATTCCCTTTTCATTTTCGGTTATTGTATACATATAAACAAATAAATGATGAAAACGAGTTTAGAGGTTTGTATTGCGTGACTGATTTTTTTTATTCTTGATGATATAAACTAACCATGCAGTTTTCCGCTTTTGTACTTTCCCTGTAGTAGTTTGTTTATTTTTTTTTATTTATATTTCCGAGATATACACTGGTGTGCAAAAATTAAGGCCGAAGTCGAAAAATTAGCATATCAGCTGAACGAAGGGGCAGAGCGGACAGAAAGACCAATCAGGAGATTAAGTAAGGCGATGTACGGTAGCACATGCGCAGATATGCAGGTAGACGTAATGGGGGAGTGTCTGAGTAGTATAAAGCATGTTGTCGGTGTAAGATCAGTATTTCTGGCAAAGAGATTGCACCCCTTAAAAAGTTAAAAATCACCCCAATTTGCTCCTTCAGCGAAAAAGGGCAAAAAATAAATCTTTTAAACGACTTCGGGATGTTTTACCCGAGGTCGAATCATTGGGAAGTTGGAGGAAGGCCGCAATGTGACAAGTGTGGCTGCAAAGTTCGAATTGCTCACAGCATCGTTTCACGACTTTGGAGACTATTTCAAACTACAGGAACAGCTATCGGGGGGTTTAGTAGTAGTCGTTCACGAGGAACCACACCCGCAGATGACCGGTATATTGCCTTACAGGCCAGAAGAAACAGGTGGCAGACAGCGGGAGAAATCGCTAGACACACGACATAGGCGACTGGACAAACGATATCGCGTTTTGCCGTGGCCAGAAGACTGCACGGTGGTGTTCTGTTTGCACGACGCCCTGTATGGTGTGTACCTCTAACGCCTGCCCATCGGAGAAGGCGTTCTCTGTGGTGCCGGGAACACCGGAATTGGAGAGACAATGAATGGGGACGAGTACTCTTTACAGATGACAGCAGATTTAGTCTGAGTTGCGATTCTAGACACATACACATCTGGACAGAGCGGGGAACACGCGATAACCGCTTCAACATCATCAAAAGGGATTGTTTTGGAGGTCGCGGAATTCTCGTTCGAGCAGACATAATGCTTGGTAGCCGGACCGACCTTCATATCTCCCAAGGAGGTTCGTCACCTGGGACTGCTATTGTAACGAGGCTCTTCTTCCTTACATGCGTCTTTTCACAAGGGCTATGGGTCCTCAGTTCCTGTTCATGGACGACAACGCTCCACCTCATCGCACAGTTACTGTCGAAGAGCTGTTGGAGAGTGAAGATATTGAACACATGGATTGGTCGGCAAGGTCTCTGGATCTAAATCCCGTCAAGCATGTACGGAACTTACTAGGGAGACCCGTGGCAGCACGTAACTTATCGCCAGTAACGATTCCGAAACTGCGATTGGTGCTACAAGAGGAACGAGCAGCAGTGTCTCAACAGCTCATTAACAACCACATATCCAGCATGCACAAATGATGTGAAACCTGCCTAGCAGTCAGGGGAGATCATATCCCCTATTAAAGACCGGATGTTTCTTGCTGGACACCCATCACAGGGATGTTTCGGCCTTCAGTCGCATTGCGCTCCATGCTACTTTTTCAATAAAGCTTCTTTTTATCCCTCTGATTTCTCTTTTAGTAAGTGTTGCTTACATTACTCATGTCCTTACGTATTGGGGATCTTACGGTATTAAATATGTTGATTTGGAAAGCTTTTGTACAAAGTTATATTGAAAAAACCGTCTCGTCCTTAATTTTTGCACACCAGTGTATAAAACAGGGTTCTAATATTTGGTGACAACAATTTGAAAAGTGAACCGACATTTATAGTGAACCAACGCAAAATGCCAAAACGAAATTAATAGCGCTCCTGGGCTAACGCCCTTTGGATTAACAATGTTACACAGATTTAATAAAATTTCGATTAATAACAGTTTGAGAAACATAACGTTCAAAGCAATTCGTCATCTTTTCGACTGATTAAGATAATTCTATCATAACATTCTTATTACAGCAAAATAAAATACGAGGTTGAAAAAAAAAAACCCCAACTCTGATAGGTTTCAGATTTTAAATTACGTCCAAAGGGGCGTTTTTTGAAACATTTTGTGTGTTACATTTAGTTATTAAATATCACGTTCTTCGCACTTAAACCGTAAGATTCAGTTCAAGAGAATTATTGAAAAATAATTTTAAATCGAGCATATCTTTCGAATTTCCGATACGCAGTCTTACGCGCTGGAGATAAAAATTTTCTTTCTGCAAAACGTTGCCGTTGCTTGGTTTGAAATCCTTGAGTTTATTAATGAAAAATTCGTTAAAGGTTTACAAAATATAAAATCGATAATAAAATAAATTCCAAATTTTAAATTTCGGCTTCCAGATGCCCATATTCGCAGCAGGATTACGTCATTCAAAATTCTATGGCTGTAGGTACCGTCGTTTTATCACAATGCGAGAAACATACATACATTTATGCACATTCGTCATTATTTTATTTCTTTAAATATAATACAGGGCTGCAATATTTGGTGGGAATAATTTAAAAAGTGAACCGACATTTAAAGTGAACCAAGGCAAAATGCCAAAAGGAAATTAATAGTGTTTCATGGGAAATTGCCTCTTTGGACTAAAAATCTGAAAGCTTTCAGATTTTATATTGCGCACAAAGGGACTTTTTTTAATATTTTGTGAGTTTACTTTATTTATTGAATATCATGTTCTTCGCCCTTAAACCATAAAATTCAATTCAACAGCAAAATCGCAAAATAATTATAAAAGAGCGTATCTTTAGAATTTCCTATACACAGTCTCGCACGCTGGAGATAAAAATGTTTTTTCCGTACGGTGTTGCCATTGCTCGTTTTGAAATAGTTGAGTTTGTTAATCAAAAACTCAAATGAATTGAATTGGTTAGAAATTTTACATCGATAATAAGTAAACAACAGAAACAACAACAAAAAATAGTACCCTAGAAAATCGCAATTAAGCATAAATTCATAAAAGACAAAAAATAAAATAAAAATAAAATAAAATAAATAATAAAAACATAAAAAATAACATAAAATTAATAAAGTAATAATGAAAGCTTTTGAACGAATAATAAGAAACATTATGAATACTTTATTAAAAAAGAACATGAATGTGAAAGAGTTCAGATTAGGATTTGTTAAGGTTTTTTACGCTCTCGCTGATATCGCAATCTACCAGTCTGCTGTTACATCATATCCTGCTAGCTCTATTATTAAGCAGCATTTTCTTCGCATTTACGCCATACACAATTCAATAGCAAAATTACAAAAATTTTAAAAGTAGCATAGGCAGCATATGTTTAGAATTTCCGATGCCATGTTGGCAAACGTTCTCTATTTTTTTCGGTATTTTCTCATTTCATGATTTGAATGTTCAGTTTTCTTAGTAAAATGGCTTACCAAACATTCCTGTTGTGCCTTTTTTTTATTACTGTTTCGTTTGTTAACTTTATCTGTCAAATACCACACTCTTCGCTTTTACGTCACATAAACTTCAGTTCGGCAGCAAAATCACAACATATTTAAAAGCAGCATATCTTTAGAATTTCCGGCAGACAGTCTCGCTCGCTGAAAGCATAAATATTTTATTCTGCACTGTTTTGCCACTGCTTGCTTTCAAATCGTTGATACTGTTCATCAAAAATTCCTTAAATGTTTACAAAATATGGAGTATAAAATTTGAAATTTAAAATTCGGGCTTCCAGGTGCACATGTTCGGGTGGAGTACAAAGTTATTCAAAATTTAATGGCTTTAGGTAACGTCGTTTTTTCACAATGCAAGGAAAACTATACACGCAGATTCTTCATTATTTAATTTCTTTAAAATACAATACAGGGCTCTAATATTTGGTGGCAACAATTTGAAAAGTGACTCTCCGTTCGTAGAGGAAAGCGGAAATTCTCATTTCGAGACTAATAGCCCATTCGTGCTAACGCCTTTTAGGGCTAATAAATGAAAATGTAAAAAAATGAAAACTTTTAATTGAATTTGAATGTTCTTTTTATGGTTACCTAATGCTCTTAAAATAAATCCTTTCCTCAAATAATATTAAAAAAATGCAGTTAAATTAGTTACTTAAGCTTAAAAACAGCCTCTAATTCTCAGTGCTTTTCAATATAATGAAGGAATAAAATCTTTATAGAATATTTTAAAATTTTAAATATCCTGTTTCGAAGATAAAAATTGTCAGATTCAAAAGCAAATGAAAATACCTAAGATTTTAAGTTTGATTTTTTTCTTTTAAATTTACTGTAAGGTGACTATTAAAAACTAACTATGCTAAAAATGGATATCAAAGAGGTTAATGCCGTAATTTGTACTGATTTTAATTGGCATCATCATAATGCAGTATAAAGTCTAAATTTCATTGGCAGTTTCTACCTCAGTTGTGAGTAAAATAGCTACTCATACGTAAGTGAAAACACGGCTACATAAAGTAAAATACAATTTATATGATTTCATATATTTATATAGCAATTTTTCTCTATATTGTTTCATTTATATAATCATTTTTCTATATATTCTAGATAAAGGAATATATATTTATGTGTATAACTTTATTAAAAAATGCTATTTGTGTTTTAAGCCTACTTAAAGAGAAGATTTAATGTAAAATATAGAGAAATGTTTTAAAAAGCAAAAAAAAATATATTAATTTTTAGGATATGGAAAGAAAATAGCTGATTAAAACAGAAATCAGTCTTCTGAGAAAAATTTTGCATTCCATTATAGCAAACGAATTGGAGAATGTCAGTTCAGAGCATAAATTCGAAGGGTATTAAGGTGTAATGTGTTGCCACTTACCTAAAGCAAATAACGAAATATTTATGCAAAGAATCTGAAGGAGGTGCATTACAACTTTTATCTTGTTTATTCAGAGTAACAGTAAGTTTAACGACCATAAAGAACCTGAAGATTCATTCTGACGAAAAATGTTCGTTTTGATAGCTTTAGAGCCCATTTAACATTTTAAAGGAAAAGTTTAATTATGTACGCTTAAAACCTCATCTTCCTGTATATATTTAAAATAAATATTTGTGCAAAATAAAAATAAATCTGCGAAAATTGTATGATGCTAGTTCAATGCAGTATTTTAAATGCCTTAAAATTAGTGTTTATTGTATAAGAAACCTTAATTTATAATATTTCATATAATTTCTTATTGAAAAAAATATAAAGAACGATTAAGATTTTTTATTCATTATAAGAAAATCAACAATTACTGTTTCAAGGAAACATTTGTGTAAAAAACATTAGTGTGCAAGAACATACTAATGTAAACATACTAGTGTAAAACACAAGCAACTTTTCTGATTTTGGCCGTAAATCCGCAAAGATCAGTTGGGAGACATGGAATTCATACTACAGAGGCACAATGTAATACTTAAAAAATAAAGAAAATACAGAAGAAAAAAGGAATAAGACGCGAACTCTACGGTACGAATAGATAAAGGCTTTATTGACAAAATGGCCAAGCGGGAGAACAAAGAACCTTAGTAGAGGATAAGACTGCCTTAACTGCAATGGCTACATTATACCGTCTGTCGATACTCAATACGAGTTATCTAACAGTTCTTCGGTTCTTCTAACAATTTCCATTCTTAAAGGAGCATTTATTTCAGTTGTCTGGTGTTCTCCAGAGGGTAAGACTGTGCCGACAAGCATCTCCATAAAGTATCCCATACATGATCTCCAAAGGAATTTCAATCAGGGAAGCATGCTGGTTAGCCCACTCTTGTGGCTATCTTACTTTCCCATGAACTCTTCAACGGCATCAGTACTGTGTGGGCGTATGGTCATCTATAAAAACGAAGTCGAGACCAATGACAACAGACTCACTTGAGGAGGGAGGGATAATTTCATCAGAGAAACAGTTTCCGTTAAGTGAACCTCTGTGGAAAATGTAAAGCTCCGCCCATACGTTCATAATAATGACTTCCCATAGACAGACCCAGGACCATTCCAGCGGATTCCTTCCCTGATGCTAGTGTGATAAAAACTTGTCTCTACCTGTCTTGATATTAAATCGCGCCGAGAATGGCTTGTATGTCTGAAACGATTCGCATTGATAAAGAGGATGGGATTTTGTTGATGAGTTGTCCAGTCCCTGTGTTTTCTACACCACTGTTAACGGTGCCGCCTATAGGCCACTGTCAGTGGTATGCAGATTTCAGAACGGAGAAAGAATAGGCCCCTTTTATGACGTCATCTGGCCACAGAGAACTGGGATACTTGTCATCCGGCTGCCGTGCGTAACTGCGGTACACTGTTGCCCATTGTCTGACTGGTCGACCACAACAAAACTTGGCGACCATCACCAACCTTTCTTATAGTTGTAGCTGTCGACTGGAAGGTTTGCACGCTCGTGAAATAAATCTTTTATCAATTCCAAAATCGTGAACTTCAGAAGTCAAACTACGCCTCTTTTCAAGTGTGCCAATCATTTTACCACACGTAAAGGTTTCCCGATACTGGACGTACAATCTCACTTTCACTCGCGGAAGATTGCCTGAAAATGAGCCTTGCTTTCTTCTCTGTAAGTTACCCTGCACTGCGTTCGCTGATTCCTCACGTTTTGCTTGCCTTGACGTACCATCTGATATCATGATGCTGATGTTTGGATATTTGTCACCTTTTACTGCTTCAGCTTCTCATCAGTTTTATGGTTGTATGCTGAAAAATGAATTTGTTGCTAAAATTTGCCCAGTAATGTGCAATCATATTCAGTTAAAAAATTCGCCTTAAGCAGAGTAAAATGCAGAAAGAGACAGAACAGTAAACTATTAAAAGATTACTTCAGATCTCTAAATTGTCATACGAAACAAGTGAAGCAATAATAATGGATACACACATGGCGAATTATGTTAAAACCTGTAAAAATATTTTTGAATACGACTAAAATGATAACCGATAATGAGAAATATTTGTTAGAAATAAGATGCATTGTGATATTAAAACTGTCGTTAAGATTATCAAGGCTGGATTCATGTCAAGTGTCAAGTCACAGTATGTTACCAGAAGACAATTTAAGTTTCGGCAAGCAAGAGACGGCAAGAGTTATGCAAGCGTCTGTAATTCTAACCTTACTAATATCCTATGGTGCCAGGAGCTAAAGATAACTGAAAGAACTGGAATGGGGAGAATTTTAGGTGGATTTGCCAGAATGTATGTAGGTGAATGGCTTAGCGGATAAACTTGGTTTCTTAATTGTAACTCACTTCACTTAACTGTACTGCCATAGTTTTAGCTTTTAAACCACCGAAAATCTGCACGCTACAATGAAACATGGACATCATTTTTCGAAGGTAAACGCTTCCTGCACGAAAACAAGCTACAGCGTGTTTGAGTCTTTCTTGTAAGTGAAGGTCAACATTACAGAGTCCGCTTATCCAACATGCTGTCGGAATGGTTGTCGACCACCTTTGTAAAGGTTAGCAGCTTCACTCGGCATCAATTGTCAGGACTTGATTCTTCTCCATCGCTGGTATTTGATCTTCTAGCCTTGTGGTGTAAGGTACCCCCTTCTGTTTTCTCCTATTCTTTCTCTTCTCACACATTATCTGAGCTTTCTTCAATAGTCAGGATGCTCACGTCAGGTGCATTTACTGCAATTTAGTCAGTGAGCCGGATAAGTCATAAATTATATGATATCCCGGCTATAGATAACCGATCCGATCCGGCAGTAGGCCGTTGGCACAGACCAATACTCACTTACTTCTATCAGCATCTTCCGCAACGCTCAAGTGGCCGTGCTAATTCGAAAGATATGCCATTAGTGTTAGGTTCCCCCAGGCAGGCTGTTTTTGCCTTGCAAATTTTTTCCTTCGTAGATATATGAAGGATAATATGCTCGTAACCGTTCTTCCATAGGACGTAAACAGTTAGAACGGCTGACAGGCAATGCGATTGATACAGTCATCAGGTTATGCTGTGTGGATATACCAAGAAATAAACTATCGTGTAAATATCTGTCGAGTCATAAAAAGCGCTCAGATTACAAATCTGTGAATACTTGTAGAAAACAGGAGAATTTCGCGCTGTGTCTGTGTATGTAAGACAAATTTATTTGGGCTCTCAGTATTTTCTTCTTATACCATTCATTTTAAATTGCCCTATATATTGTTGTCTAAAAGTTGAATGTAAAAGGTTTCTTACGGATACTTCTTTTATATAAAAATTTTAAAAGTATAACCAAGATAAATTATTGGGAAAGATCAAAATCGCTGAAATAACCTTGTATTTGGCGTACATTTACTAAAACACTCAATCGATTTCGAGGGCAGCTACAGGTCCCCCCTCATCAGGAGAACAAAATTTCTAGAAAGGAGAAATTGGGAAAGATTTGTGTAGATTTGGATTAATATCTCAGTTGCTTGGGAAAACTCCGATCCATGTTTTGCTACCCAGCATGTTAAACTCATGTTAAAACATGAGTTCTGGATTTACTTCATATCCTTGCAAGCAGATTATTACTATCTTACTCATTAACTTTTATTTTACAAACAAAAGGTAAAATATTCTGGAAAACCTACGACTCATATCTATAAGAAAAATAAAATTCAGACTACATTTTTACAGAAAACATTTTGCATGAAGCATTCAGTCCCTGGTTGCTGCGGAAGATTGGCCTAAAATCATTCTTTTTGAAAGAGAAAAATACCGCATGTCCTAAATAGATTACTGCTTATTATAAACATAAGGTAATTTTTTTTTTAGAATTTTCCTTCGGAAATCTGAACTCAAAAAATTGTTAAATTTCTAAATTTATCACATCTAAAAATTAATATTAAAATTTAATCAATAAAAAATTAAAATATGATGGTATCAAAATTAAAAAATTATTGATAATCATAAATCAATTCCAAATTTACAGCATATATATTACATATAATTATGCACTAAGAAAAGGAGTGTTTCAAGATCAGACTCCATCAAAAATTATTTTTCGATCTACATTTCAGGAACCTCTGAACTAAATTATGAATGTAAATGATTTTAAAAATTATAAATTACATACATTATAAAAATAAATTGAACATATAGTTTATTAAAGAGTACGTACGGCATTTTTAAATACATTAACTATTAATTTCTTTCCTTGATAAGTATAAAAGGTAAATTACAGCACGTGTAATGGCTTCGTTCTGTGAAATGGCATTCTGCCAAATCCCTTCGTTGAAGGAAATTTTGTTCGTAGACAAAAAACGCTCACGGTGTGTTTTTTAACGTGTTGCTTCTTGTCACGTTTAATTATTTAATTTAAAATTTTCGCAGTTTTCTCTTCATGTAGATTAGGAATGTTACAGAAGATCACTGATTTGATTTACATTATTTTGTTTTCCTACGAATTTTCTTCCATGCTGTTCAGTTTGTTCACATAAGCAATTCAAGAAAATAACCATAACTATCTTACTTAATTACTGAACCTTGCGAACAACATTACATGCATAAAAACACAAGGAGAAAATAAAATTTTAATAATAGTGTCACTTTAACTATTTTATTGAAAAACCACTTAGATTCTTGGGGTTTATTTTAATAATTGCGGACGAATGGAAACAAACTTCGTTAATGAGCCGTGTTAATGAGCAACGATAATTTTATTTAGCATTTTTTCATATCAACTGAACATCATCCAATTCAAGTGTCGGGTATCATCACTTTACTGCTGGCATACAACTACTAAGAGTTTTGACCAATATATTAATAATTGTACCACATTAACACTTGCTTACAAAAATAAGATGCACTATTTATAAAGCGCCTCATCGTACAGAGGCGCATAGACGAAATGAAAAATCATGAGTTTAAATACACTAAGTTAGTATTAAAAGATAAAATAAAAACACGAAGTCCTTTCAACAAAGATGATGATGAGGTTAAAATACCGCAGCTCAAGCGAATTAAAACTACACTCATGTCCATAAATTAAGGATAATGCAAAATCAGGCAAAGGAAGAGTTAGAAGCAAAACAAATTTGACTTATTTGTAAAGCTTATTTATTAAACAAAAGGTAAAGAGCAAAAAAAGATGCTTTATGTTTGATATTATTAAAAAAATTAGCGATTTTTTCTCCCTGGAGCAAATTACAAAAAACATCTATTTACAAAAAACCAATATTACATGGTTGGTATGATTGTTAATACATTGTATGTCTCCCAGACGATGCAATACAGTCCGTACAACGCCCAGGCATGCTGAGTACCAAATTATCGATCTGATCTTGGGGGATATTACACCACTCAAAAAGCAATGCTCTCCGAAGTTCCGGTAGACCTGTAGGAGGAGGTTGAAGGGCTACAACTCGTCGGCCAAGCATGTCCCACACGTGCTCTACTGGATTCAAGTCCGGTGAGAATGCTGGCCAGTCCATACGGGTGATATCATCCGATTGAAGGCATTCGCTTACGATGTTTGCACGGTGACGACGGGCGTTGTCATCCATAAACACAAATTGTGCGCCCAATGCGCCCACAAACGTACATGTTGTTCCAGAATGACGTCCCGATAGTTTTGGCTTGTCATGGTTCCAATTTGAACATGCAGGTCAGTTCTGGAACCCAAAATAACTCCACCCCAAACGAGCACTCCTGCACCACCGTAACGGTGCCGTTCAATGATGTTTTCTTGGTGGTAACGGGACGGGTGGTAACGGGACAGGTCTACGAGCATATAGACCAATCTGCCCTAAGCATCTGTTCACGATCTGCCTTGAAATTGTCGTACCAGTGGCTGAAGAGAACTGACGAGCAAGGTCTGAGGCTGTGCTCCGCCTGTTTCTTTTGGCAGTAACTGCCAAATACCGAACCTCATTCGGCGTTGTAACTCTGGGGCGACCTGCGCCGTAAAGTCTACTCACATTGCCATCATCTTGGTATCGTTTCCAAAGCCTGGAGATGACACTCTGCGCAATTCCAAGTTCGTCTGATACTTCCAGTTGGGTACGCCCACATTCCAGACGGCCGATCATTCTACCACGTAAAAAATCATCCAAATGCGTCCTTTGTGTCATAAAGGTTATTGCAAAATGCTTATAAAGCGCCTGCGAACAATTTTACTTCTTTGCCTGTATTCCTTATATATCACTTAACACTCTCGTCATTGCGACGTACCATCGGTGTCATCTGGTTACTTCCTGAAATTTACATATGATTCTTGAAGATGTGTGTAGTGATTTTACAGGTGATATATTTATTTTACAGTTCGATTTCCGCGTGACTCCGAATTATCCTTAATTTATGGACATGAGTGTAAAAAGCGAATTAAACTGAAAAGTTGCATTCCCTAATTTGAAGTTAATAGACTAGAAATCAAAATTAACGTTTGAAAAATAGTCTACCGCTTAAATTCCTATTTCAAGTTTATCTATAATAGTAGATTTGGCAGCTTTGAATTTCGCAAAGAATTCTTTGATTTTGTGTAAATGAATTTATACCCATTCAAAAAAGGATAATTTATTTTCTTTGGCTTCTTGCTGGGTTTTCTTTTTAAACCAGGCTGAAGCGTTTCTTGAGCAATTTTGTCCTTTGGTGGAGAAGCGAATTCTTCGTTTTGTAATGTGAATTTATTTTGTTTTCCTGATTTTAAGGATTCTTTTTTCTTTCTTGCAGCTTCAATAGTCTTTTGAATATTTTTTGGGTGTTTGGTACAACCTTTGTAATCATCCAGTTCGTTACATCGAATGAAGTATATATAAACAAAAAACGATGTTGCCACAAAAAAATCTACATTATAATGAGCTTATTAAATTACACTGTATTCGTTAATAAATGCACATTCCTGAACAATTTTATTTATTTCTTTTTTCCTTCAACTGCAAACAAAGGCGTTGGATTATTCAAATATCCACTGCCAATAACATCCAGTTAAATTTATCTATGCAAAATAATAGCAACAAATTTCACTAAAATTCTTTAGAAATCTGGATAATAATACAAGTTTAAATTTCTACCTTTTTCAGAGAAACGAGAGAAAAAAATTATAAACACGCCAGGGTAATGAATTGCCAAATAAGCGATACGGCTCTCCAACAGGTAACCCACGCTCATTGACGCAAGGGAAAGGCGATCTCGGGAAGGCCGAAAACTGTCTCAGAAGG
>KK114060.1:137397-171356 GCA_000611955.2 Stegodyphus mimosarum
ATGGTCTTGTTAGCAGTCTTGCGCCATCACCAATCGGTTATTATTTTTTTTTCTCAGTTCTTATTTGTCAGATAATTTTTTTGTGTCCAGCGATATCGCCAGAGCGACGAAACTGTTGATGGTAACTGAACATCATTTTATCGGCTGCAAGATGCTTTTTACTCCACCGTTTCCCACCCTCCCAACCATCCCACTCCAGCCAATTTCAGGTTGCGAAGCAGATTCATTTCTTCGAAATGTCAGTGGGTAAAAGGAAAGAGTTCTATTCTGTTTACGAGTACGGGCATATCGGGTACCTAGATGTATTATGTTTTTGTTTCCTGTCCATCGCAATAAAATGACTACTGAATATTTTGGATTTCTCAAACATATATAATTTACGTCGTCTTATATTATACTGCAGTTTTATAAAGCAATATGGCTGAAATTTCTTTTTTGTAATCGTTTGTTTTTTACATTTTTTGTTCTTTGTAATAGCATTCCTGATTTACGTCATGGAATTTCATTCGCTGTTTCAGACTCAGCTTATTGTTTTATGCAAAATGCCGAATTTTCATTTGCAATTGTTTGTCTATCTGAGATTTATCTTTCGATTTAAAATAAGTGACCGTTTTTTTCATTTGAATATTTAGAGGGAATTTTAAAAACTAATAGCATCTTTAATTTCAATGTACCATTAGTGGAATTATTAAAGCTATTGTGGAAATGAACAATTAATATAATGTTAAGAATTTTATATTTAGATAGCTAATTTTAATAGAATTATAATTAAAATTGTTTTATTTTCCTGTGCAAAGCAGCGCGAGACGAATTTTAAGAGAATATACCGGAAAAAGTAAAAATACAGGAGCACTTGCATTTAGCATGGAATAAATGAATATCTCGGTAATTTATATATAAATTGAATAAATGTAATTGTCTACTATGTTAGTTGTAACCGTAAGTCTATCCTCTTTTTGGTTTCCAGAAATCTCGAGAAGCAGAAAATGCTAGAACTATCTCGGGCGGCCGGTTGAAAGCTATTTAAAGCAGGAGAGAGACATCTCAGCTCAGTTGTTCAGTTAGTTGCTTAGTTATTGTTGTCGCGATTTGTAGTTTCGTGCAAAATGAGATAAGTCGGAGTTAGCTTTCTCTTTGGATAACGCTTTGCACTGCGTTGTATTTTAAGGTTTTTAGTAGTTTAAATTATAACTGCTGATTATATTTCGTGATACTTTAAACACTTGTAAGAATTTCTCTGAGGAAAATTCCAACATCCTGTTATATCTCTTTTGATAAGAATAAATTTTATTAACCTTTTATCGGACTTGTGCATTCAATCTGTTACGAACCCGTATGCATGCAACAATATTATTAAGTTGTAAAAACATTCGTTTTTTGAAATCATAACAATTTTTTTAAGTGCATTGAAACGTTGTTATTTTTGAATAGCTGACAAATGCCGGTATATCCATTTTCAGAAACTTTATTCATGTGAACGTGTTCACATAGAATGTGCAAAACAAAGTTTTTGGGTAGCTCCAATGCAGAGCCGTGCCAAGATATTTTTCACGTGAGGCAAAAAGGTAAATGCGCGCCCCTATATGTATATATATCAAAATAGCTGTATTTGTATTAAACAAAAGTAACTATATTAAATCAAAATATCATAATTCTTAAAGTTTTTTTGATCGTAGCTTTATAAATTCAGAAAAATAATATAGCCACCAATTATTTATAACTTTCGAATGAAAATGTTAAAAAAAAACTTTTTTTAATAAATAAGAAATAACATTAAAATACACATTGCATTAATTTCCAGGTTTTTCTTGGAATTCTTCCTGTTGTTTTATTAATTTAAGCTTGTCGAAGTTTATTTCCCCTAATAATAACCGACAAATTTAAAATCATAATTAAAGTAATTTTCGGATTTGCATAGCCAATTTGGCGCCCCTTCTAGTGATTCACCTGAGGCACTTGCCTCACCGTTGTCCCGACTCTGCTTCAAAGGTTGGGTTGCTTCTACCTTCTTGACTTTTAATCTTACATAACTAAACGTTTCGACTTAGAATGTGAAAAATGTTTTATGATGTGAGAATCTCCAGTTGTCGACCTTCACAAGAATCATAAACCACTTCTCGTCCGTTCCAAAACTGTAACTCATTTTCCGTTGCGGAATAAATAGAAAAGCGACGAGTCACTGGGCACACCATCCAAGCTTTGTTTTCTTTTCTTTTTGGTTAAGATTCTCTTTTAATAAAAAATTTAACCACATAACGAAAATCAATTTTAATTATTTTAAAACAAACTGCGTTGTTATAATTTAAAATAGGCACTGCAAGGCCTTACAGAGCCTCCCCCATTTGCAATCGTGACACTTCTCGTCATAACCGCACAGCATTTATTTTCTCCACCACATCTGAGACTGTTGTTCAAGTCAGCCTCCATTTGTGCTCTTTTCATGAAGAGACACGCTAAATGGAAATGACTTGAATGGGAAACAATTTGTGAACGCGAACATCTGTCGTAACTATCTTTATCATGGCTACACGGCAGAGTGGGTGGAAAAAACTACTCTGAAGTGAGTATTATAATGCAACAGACTATACATAGCACATTACCTCATTTAGTCGACAGTTCAAAAGAGGAAAAAAAAAGAACACAGACGATTTCATTGCCACTAGCCACTACCACTTGCACAGTAAATTTATTGTAATTCTTATATGTGGGTTCGAAAACCTTTGTATCTGCCTACATACATTGAGATTTTCAGTTATTTAATGACGGCACTTGGTCTCCATTGAACTGTTTATTAAACTTCCACACGAGTTCTAGAGCAGATTTTCACCCGTTTAAATAACTATAAAGCAACAAACTTACCTCTGAACTTGCAAGAAACTGCATTGAGTTGAAAGAGCGTGCTTACCTGTATACAATGGAAAAAGAATAAAGCTACGAAAATGTCCATGAAGCAAGCCAAGGATTTGAATAGCGATTTCACTATGATTTGAACAGTGATTCCACAGGAACTTGAACGTATGCTGAAATTCCAGTGTTCGGTTGTTTTTTCCATTTAGTCCAGTGGTAAGCACTGTGGCATCTTGCTTATTAGTGTGTATATAATCGTGGATGACTGTTTACGTGATAGGAAGTATATAAGAACTTATTGTGATGTCATATTAGTTTTAAAAATAACTACAAATAGTTACAAAATTTAGATATAAATTGTGTTGCTAAGAGATACAAATTTTATATTAGTTTTACCAACAAAATGGTATAAATAGAAAAAAGGGATTTAGCTATAGGCGCAAGAAGTAAATATTGTTACGTGCGTACGGGTTCGTTATATATTGAATGCACAAGTCGTTAAAAAATTAACAAAAATTTATTCTTTCCACAAGAAATAAAACAAAATGCTGAAATATTTCTTCAGAGGTATTCGCACAATATTACAATATCTCAAACGTTTAGCAAAAACTCAGTTCTAAACAGATAAAATAATTCTATCGCACAGCGAAATCTCTACAGTAAACAAACAGAAGTTCGCTTTTTACAGCTACAACTACAACGACAACTGCAACAACTGAGATGAGGTGTTTCAATTCGGCTTTTATAAGCTTTTTAATTATCTATAGAACAATCTCGATTTTTCTAGATTTTTCTGGAGGGCAACAGTAATTACGAGATATTTATTTATTAAACATTAAATGCGCTCGCTTTTTTATTTTTATTATTATTATTATTATTTTTACGTAGCTTTCTCTTCAAAAATCGTCTGCGTTGCACGGGAAATATAAAGCAATTTTAATTGCAATTCTAAATAAATAGCCAAATCAATGTGAAATTCGTAACAATATATATAGATCTCATTAATTCCTGTAGAGGACCAACGGGTGTTTACTTCATAATCTACTTAATGGTCGGCGTAAGGAAATTTAATCGAACAATACAACAGTAAGAGAACTTCCTTGCAGTGCATTTCATAGTAAGGAATGTGTGTTAGCGACTTCTATGAAAATGGGATCGTCACTTTCGCTCAACTTAATACTGCATTTCAGGTTCTGCTTTGCGTTTGTTGACAGGGTTGTCGTAATAACCTCGTGTTTTTAAGTGGCAAAATTATACATCAGAGGTAATAATTAACAAGTTGGTTCGGTTGAAAATCAATGCGGATACGTTTAAAATTGTTTTCTAGAATACCCAGGAAATATGAATTCATTATTATTCAAAAAGCTGTAAACAAAGTTGTTGAGAAACAAAAACAAAGCTTATGTTAAATTTTGAAATTCAATGAAAAATTTCTACGTAACAGAGTAAGGGAGCAATAACTTTTAAGACAGCTCTTCGAAGTTTTAAAAAACAAAGAAGTAAAAAAAAATCTGAAAGGTTTCATATTTTAATTACGTCCAAAGGGGCGTTTATTTAACATTTTGTGTGTTACCTTTATTTATTAAATACCATGTTCTTCGCACTTAAACCATAAAATTCAGTTCAACAGCAATATCGCAAAATAATTTTAAATTGAGCATATCTTTAGAAATTTCGGTACACGCTCTCCCGCGCTGGATATAAAAATGGTTTTCTGTACAACGTTGGTATTGCTGGCTTTGAAATCTTTGAGTTCGTTAATGAAAAATTCGTTAAAGTTTTAGAGAATATTGTTACGAATTTCACATTTATTTGGCTATTTATTTAGAACTGTAATTAAAATTCCTTTTTATTTTCCCGTGCAACGCACGCAGGCGATTTTTGAAGAGAAAGCTACGTCAAAAAAAAAAAATAAATAAATAAATAAATAACCAACAAAGAAACATAAGGACTAAATTGAAAAGTTATACGCCGTTTTTTGTGAAACAACGCAAAACGCCCAAACGAAAGTAATAGTCCTTCGGGACTAAATCCCTTTGGACTAAAAATAACTTCATCCAATTTTCATAATAACACTGATTAATTTATTTAAAATAAGAAAATTTACTAATATTTTGCCTGATGTTTTAATAAGCTATAAAAAACGGGAAAAGTTCCAAAATCCAATGCGTGATAAAGATTTCGTTGGATACATAATTTCTTTATCTTTCTTGAACCCATATAATTAAGGACAAAATTATTACAGCAAAACTTCCTACGACGACCACTTCGCAAGGAGACCACTAATGCGAGAGTGATCTGTGTTGTCCAGAATGTAGTGTTTTGAAATCCAGACCTACCAACAACGTTCTTACCCAGGACGGAATGAAGCATGAACACATAAGGCTTCGAAGTTTCTCCTATAATACAAATCTGAAATCAATTTTCAATTAAAATAATTTAAAGGTAGATTTAATATTTAAGTCTATTTCTTCTTTCAAAGTATATTAGCCAGATTCTTGTAGTTAAAATGATTAAGAGCAGAAGGAAATGTATATTACAAGCTGCTAAGGAGCATGAGTTCTAGATTTTTTTCTCTACAAACTGAAACGAATAATTATTTATTTAAGAGACAATAAACAAAGAATTAACAGAAAGTGCTTGTAGGTTAGCTGGCAGTAGTAACAATTATAGTACATCCAAAGGCGTCTGCAGAATGTTAGTCGGCCGAGTGTCTGTCTGAATAATAGCATTCTCATTTCAGGTACTTCAGACTAAGTAAAATAAAAGTCTCATTATTAGGTACTGATAGGTCTATATACACACTTACATATATATATATATATATAGAGAGAGAGAGAGAGAGAGACTGTATATATAGAGAGAAAGAGATCTCATTGCGCCTCTTCAACATGGTTCTACGTTCTATGAGTTGGTGGATTTTATGAGTTGGTGGTAGGATATGAGTTGGTTGTTCTATGAGTTCAACATGGATCTATTTCTATGAATAAAATGGTGAATCTGTGATGACTAAGAAACTTGATAGACGAGTAATATTAAATATTCATTTTTATCTCAATTGACATTTGTGGCCACAATTTACTTGACGCTGTAATCGTGCCATTGAAGAACATTTACAGTTTTGATGCTGTTGCGATAGGTAGAGAGCACAGCGAAAGAGCTTCATTACGGGAAGAAAGGCAAAAGCTAAAGTGCGCAATTATCCAGTATGCAAGCCTACCAAGGCAAAAGCTTTGATTTAGGTCAGAAAAGTTTCAGTTCTCAAAATTTTGAGTTCAAGTTCCGAATAAGCTAAGTCATCAGCTTTAGTGAGCTTCGTAATATAGATTAATCTAGAAATAGCGCAGTACGGAAAAGTTATTATTATTGTTAGAATAGAGAGCGGAAATATCCAAATTAGAAATTGGGAAATTAAGAGACTATTACTAAATTAAGTTATAAAACTCATTTACGTATTTTTATCTTATAAATGTATCTATCTATATATCATATTTTTAATGCGTAGTCGGAATCCGGGGACTTTAACTGGTGGCTGTCGTGATGGCAGAGTGGCAGGGCATGAGGAAGAAGTTGATACTAAAAAAAGTTCAGCCAATTATCATCTTTATTTCCAGATTTCCAGGCACACTAGAATAACAGTATACTATTTAATCATAACAATTACAATAATTTCTTATGTACAATTTACACAGGTTAACGGGGTGGGGGCGACATCATTTCAGACGGACAAGCAGAGCATAGAAGACACGTTAGCAATGGCGGAAGCTAGAGAAAGAACTGACTGACTGACTGAGTAGATATGGCCGAGATGCCGCCCAGATGGCCGCTTGTCCGGCTCAATCAAAATTTGCCGTCAGGCTACATCACGTAAGTCAATCTTCAACTTTGCCGGGTAATGAGGAGAAGTAAGGAAAGGGCCAACATCGCAGCCGTAAGAATAGAAAAAGCGATTATGGACAGTCGAGCGTGGGTGTACAACGTAATATGGAAATACGGGAAAGAACACATTAGATACTTCATAAATAATATAATACAGAAAATATAAGTAAAAACATTAGTGCATCATTAAATAAAAGATATATATATATATATACAGTAGTATGTAGAGACTGATAAATACTGCATGAGACCAAATGAGAATTAGGTGGGAAAGTTGGAGTCCCGATTGAGGTGAGTCGCAAGTGGCCGCAAATTTATATCTTCAGATAACATTTTGTAGTTAAAAGGGTTGAACAACTTTAGATGTTCGCACAGTAAGACCTTATTGAAGAACTGCCTGAACTTATATAGGTGCTCCTCAATTGTATCAATCCTTAGATCGTGATGTAGTGAGGCATTGCTTACATAAAGAAAAGCATTCGTAATAAGTCGTAAGATGGTATTCTAGATGAGTTGGAGCCTCTTGATGTCTTGGGGCTTGACCGTTGACCAGGCAGGAGAGGCGTATGTGATGATAGGTCGAATAATCATGATGTAAACTAATAGCGGTATTTATACTAGCTAGATGCAATTGTAAAGACAAGCTATGATTGGTTAATATTAGTTTTAGTTTCCCTTTTCAAGTAGCGTTATATAACGTAGAAAGATCTGGAATTTGGGAGAACAGATGAATTTGGGGGGAAAGCACCAAATCTAGAATCGTTAATTTTGAGGTCGCCAATTATTTTTAAAGCAGCTCTTGTATTTTCTTATATCTTACATATTTATATATATATGAATTCATACAGTGATAAGGACGAAAATCATTGGTTAAATGTAAAACCTGGAGCATACATAATGACATTCACACAATGATAAAACCTTGATTCAAAAAACAGGAAATTCTCGAGGAATTCTAACGATATATTTTTAGAAAAAAAGGGAGAAAAGGCAAGACCATTTTTTTTAGGTGAGAGTTTTACAAAAACAATAAATTTGTACAGTGCAGATTTGGGTGATTTGAGTTCATTATTGACAGGAAGGTACACAATCATATCTCATTTTGTTAACTTCCCTTTCAGAAAGCAACCGGAATTAGAAATTCTTTCAACTGAAATAAAAATTAAGTCAAATTATAAATCTAAAATTATTCAGATTTTACCACATCGAGCAAAATTATCCTCTTTTGCCACAACAGCACTACTTTGGAGGCAAGATTCGATTTAGTATCGTTACATCATTTTACGAACACTCTCTTTACAGATCATTATTAGGAGCGAATTAGTTTACAAAGGCTGAGTATTCTGTAGTGTTCGGAAGACTATGGCTTTAATGTAAAAAATCTGATGCAGACACCACATGACTTCCTCGTACTGCTATTAAATTATACACAGTTTTTGTTGCATCTTATTTACACTTATTTCCCCGAATTTCATTAGAGATACATTTCTCATTCAACTAATTAAGTTTTCTCGTCGTGGCAAAGCAAGACTACATTACTCAAATCATTCTCATTAAAAATTGTAAAATGCAGAAAAACATAAACCCCAAATGCAGTTAAAAAACACTTTTTACCATTAAAATGAGTTTCCACTCAAAAAACCAGCAATTTGGCCAGAGGGCAGGAAGACCGATTTTTCGGGGCATAAAACTGAAAGTTTACTTTCGGTCCCACTCGGCAAAAAGACGCTAAAGTTGGTGAATAAACCGAATCACTGTTCTATTAAGAGTTTCAAATGTAAGCAAATGGTGGCTTCCTTAGGCTTAGTACTACTTAAATACTGTTAAATTTTTTATACTTGTACAACTATTACCTGCAGATTAGCTAAAGCCATAAAAATGTTTGTAGAGCTATTAGGCTATTTCGAAGCCGGAAAGATGAAAAATGAGCAACGCCTTCGCCGGGAATCGAACGACTGACCTATCGGTTACGCGTTGCGGGTGTTGTACACTATACCACGAAGGCATGCGAAGAAGGTGTGAGAAATACCTTATAAAGTGTCCGGTTATTGAGAAAATTCATGTATTTTTATATAAATATTAATATTTAATTAAGACTGGTTCAATTGGAGGAAGTGTGTTCTTGAAATAAAATTCTAAACATTATACATGACTTAGTTAAAGCATCATTTTAAAAGATGCAAAGCATACGAAAATGAAATATCTGCGAATTTTATGATAGTGAATATATTACTGAGTTTGAGAAAATCAGTTTATTAACTTCTATCATAAATTAATGATTTGATGATCTGAATAGGAAAAACGTCTGTACTTTATTTTGTCGTGAGAAAATATTTTCTATCTGTAGAATCTGATGCTGATTGCATATCATTTCAACAACAGCAACAAATAATAATAATAATAATAAAAAATAATAAATAAATAAAATAAAAATAAAATAGAAAAGAAAAATCTGAAAGGTTTCAGATTTTAAATTACGTCCAAAGAAGCGTTTTTTTACCATTTTGTGTGTTATCTTTATTTATTAAATATCGTGTTCTTCGCACTTAACCATAAATTACAGTTCAAGAACAATATCGCAAAATAATTTTAAAACTAGCATACCTTAAGAATTTCCGACACACGGTTTTTACGCTCTGGAGATAAAAATGTTTTTTTCTGTACAACGTTGCCATTGCTAGCTTTGAAAGACTTCAGTTTGTTAATCAAAAATTCGTTAAAGTTTTGCAAAATATGAAATTGATAATAAAACAAATTTCAAATTTGGGCTTCCAGATGCCCATATTCGCAGAAGGATTACGTTGTTCAAAATTGTATCACTCTAGATAACGTTGTTTTATCACAATGCGAGAAACATACATACGTTTATGCAGATTCTCCATTATTTAATTTCTGTAAATAGAATACAGGGCGATAATATTTGCTGGCAGCAATTTGAAAAGTGAAACGCCGTTTATAGAAAAACGTTACAAAATGGCAAATCGAAATATAAATTAAACGAAGTATAAATTAACGAAAACGAAATATAAATTAATAACGAATAAAAGGAAACGAAATATAAATTAATAACGAATAAAAGGAAACGAAATATAAATTAATAGCCCTTCTCTGCTAACGCCCTTTGGGCTAATAAAAATAATAAAAAATATGTAGAACATTTTGTTCATAAAAGGTTTTTTAAATACGGAACTGGAAAACATTTTCAAATATTCTTACCGTCTGTATTTTACAACGGATTATAAACCTGGTACTCTTATCACAATTAAAATTGCAGTACTAAATAATCATATGCTAAAATTTTGATATGAGTAGATTCTTGGTAAAAAAAGATAACCTTGAGTATGCTAATCTTGCCTTATACTATATAAACTTGCCTTCGTATAATGAGCATCATAATCAATGCGATTCTGACTTTAATAAGACTCTTGAGTTTGTGGTTACCAGAAGAACATAGAAGTGAAACATCATGATCAATGCAGCGAAGGAAAAAAACTGAACTTGACCTGGATAGCACTTACGCATTCGATGACGTAAAAGAAGTTTTCTCCTTTTAATAGATCTACCTTTGTCTGGAAAAAGATAAAAATGTGCTGCTCATTATGAAGTTATTCGAACTGATTTTAAACGTAACAGAAAATTTAAAAATTCGGAAACTTACAACATCAATAGAAGTTCTAGAAAATAATATCTTTGGAAATAATTAGCGTAACAATCAATGGGTTTTAGAAATTAGATAGAAATATAAAAAAATAATGTAATATATAATCAAATGCCAATATTTAATTTTATGCGAAACCTATTGAGTGAGATAAACCAGTATCAGGAAAAATTTAGTCTAAATCTCGTTTCTTTTTGTATTGTGAAGCATTCAACTATCATAAAATTAGCAAAGAAATAAACAACCTTAAGTTTGCCGTATCGTTAGTCAATAACTCAATTGATTTCGAGGGCAATCAGGTACAGGTCCGTCTTCGTCAGGAGCAAAGATATCTGGAAGAAGAAGCAGACGCAACCGTCTTATCTACGGTAGTAAGATGAACAAGAAGGTAGCGCCATCTGTCGGAAAAAATAGTAAATAAGATAAATTTATACAAGATAAATAAACAAGATAAATTTATCTTGTTCAATTAATGACTTTAAATCCAATCCAGTCCTTTCTAACGCTTTTAAAATTCTACTAACTTAATTTTTCAATTTCGTTACTATTTTTGCCGACAGATGGCGCTACCTTCTTGTTCGCTTTACTGCCGTAGGGTATAAATACGACCGCTGCGCCCACTGCTTTCCAGTCTTGCAGATTTCTTTGCTCCTGACGAAAAGGCTCACCGTACCTGTTTACCTTCGAAATCGATTGAGATTTTCACTAAATCCACGCCAAACACAAGGTCGTTGCTTTGCTAATTTTATACTTCACCTTTAGCTTGTTTCTCTTTCGTTTTGATTCAACTATCATTAATTCGTGATGCCCATTTTTAAGCGGAAAACTCGTGCATTGCTCGTGATAGATTTCAAAATTTCAATTTACTAGGATCTGTAAGTTTCAAATATCCAAGAAATTCATTATATCCCGTTTGAACCATGATTTTTTAACTCTGTTTCAATTTTCTCCCAAATTTAATTTTTAGTCATCTAGAATGTAGACATAATGGTTTGAAAATTCATAATAAATTAAGTTCCTTCGATACATTTAAATAGTGTACAGAAAGAAGAAAAAACGTTGTGCACGGTTAAATTTTATATTACATATTTCGTGGTTAAGCATAGATGACATTATATGCATTCTTTTTAATATGTTCCAGTTAAGGTTTTTATGCCTTTAGTTAATTTGAATACAATAGTTGCAGAATTATCAACAACTTAAAAGTTTAAGTGGCACTTTAAGCCTAACGAACATCCATTTGTTTACATTTGAAACTCAGTAGAATAGTGTTTTAAGTCAGCTTCTTCCCCCTCAATGTCATTTTGCCGAGAGGGGAAAAAAGTAAACTTTCAGTTTTGTGCACCGAAAAATCTGCCTTCTTGCCCGCTGGCCGAATTTCTTGCTTTTACATAGAAACTAATTTTAACTGTAAAAAGAATTTTTTTTTATTGTTTTAACTCTATTTGGTGTTTTACGTTTTTCTGTATTTTATAAATTTTAATGAAGATGCTCTGAGTTTTTATGTCTTTTTGTTTTCCCGCGAATTGAGAAACGAATTAATAAAAGGAGAAATATATCTCTAATGAAATTCGAGGAATTAGTTTAAATGAAATGCAGCAAAAAATGTGTATAATTTAATCGGCCATACAAGGAAGTTCTGTGGTGTCCACATCAGAGTTTTTATTTTTAGTATCAAACTGTAGATTCAGAGAGATGAAGGATACTTTTTCCTTTTAGTTGCAGAGCCATGCTACAGATGTGGCTCTCTCGACATGAGGTATTACATGTATTGACCATGTATTTAGCTTCCTTCGAACCTTTCAAAAAGTGCTTGTAACTTAGAGCAGAAGTAATCGAAGATAATCGCCTTGAGTAGGGTTGCCAATCAGAGGCCTAAAATCAATACTACAATACTTTAGGAAATTGTTGTAAGAAAAGTTCATCGCAGACGAGTTTGTAGATACTTCCGAATTTTTTATGCGAAATAAAAAGAAGACTAGAGTGTAATATTATAATCTGATTGATATATTAATGTTTAATTTTTAAATCACTTTGTGTGCAGCAAAAGTAAATGCTCATCTATATACTATATAAAGAAGAAAGTCTGTTTTTTGCCCTCTAATAACACTCAGTCGCTACTATAGCTATCATCACCAAACTTTCTACAATTCTTTTCTGGGTCCTGGGAAAGGTCGACGTCCACTTTTTCCCCCAAAAACATTAGCTAAAATCTGAGACATTAATTAAAAACTCGGTAAAATGATCATTTTCGCCCTCATTTCTCCGAGTGGCAACAGTCTCGCAAATTGGAGATGTAAATCTGCTTTATTTCGACAGTTGTTGCCACTGCTCGCTTTCAAATCCTAGAGCTTGTTAATAAAAAATTTCTAAGTTTTAGGATGAAATAAAAATAAGATTGCCAAACATTAAATACATTGTTCCCAGTTTCAAAAATCTTTCGGAAGCCATTTCGACTGACATCTTCGTGCGAATTTAATCAGCCCAAATATTAAAAATTCTGAAAGCGCTAATTTTTCGCACTCATTTTTCCGAGTGGCAACAGTGTCGCGCGTTGGAGATAAAAATGCTTTACTTCGAAAGTGTTGCTACCGCTACAGCAGCTGCTTGTTTCATAATCCGTTAGGAAATTTTTACTAAAAATTATGTACTATAAAAATTTAAACTTCTTAAACGTTGTAATTTATAAATTCTTATGTCGTCCACACTGCACTGAGTCACTTACTAAATTAGTGTTTCCTATTTATTATAATAACTAGCCGCTGCGCGGCCAGCCTTCCTCTGGCTTTTAAGTGTACCAGAAAAATGCCTAAAGAGCCAAACATTTTGAAGATTTGAAACAATTTGAAACAATTTGAAAACTGCACAGAATTTTACTCTGCAGAAACAATTTTATCGAAAAAGAAACAAACAACAACGGAAAAAAATTCAGTTAAAAATGCATTACAAAATAAGCATTATCCCTTAATACAAATATTAATTATCCTAATAAATAAATTAGCCAACTTAGTGCTGCCTTCTCTAGACAAACGTCCAGTATCCAAGAGAAACATTAAATTTAAAAACTGCACAGAATTATCGCCCTCGTTTTTCCGGGTGGCAATAGTGCTGATATCAGCAACAATGGCTGCGTACCATTCCATTCAACCAATGGCTGCGTTCATATAACGAGAGAAAATCATCAATTTGATACTATTTCATTAAAAAAAAAAACTCATTCGAATTTGAAAAAGTGATGTGCACTGGCTCTTGTCTAGATGCATCCTGTGTACCAGATTTCATAGGCCTGGGTTTATTAGCTTACGCGCAGTACGAACGAAAGAAACCTACACACACAAAAAGACTCGTCCTTTTAAATAGAGATCTATAAATTAGTTAAACAATTTACCTTTGCCAAAAGAAACAATCTTTCAATTTCTTAAACTGTTCAATAGAGTGAAATCTCGCTTTGCTATAGCCCATTATGTCTTAAAATGATGCGATTTCGTCAGAAAACATAAAATTAAAAAAAAAAAAAATCTAATTCGAATTTCGAAAAACTCGCTTCGAGGTGCACTGGCTTATGCAAAAAAATCATGCAAAACTTTTCAATATCTTACAAACAGTGAAATAAGCAAAAAATAACATGAAAGAAACTCAAAAAACAAAACATTTCGCGCAGAATTTTACTCTGCAGAACAACTTTATCAAAAAAGAAATCAATAAAAATATATTATATATATAAAAAATGACAATGAAATATGCAGTATCCCTTAATACAAATATTACTTATCCTAATAAATAAATTAACCAACTTCCCTTTGCAAAATCTTAAGAACTCAAATGGTATAAACAGATTAAGAACTTAAACAGATTAAAAAATATCATGCAAAACTTTTTTATAATTAAAATTATATATAATTAAAACATAATATTACAATGAAATAAGCAATATCCCTTGATACAAATGTTAATTATCCTAATAAAGTAATTAAACAATTTACCGTTGCAAAAAGAAACGACTTTTTAATTTCTTAAACTTTTCAGTCTCTTAAAAACAGTAACATAAGAAATACGATGAAAAATTGTTGCCAAACCGAAATTTTTAAAAGAATGAAACTATTCAAAATGATGCAATTTCATCAAAAATCTATCAACAACAATAAGAAAGGAAAATTGTTGCCAAAACTACATTTTAAAATATCTGAGATGTGAGAAGTGTATTCGGAAGCTTCATTTAAAAAATTTTAAAAAAATACAAAATATTATTATTTTTCCAAAATTTTTTTTTGAAAAGGAGTCGAAAGGATTAAAGCTCAACGTGTCCAAAAATCAAAGGAAAATAAACAGCACATTTTTAAAAATAAGTTTTTTAAAAAAAATTCCGCTGGAAAGGTGTTGAGCTCACCTTCCTAAATAAATTCGTATTTAATCGATTTATTGAAATACGAAATTTATTTTAAGTTCGTAAAATAGCTAAGTGTCTACGCTTCACGACGATGTAAAAATGAAATGTATAGAGTGAAATCTCGCTTTCCTGTAGCCCATTATGTTTCAAAATGACGCGATTTGGTCACAAAACATAAAAAAAAATTCTAATTTGAATTTCGAAAAAATCGCTTCGAGGTGCACTGGCTCTTGTGTAGATACACCTATGTACCAAATTTCGTGGCCCTGGGTCTATTAGCTTACTCGCAACACGAACGAAAAACACACACACACAGACTCTTTGTTTTATTATATGCAGAGAAGAGATTAATCAAGATTTTGTTTTGTCTTGGTTTTAATAACACAACCATCTTTGCAGTAAAATTCTTTGTTTCAAACATGGAGTGAAACCGTTTATTTGCTTGTAGAAGAGCAAACGGATCTGCCTACTCAAAAAAATAAGGTTTAGTTAGGTCTTTCTATGGAAACCTCACCCATATTCTCGTTACAGATAACGGAAACTACTAAATCTTTACGCAGCTTTTCTTTTCAGTCACCAAACAGAAGTCATCTTACTACTAATATTTTATTGTTTTACCCCATTCGGCTACTGGTCGGCCCCACAAATAAATAAATATAAGTGGGATATACAGTGGAGATGTTTGATTTGCAGTACGTAATTAAAAACACATTTAAGTAATTAAAAACGTACGTAATTAGATTTAAAAATTTTTTTTCAGTTGTTTCATTTTAATTTCTATAGTCTCTTCTACACCTCCAAAGGCTAAGTTTGGAGGACTATTTAAAATGAATTCTGTTGATAGAATGTTCTTATAAACATTCTTGCATTAGAAAACCTGATTATGTTTGCTATTCGTATTCTGAGAAATTCTATTTCAGGGCAGAAGTTAACGATTGTGTAGCATGGACAACAAATAGGCAGCAAAATACAAACACAGTTGTATTTTGACATTATGTTTTACAACTGTAAAATACGTTATTATTATGTACTACAAATATCTTTTATCATTGTGCTACACAAAGCTTGATTCGCAAGTGAATATCAGCGCAGCCACTGAGGGAGGGGTTTCGAGAATGGACCAATGAGCTTCTATTGCTCTTGTGAGTATAAGTCTTTTTTCGCTTTATGAGTGTATGTAATCGTTTATATTTCACTTTCGCGATTTTTATCACGTATGGATTTTCGGATTGACGTTCGAGGCATATTATAGAAAAATGTCGAGAAAGTGACTCAAGCTACAATTAGTGTCGAATATTATGCATTTCCTAACACCTGTGGATTAAGAGAATTCAAGTGTGTACTTTTTTTTATTGAGCTGAGAAGGACTGGAAGTGTTATAATGAATCAAGTATTTTCTTATTTCAGGGCTGGCATTATTTTGATTTTGAAAGTGTAAGATTCAAAATATACATTGTGTATGACCTGATTGTATCAATTGTAACATTAACAATTATATATAAATAAATTTAATATATTCTTTGTGAATAAGATAAATTCATTCTGTTTGAAGTGTATTTTTTGTGTAGACAATGACTTTAAGAGTGAACAGTTATTAAATGTGAAATTGTGCCCACTAAGTGTATAGGAATCCAAATGAATATTCATGGCAAATTTAATATGGCAGGTAGTATCGCGATTTTTACCTTAGTAATCTAATATATATATATATAATGTGTACTATTTTAAAAGGTAGTAGTTTACGTTGATTTAAAATCCTTTAATAGAAATTAATACAGAAGAACTTTACTTACAGAAGTAAAGTTTTAAATAACAGAATAGCAGCACGAACGAAATTCCTAAAAAGCACTAAGAAACCATATTTTGATCAGTGGATATGTATTTCAAGTTCTTTTCAGCTTGATATAGTATTCACAACATCAAACAAATTCTGATGAACCATGAGTAATTCTAATTAAAATAAAATTCTATTTACAAAATGTTCGTACCTTTTAGTACAGCAATAATTTTGCTTAAATATTAGTAACATTTTAAACTTGCATTTGGTTTTTTATTTGTTGCATAGTTTTCTCTCTACAAAATAACAACATTCGTAATATTTTAAGTAGTATATTTATGAATAAGTAAATGAATTTGGATGAATACTATTTCTTCACGCAGATGCAAAATACCGACATAATAATAATAATATGCAATTGCATAATTTTATTCAGAATTTTTAAATTACTCTTAATAAACTTATACAATTCTCTTTAAAAATTGTAGGACAATTTTTATTCCAAATGTATAGAAATATGGTTTTTCATCTGAACTGAATGTAGTAACTGAAACAAATTTTAAATAATGATTACAATTACCATTTTGCACTCAATTAAACTTAAATGCCAAATGTTACATAACTGCTATAGAACTTGTAAATTTAAGTATGTACCTTTACTTTGCGCTATGAAGAATGCTGACAAATGTAGTTTCTTGAAAACAGAAAACGAGATTGATGAGTCGAAGTTTTGCTGGGGATCCAACATGTATTTTTGTATTTCAAATTCTTTCAACCAGGCAGTGAAATCTTCACAATACCTTATACTTGATCTAATTTCGCAATGAAAATTTTCAGAAGAAATCGACGATGCTTGAATTATTTTGTACAGGAAATATCGTGCTAAAATGTTTTCAACTATCTTACTTAAAGCGGGCCAAATGTCATTTGACATAATAGAAATACTACTGGAAGCCCATTGGTCCTTCCTATAAGCCCCTTTATTCATTGCAATAACCGCCAGATTTGCGGTTATTGCGATGAATAAAGGACGCTTCTAACGTCATACACGCATAAATAACTAAAATGTTACATATCATAACATAACCGATATAAAGGTTTTTTTGTCCCTTTCATTTATATTTCGAAATGAAGGGAAATTTTTTCATACATCAATAACTTTTAAAACGTATGGACTAAAAATGATAACAAATAATATTACCAATGCAGTGGGCTCCCAAAAGTGTTCCTGCAAGTTCTGCGAAATAATACTGATATTAATAAAAATTAACATGAACATAATTGGGAATGAGAAATTTTTAATAATATCTATAAATTCCCTATAGCAAAACTGCATTAATCATTTTATGAACATAGTTGAACATTTTTATTCCAAAGGGCGTTAGCTCAGAAGCGCTATTAATTTCGTTTTGGCATTTTGCGTTGATTCGCTATAAATGTCGGTTCAGTTTTCAAATTGTTGCCACCAAATATTACAGCCTTGTGTTACATTTAAAGTAATTAAATAATGAATAATCTGCATAAATATATGTATGTTTCTCGCACTGTGATAAAACAACGGGACCTAGAGCCCTCCAATTTTGAATAACATAACTTTCTACCGAATATGGGCATCTGGAAGCCCGAATTTGGAATTTCTTTTATTATTGATTTTATATTTTGTAACACTTTAACGAATTTTTGATTAAGAAACTCAACGATTTCAAAGCGAACAATGGTAACACTGTACGAAAAAAAAAAAAAAAAATTCTCCACCGCGCGAGACTGTGTGTCGGAAATTCTAAAGCTATGCTCATCTTAAAATTGTTTTCCGATATTGCTGTTGAACTGTATTTTATGATTCAATTGCGAAGAATATGATACTTAGTAAATCACATGAAACTTTAAAAACGTTCTCTTTGGGCGTAATATAAAATCTGAAAACTTTCAGATTTATTTAATTAATTATTTATTTATTTGAACATCAATAATCAAAACGTAATAGAAAACTTACCTCACAAAAGTCTTCGCACAGCTTAAGGAAATCTGCGCACATTAGTAAATAGTGTAGTGTTTCTGTCAGTTAGTATTATGTAGCATATCTTGCAGCATTCATGACAGATTTCAAACGGCCAGGCAAAAAATTCACCTGTTTTTTTTTGTATTCACTGTTCCTCCATTCTTCCGTTGTTGCTGTTTTTAGTTCGGTTTTCATTTTAATATTGTGTTTTTGTACTCTAATCTATTTTTTTTCTATTCTATCGAGTTTGGTGTTTTCCGAACTTGTAAACAATTATAGACACACGAAAGGCGAACGTTGAGAGAAATGTGCTTAAGATCCTTATCCTGATAAAAAAATAAAGTTGTTTCCAGTAACCAAATTTTGAGGGATAGGTTTTAAATTATCTTTTTAAACATTTAAATAAAGAACACGGTTTATTACGCCATCAATAAATGCTAAATTACCTGATCCTGATGCCCACATATACCCCACAAACAGGGACACCTCCGCTACCCATGCTTTAGTATTCGAACTAAGGTCCTGGGATTAAGTTCCTCATTTTTAATTTTCCATACAATTACACACCTGTCAGAAACAAATATGTTAAATTTGCTTTTATCTGAAAATAGGACATACCTAGCGGGCTGGGCAAAACAAAATTTATGAGTTCTATGTACACCTGAAAAGAAAATCTAAAAGAACATTTCAGTATGAATGAAATCAGTTCATTCTTTCCAAGACATAATCAATTCGTAAACAATTTTTTTGTTGCCAAATCAGAAAACAAAATGTTCACTTCAGGTATGCGTATGACGTCATGATTTATATTTGATGTAATGTAATAACTTTTTTGCAACATGAATAAAAGAATTAACGTGGCAATAACATATTCTGCCAGTTAATCCTAACTTGAAACAAAAAAGTTGTTAGCAGCAGCTATTTATTTAAAATGCTGACATTAACGACACATTTTCGGCATACAATGGCATCACATGAAATCGCGTGCTTTCTTCAGCGTCAGAATATGACCTTATGATAATATATTTAATGTTTGGTAGTGCTATTTGTATTTCGTATTTTCTGAAGCTTAAACATTTCCGATTAACAGACTCTATGATTTGAAAGGGAGCAGTGGCAACACTTTTAGAAATAAAGTAGATTTTTTTCTCCAGCATACGAGGCTGTTGCCACTCGAAAATAATGAGAGCAAAAATGAATGTTTTCGGAGATTTTAATTAATATTTCGGTTGATTAAAGTCGTGCGAAGAGGAGAATAGTCGAAATGGCTTCCTATGAATTTTTGGAATCCAGGGTTACCTCTCTCGAAACTCAAATCTCGCTGTTCCGGAAGTGATGATGTTACAAACAGATGCATACAGATTCCAGTCCGCTTCGAGCTCATTTACCTTTGCGAAGGAAAGTCTAAGCTTTCTATTTTTTTCACTTACAAAAACATTTCTTCGAGTAGAGCGCCCATGTAATCCAAATGATCTAAGTAGTCACTGAACAGTTTCAGGTAAAACAGAACTAGAAAAATTTTCAGTAAATTCTTTGGAAATCTTTACAGAATTCAAACGTGAATTTTTTACAAATTTTCTAATTATAAATCTCTGATCACATTTAGTTAACTTTGTCGGACGACCTTTCTTATTTAATTTTCGATTCAATTTGCTTCTTTAAATGGTTTGATCACATACTGCACCGTACAATGAGATAAATTTACTAATTTAGCGATATCCCGGATCGACTTTGCACCCTTATGATGAAAAATGATCAATTTTCGAATGCCATTCATTGTTTCCTTACGATTACGAGTTATTTTTAAATATTAAATAAAATATAATGACGTAAGAAGCGAAGAATAAAGCCAAACTATTTTAAATGTCACCAAAATGCAAAAATAGAAAAAAAGTGGCAGAGGATCATTTTATTTATGAAATTTTACGAAAATGTTTCGATGTACGACCACTTTTATGGCTTGTTTTATCTACGCTGCTTTACATTTTCAAATTTAGAAAAAGGAAATGAGTCAGCATTTAAAAAAAGGTTTAGTTGTATTCAAACTCACGTGGTGATGGTATGAAAAAACATTGGGCTTTATATTCGAATTCAGCTCGAGCTTCAGCGCCTTTTCAACACATCCTTAAAGTGTACGAACACTTTTGGGAGATGCTTACAGTAAATTTAATGTATGATATATTAAAGAAATTATTCAGAATACAAATAAAATTAAATAAATAAAAAAAGTCTGAAGGCTTTCAGATTACATATTACGCTCAAAGGGAAGATTTTTTAACGCTTTTTGTGCGTCTCCTTTATTTATAAAATATCATGTTCTTCGCACTTAAACCATAAAATTCAATTCAATACCAGTATCACAAAATAATTTAAAAACAGCATATCTTTGGAATTTCTGATACACAGCCTCGGGCGCTGGAGATTAGAATGTTTTTTTTTTTTCCGTACAATGTTGCCATTGCTCGCTTTGAAATCGTTGAGTTTCTTAATCAAAAACTCATAAATGCTTTCAAAATATGGAATAGATAATAAAACAAATTCCAAATTTAGGCTTCAGTGTGCCCATATTCGGGTGGAGACGTAGGTTATTCAAAATTGGATGGCTCTAGGTACCGTTATTTTATCACAATGCGAGAAAAATACGTACATTTATGCAGATTCTTCATTATTTAATTTCTTTAAATATAATACAAAGCAATAATATTTGGTGGCAACACTTTGATTGAGACTTTTCAAGTTTTCGACGCAAAATGCCAAAGCGAAATTAATAGCCCTTCAAAGCTAACGCTTTTTGGGCTAATAATGAAAAGGTGTAAGAGTTGATAATGAGGAGCGCAGTTTAAAATTCCATAAATTGGTTGTGCACGAAATTTAACCTTTTTCGGGCTAATCGTAGGATCCAAACTTTAACCTTTGTATTATCAGAGAATCGAGAATCACTACACAAAAAATGACGCAACGTATTACTTGTGGTTCAGACTGCACGCATTTCCGAATGAACAACCGCAGTCGTGAGCAGCAATTCTTAATAAAATAATGAAGAAAACAAACTTCGCGTGAAATCTTGGCGAGCGCCAAATCATCTTGGCTAAGCAAACGTAAGCCATGTCTTAAAAAAGACCCGCCGCTTTTGCACCCGAATTCAGTTTGGACCACGTGACACTTCGATCAGCGTTGTACCTTCTTCCCGAACCCGAATGTAAAAACAAATTTCGGACAGGACCAGTGAACAACTTGTAGCTCAAGTTTGACAATTAATTGCGCGTTAGTGAGCAGTTAATTTTTTGATGCCCTGGTGCAGCTTTTAATATTTTTTTCCGTTCAGTAGAGAATGTGTTTTATACGAGTATATGCTGGATAATTGTTCTGAATTTCAACATTGAATTTTCTTTAATTATGGGGTAAGTGATTTTTATTATCTATTGGAATGTTTAATTTGCGCAATGATCGAAACTCCATTTTTCCGACATAGTGTTGCCAGTTCCATGTGTTAAATAACGAAAATCGTTCAGTTAAATTCGAAAACACTGCTATTATATGTATAGAGTTTAACTGATGGAAAACTCAAGATTGATGTAAATTTTTGCGATATAACAAAGATTTTTTTTATGCATTCTTGATTTTAAAATAAAATAATTACAATGTAATAAAATAAATAATTTATTAAAATTAAAGCTAGATGGCGTTGAAAACTTAGCACTTCAGTCACTTGAGAAAGGAATGATTTTTGTAAACAAGATTTTCAGTAATCCGTTTTAAGTATTGCAAAGTATATATAGTATTAATGCCTTTAAGTAGTGCAAGATATACATCATTAGCTAAGCACAATTTTGAAGAATCAAAATATTACTTAATTTATGAGATCAGTTTTGTTATTTGACGAGAATTGTTTTTATTGTATTTTTCTGTCATATTACAGAATTAGAATGGGAAGTGCTGTCTATTTAACCGAAAGAATTTAAATAATTTTTGTATTTAAATTTAACAGGTGCTGCTAAATTTTAAATATCCGCTGCAGATGCAAATAAATATATGCCTTGCAATCTTTGATAATTAAATGGTTGTGTTTGAGTTTTCTTTATTCTCGTCGACATTATTAATAAACTATAAGCTTAACTTACAACATCGAGTACCTTTTAGGAAGAAACGTTATTAAAACTTTCAATAAAGTTGCATTTTTTATTAAAGTACAAAAATTTATTAAAAATTGTAGCTAATATTAAAATGTCATGCTATAATGTGATGACTGGAAAAGGATTCAATTTAATTAATACTAAGGGGAAAATGCAATATGTGTTTATAGAAAGAACTGGTTAAATTAAATTTAGCGAAATGTATTAATAACCGCGAGAAACTAGCAATGATACATCGGCAAGTTTGTTGCATGTTTAGGTCCAGAACCCTGTGTCATTAGTATTTTTCTAATGATAACGTAGTTGTCTTTGAAAGTTGAACACTTTGTTCAAAGAATAATTTTAGAATTAATGAAGAATTTATGAATCGCATTCTTAGTAATTGCTTTGAATGTATGAAATAAGGGTTTTTCATATCTAAAATTATACGTAGATGTGATTATTTATACAAAGAACGAGAAACAAATTTACAGTATGAAAGAGACACATTTACGTTTACAAGAAAATAATAGACACTATAAATATTTCTTTCTTTTAGATGACGATAATTTTTAAAATGAAAGGAATGCGAGATTATTTGGAAATAACGTAAATTTCAGAACGGCCTTGGGAAATATCTCGCCTTTCCGGTAACGGAATTTGTTAAGAAAAAGTTCGATCTGAGAAAGAGAAACAGTATTCGAAAACTCATTTGTTGGCTTTAGTATTAAGTTGATTGTTTACATCTGTATATCACAGACCGGATATACCTCCTCGTAAAAAGAAGAAAACAGTCCCGTCGAAACAAGTTTCTAATTTATTTCGTTCGTACCTATTAATGTGCTTTGAAGTTAAAGCGAATTAAGCTTCAAGAGAAGTAATTTTCTTTCTTTTTTTCTTTTCTTTTCTTTTTTTTTTTTTACGGAATTTTCTGAGGAAACAGGTTTGTACAGATGTTTTACATTTAATGATGTCAGAAATGCTTCCGTCTCTTAAAGCAATATTTTTGGAGACTAATATAGATTTATTAATTTACATTTAGTTTTATATCTGATCATGAATATAAGTGGGATATCTAATATATACTATAATACAAATTTTCCTTTCAAATATGTAGAATAAATATTAAAACAATTCTCTTTACGTAACGATAATTATACATAATGATTATTCTACGATTTCGATAAAGATTATTCTACGATGTCGAAAGGTCTTTTTTATGTAACGAATTAGAAGCCTTTGCTTTAAAACTAGCCACAATGCTGGAAACATTTTTAATGGTTTATAATAATGATGCAAATTTTCATAAAAGTTATAAATTGGATAAGGAATTGGAAATGTTATTAAAAAGTAAAAGAAGAGTACCAAATTGCTTAAAAACATGTAAACAGCTGTTAAATTTCTTATTTTAGTTAGCAATGTACCTTTTCAATTTGAACGGTGAACTAAAGATCTCATATGAGTCGAATTCACAATTTTAATAAAATTTTAAAAATATGCGGTTAAGACTTTATAAACTTATTGTTACTTAAAGCTTTTTATTTTCATTCTGACAAGTTAATGTCTAAAATTGCTAAATTAATGCCACAGAATGTTTTCAGAAAATATGTTACTGGATTTTATTTCTTCGTTATATTGATTTCAATGATAACTAAGCTAATAAAAATTTTTCGGTTTATATTTCCCGTTTTTGTAGATTATATACTTCTCTTAGTACAATTTAAACAGCTGTAGCATAATACTTGAATTTCGGAAATGAATAACCTTGCAATGCTATTTTAGTTAAGGTTAGTTAAATTTCTACGAACTACTTGTCATAGTTGTTTGACCTCTGTTTGAATAAACAGATGTATGTTCTTCTGTTGTCCCTCATTTTTAACACGCAATTTGAATAACTAAGCAGTGTTATGAAGCACTTCAGGGATATCTTTCTTTTTTTTTTAATAACAGAGAGATTGTTTAGTTTCTTCAAATACTTACTTTTAAACTTGTGCTTCCATTAACTTCCATTAGTAAGTTTCCTTTAGGAAAACTATTTTAAGATACGTTTTAAGTGTTAAAAGGCTTCTGTGAAGCTTCTAGCTTTGTTTCTTTTATGACTTTTACGTGCGGTTTAACACTCGCTGTCGTGACAAGCAAGTATACTGAATTTTGCAAATGGCGTGACTGGCATGCATACATAACAATATAAGGAATATACCAAATGGCAGCATTTCTTTCCTCCTAATAGTGCACTGTTACAAGGAAGCGAATGTTGATATGTCATGTATACCTATGTACTTTATTCTTCTTGTCCTTCATGGTTTGCCATTGCCGTTCGAAGATCAGATTAGTTCCTTTTAACAACCATGTAACACTTGTGTACTGATTATTTAACCACAAATGTTCCTAATTGGAAATATCTGTGAAAGTGTTTCAAATGAATTATTTCTCAAATTTACGTAATAATATAATTATTTCCTTTGCAAGTCGAATAGAATTGTTTTTTAAAATAATTTATTTCCAGTAATGCAAGTCGAAACACTTATTACGAATTACTATTATTAGCCCAAAGTGGCGTTAACCCAGAAGGGCAGTTAGTTTGAAAACGAGATTTTGCGTTGAATCACTATAAAAGTCGGAATCACTTTTCAAATTGTTGCCACCGAATATTATCAGCCTGTATTACATTTAAAGAAATTAAATAAAAGAGAATTAACATGAATGTGTGCATGTTTTCTTCATTGTAAAAAAAACAACGGTACCTAGAGCCATCACATTTTAAATAACATAGTCCTCAACCCGAATATGGACACCCCAAATCCCGAATTTTGAATTTCTTTTATTACCTATTTCATATTTTGTAAAACTTTAACGAATTTTTCATTAACAAACTCAATGATTTCAAAGCGAGCAATGGCAACACTGTGCGAAAAAAAAAACACAGTTTTACCTCCAGCGCGAGAGACTATCGGAAATTCTTAAGATATGCTGTTTTTAAATATTTTATTGTGTATTTCAAATTTTTGTGAACAAATTTTGTTAAAATTTAACAATTTTTTGATTAACAGACTCAACGATTTCAAAGGCAGCAATGACAACACCGTACGAAAAAAAAACATTTTTATTTCCAGCGCATGAGACTATCGATTCGAAAGTCTAAAGATAGGCTGTTTTTAAATATTTTTAGCCCAAAGGAACGTTAGCACAAATGCTGTCTAAACGAGTATGTGTATGTAAATAAAAATATGAATATAAAATCTGAAAGCTTTGAGATTTTTTTAATTGTCGCAAGTAATATAAATTTGTACTTTTTTTATTGCAAAGGCATTTAGTTATACATCACTGTCCCCCATGCATCATGCATGAAATTGGAGCATGAAAAAAATACAAGAATAGAATTAAAAAAGACAAAACAGTAATTAACTCTTTACAGTAACAATAAATACATCGAAACTGGAAAACGGAATAAGATATAACCAAATGAAGCATAAAAAAATTTAATTGCTGGATATAAACTGTATCAACTCTCTAGCCCTCTAATATCGACTGTATAGGTTTTCTTTCTTTAACGAGGAACGTTCTAAGCAAATGATCTTTGCCCATGTCAGAATTCTGGATGCACAAAGTGCGCGAGGAGTAGCATACACTGGTGTGCAAAAATTAAGGACGAGACGGTTTTTTCAATATAACTTTGTACAAAAGCTTTCCAAATCAACACATTTAATACCGTAAGATCCCCAATACGTAAGGACATGAGTAATGTAAGCAACACTTACTAAAAGAGAAATCAGAGGGATACAAAAAAGCTTTATTGAAAAAGTAGCATGGAGCGCAATGCAACTGAAGGCCGAAACATCCCTGTGATGGGTGTCCAGCAAGAAACATCCGGTCTTTAATAGGGGGTATGATCTCCACTGACTGCTAGGCAGGTTTCACATCGTTTGTGCATGCTGGATATGTGGTTGTTAATGAGCTGTTGAGACACTGCTGCTCGTTCCTCTTGTAGAACCAATCGCAGTTTCGGAATCGTTACTGGCGATAAGTTACGTGCTGCCACGGGTCTCCCTAGTCAGTTCCGTACATGCTTGACGGGATTTAGATCCAGAGACCTTGCCGACCAATCCATGTGTTCAATATCTTCACTCTCCAACAGCTCTTCGACAGTAACTGTGCGATGAGGTGGAGCGTTGTCGCCCATGAAGAGGAACTGAGGACCCATAGCCCTTGTGAAAAGACGCATGTAAGGAAGAAGAACCTCGTTACAATAGCAGTCCCAGGTGACGAACCTCCTTGGGAGATATGAAGGTCGGTCCGGCTACCAAGCATTATGTCTGCTCGAACGAGAACTCCGCGACCTCCAAAACAGTCCCTTTTGATGATGTTGAAGGGGTTATTGCGTGTTCCCCGCTCTGTCCAGATGTGTATGTGTCTAGAATCGCAACTCAGACTAAATCTGCTCTCATCTGTAAAGAGTACTCGTCCCCATTCATTGTCTCTCCAATTCCGGTGTTCCCGGCACCACAGAGAACGCCTTCTCCGATGGGCAGGCGTTAGAGGTACACACCGTACAGGGCGTCGTGCAAACAGACCACCACCGTGCAGTCTTCTGGCCACGGTAAAACGCGATATCGGTCGTCCAGTCGCCTGTGTCGTGTGTCTAGCGATTTCTCCCGCTGTCTGCCGCCTGTTTCTTCTGGCCTGTAAGGCAATATACCGGTCATCTGCGGGTGTGGTTCCTCGTGGACGATCACTACTAAACCCCCGGAAAGCTGTTCCTGTAGTTTGAAATTGTCTCCAAAGTCGTGAAACGATGCTGTGAGTAATTCCGAAGTGTGCAGCCACACTTGTCACACCGCGGCCTTCCTCCAACTTCCCAATGATTCGACCTCGGGTAAAAGCATTCAGATGTCGTCTAACAGATTGATTATTCGCCATTTCTCGCTGAGGCAGCAACTCGGTGTGATTTTAACTGCTATACGGCGTGCAATCTCTTTGCCAGAAATACTGAGCTTACACCGACAACATGCTTTATACTACTCAGACACTCCCCCATTACGTCTACCTGCATATCTGCGCATGTGCTACCGAACATCACCTTACTTAATCTCCTGATTGGTCTTTCTGTCCGCTCTGCCTCTTCGTTCAGCTGATATGCTAATTTTTCGACTTCGTCCTTAATTTTTGCACACCAGTGTATATATCAGTGCGGTGCAGATGTGTCGCGAGACAATCATATCCGATCTCGAAACGGAAAGCCGCAACTGCGATGGATCTGGGAAAGTCCGGATATTACAAATCGAATCCGTCTACTTCTTATTTTTAATTTCTTCAAGTAATTTAACAAGAAAAGTTTTTCTCATAGTATTTTTGACTGTTCTTTTTATTTATGTAAATTGTACCCCACTAATTGATTGATTGCAAAATTTCAGTTCCCGTTCTAGCTAGATTATCAGTCCGTTCATTGCTAGTTATTCCAACATGAGCATGATCTATTGTAAGACAACAGTCATTCCTTCTCAGGGTTGGATAAGAAAGAGTTCTTTTGCAAGATTCAATCATTTTTGATTCCGCGATATTTGATTGAAAAGGAATCTGAAAAAACAATGATATTTTTTAGCTAGATTGTTCTAACAATAATTTGTTCATTTGCAACTCCTCCTCCGGTTCTCCATCAGAATTGGTCCGAATTAGACCAACAGAAAAACAGGATGCAAAAAGCTCTGAATACACCATCTCCAACTTTGTCGAGCATTTTCGATCCATTAGGGTATATGTGAAACCAGTTATTCTTTGGATACCTGGAGTAAATTGTTTCCATAGCAGCTGCTTTTAATTTGCCATCGATTGATGATTAGCATTTATTATTATTATTATTACAAGTTATTACTATAAATAAAGGCTTTCAGGCACGTTTTATGATTGTTTTAGCTTTTTGACGGGAAACCTCCAAAAATTAGAATAATTAAATTTAAATTCAGAGTTACTATTGGGCAATTATTAAGTGACATTTTAAAAATTTAATGAATTTTAAAATAGGCATTACGAATGAATTTAGTTACGAAAGAACATGTATGAATTTAGCGGTGGCTGCTCCAAAATTAGAATATACCAAAGTAACCTAAGTAAGTTTAAATGTACCAAAGTAACAAAGTAAGTTTTGTTTTAATATGAATATTTTCATTTTCTCTCTAACTGGGGTGATTATTTAGATAATATAAAAATGTTAGTAAAATTGCAATAATATATCTGAATTTGGCGGATGTAGATTAGTTTGTGCTTGATCAGCATTATAGCCGTGGAAATATATTTATTTTTTAATTTGCATGAATGTTTCTCGCATTGTGGAAAAGCAATGGTACCTTAGAGCCATCTAATTTTGAATAACGCAGTCCTCCAACCAAACACGGGCACTTGCAAGCCCGAATTTTGAATTTCTTTTATGATGTATTAAAAATTTTGCAAAACTTTAACGAATTTTTGATTAACAAACTCAACGACTTCAAAGCGAGCAGTAGCAACACTGTACTAAAAAAAAAATTTCTATCTTCAGAGCGCGAGACTATGTATCGAAAATTCTAAAGATATGCTGTTTTACTCTTTTTAAATATTTTGAGATATTGCCGTTGAATTAATTTTATGTGGTTTAAGTGCGAAGAACATAATATTTAATAAATAAATGTAACACACAAAACGCTAATAAACGCCCTTTTGGGCATAATATAAAATCTGAAATCTTTAAGATTTTTTTAAATATTACTATATTAAATTTTATATATAATATAACACTATTATAGCATGTAATGTTCTGTCATTTGATACAATATTATAAATCATATTTACATTTTAAGCGAACTTTCTGCATTATAACTAATACCTAAAATAAAAATACTTATTTAAGAATTGTTTTACTTGATCGCCCATTCTGCACCTTCAGGTATGACGGCTACTCCTTTACTTAACATTATCTTTCCTCTGTACTTTCTCAGGACTTAGAAGAAAGTATTTCAGGAGAGGTCTTCAGATTGTAATATAGAGCGTGTTTCTGCCCCTCTAGGCCACGTTACTAGGTTTCTACTAGTTCAGAAAAGATTGTATTATTTGGCTTTGCGTTATACCTGCCGTCATTTTTAGTTGTTACTCCAGTGAAGAAGTTTGAGCGAGCTTCGCTGAAATTGATTGTGTAGTTTTTGGGTCTTAACTTAAATTTAAAACTGAATTTATTATTATAACTGAATTCATATTTTTATTTAATATTATATCCCCACGAGTGGTGGCTGATCCTGTCAAGCACGAAATATGCCGTTAATGGTATAAAGTTCTGAATTAATAGAAAAGGTTTGTTTTTAAACCTTCATAAGACTTTGTGGTTATTTTGAGAGCGACAATTCACTCTAAGACTGATAGGAGTCTGGACTTAGTTTATGTTACAAAGAATACCAAACTCTATAAGATGTTATCAAATAATTATTTTGAAAGTGTTAAATCTTTTTAATTTTTCATTAAAATTGTACAAAAAATGTACAGACAACTCCCGAAGAGCAGAGTCCGTGTGTAGATATAATTCAGAAATGGCTGTGAGACCAAACGTACTATAACCAAGATGGGCTTTCCCCGAGGCTCATATAGTGATAAGGTTCCAAGCTGAGAATTGTGTATTGATGAAAAGACAGGCTTTGAATCATCTGGCAGGACACACAGTGCGACTATCACTTTAAATGTCCTACTACGTTTTTCTGTTCTTACGTACGTTAAGAGTTCGCGGATTTGGAGTGAATGACGACGACGCTTGACGGAGTATCGAAACACACTTTATTGGCCAGTATTTTTCAAGACAGCTCCAAAGTCACGCTTACAGCCGTCAAAGAACTACTAAAACACACTCAAACAATCAGCGACACATCCTTCAGGCTATCAAGCTGTAACGCTGGAGACAGCTTCTCGGCAAAACACTAGAGTTCGGCTCCCGACTCTACTCGGTCGTTCTCGGAACTCTACGTACTCTCGAGACTCTCCACGTACAGCTCCCAACTCGGTTCGGTCGTTCTCGGAGCTCAACAAACTATAAGATAAAACTCCACGATGTCCTAACTCGCGATACTCTAAGAGATTCTCTCGGTGGACTCTACGACCAACTCGGCATTAGACGGACTACAGACACTCGCTCACTGACTGACTATCAGCTCGATAGACTCTGCGGTGACTGACTGACTATCAACTGGATAGACGTGACACTGGCTGATTTACGCTTACCAGCAGGATTTAAATAGCTTTTGCCTTTTGATCGAGAATATTCTGGTCTAAACCAATTAGCATTCGTTCCAGAACGTTATCCATCCGTCTGTGCCATATCGCCAATTTTGTCGCCAAATGGGCGATTTCTTACTAAATGTGGCAACCCTGCCTTCTCTTGCCACTTTCTAGCGCCCTAAACCAGCTTTGCAGAGAAGCTATCTTACCGCACCTGGACATTTCGTAACAGTCCGAATCACTTTTCATATTGTTGGCACAAAATATTATTGTCCTGTATTACTTTTAAAGAAATTAAATAATGAAGAATTTGCATAAATGTATGTATGTTTCTCGCACTGTGAAGAAACCACGGTACCTAGCGCTATCCAATTTTGAGTGTAGTCCTCCACCTGAAGATGGGTATTTGGCAGCCTGAATTTCGAACTTTGAATTTTCTATTTCGTATTTTGTAAAACTTTATGAATTTTTAACGATTTGCAAGCGAGCTGTGACAATACTCTACGGATAAATCTTTGTTATCTCTAGTGTAGTGAACGCTGGGAACTGTATATCACAAATTTTAAAGATATACTGTTTTTAAATATTTTGTGATTTTCTGTTCAGTTGAATTCTATGTGGCGTAAGGGCAAAGAAGATAATATTTAATTAATAAATGTAACACACACAAAACTTTAACTGATAAAAAGACAAACGATTTTGGAAGCTATCTTGAATACTAATAAAACTGTACGTTGATATGATAAGCTAAGACTGAAAAAAATAGAAAAACCTATTTCAACACTTCATCGGGAATTCGAAGTGCATGCTACCATTAAAACTTTTGTAATTTTCCTTTGTTGAAATCTATATGTTCTAAATGCGAAGAAAATTATTCTTAATAATAAGGCTAAAAAGAGAAAAAGGAATGGCGTAGCAGGTGTGAGTGCAAGAGCAGACTGGTAGTCTGCGAGCTCAGCGAGAGCGTAGAAAAACCTTAACAAACCCTTTTGGGTGACCGTTAAAATCTGAGCCCTTTCAGATATTTATTTTTGTTTTTTATTTTTATAATTAGCCGAATTTTTTACAGGTCCCAAAATGAAACACATAAAAATGTAATGTTAATATTTTTATGGCAATGCCTTATTTTATATATGAATGTCTCTGCAGTTACCAAATGTTTCTTTTTAATTTCTAATAATACAGCAATAACAATAATTCATTTTTACTTCTTGAAAATATATCTGGAATGAAGTTACTAACTTCATCCCTTTTTACTTCTTGAAAATATATCTGGAATGAAGTTACTAACTTCATCCCTTTCCACTTTGCAATCCGAATTACTTAATGTCAGCAGAAATTTGAAATAATTTAAGATTATTTGTATTGTAAAACAATTTCTGTAATGAATAAATATCTCTTGAATATGTAATACAATTATCTTTCATAGTTTTATGCTACATACTATAAGATCAAAACTCCATGAAAAATATTTTACTAAAATGTGTAGTTATTTTTATTTAGAAATACAAACGATGAATAGCAATTACAAAAATTTACTTTTCAAAAAATGATTATGCAAGATTATTTAACACAAGGAAATTTCTTTGAGAAGTTTATTGTATTAAGTTGGTAGATTTCCAGTTCCAAAAAATCTGATGTGTACACCCCATGACTTCCTTGCATTAAATTATATCAAATTCCTTGTATTAAATATACTTAAAACATTAAGTTATACGCATTTTTTCCTAAATTTCATTTAAACTTATTTCCTCGACTTTCATTAGAGATAAATTTCTGATTCAATTAATTCAGTTGCGGCAAGGCAAAAATATTTCCTTTAAAAATTGAAACATATAGAAAGCATAAAACATCAATACAGTTAAAACAATTAAAAAACACTTTTTACAATTCAAATCACAGTTTTTACGCAAAAACAAGCAATTCAACCAGAGGGCAAAAAGATTTATTTTTCGGTGTACAAAACTAGAAGTTTCTTTTTGGTTCCACTCGGCAAAAGGATACTGAAGGTGCAGAAAGAATTAATTCACTGTTCTGCTAAGTTTCAAATGTAAACAAATATGGCTGCTATTGTAAAAAAAATAGGCTTAGCCGCACTTAAACAGCTTTTAAATTGTTGATAATTCTTAAATAGCTTTTAAATTGTTGATAATTCTACAACTATTGCATGCAAATTAACTAAAGGCATAAACACCTTAACCGGAAGATAAGAATAACACAATTCAATCATTTTCAAAGTAAAAAATGTACAGTGTACCAACTTATGAGAATAAAGAAACTGAGCTCACTGAGCCGAGTAATAGAGTGTGTATATATATATATACGTTTGGTGCGGCCGATTGCAACCAAAATGCGAGGTGCACATCTACATGTGTAGAGACATTAGGTATTTTTCTTGAAGCAGGAGACATGAAAAATAAGCAACGCCTTCGCCGGGAATCGAACCACGGACCTCTGAAATACCGGCTCAGCGTGCTGACCATTACACCACGAAGGCACGCTAAGACTGTGGGAGATATACCTTATATACTCCCCTTTTTAAAGGGCGACTAGGGTTTTAGGGGACCTAGTCGCCAAATCCTGGGTGTGGAGAGTCATCAACGCTAGAGATGGACCCCCGTCCTGGAGTCTGCCTTATCGGGGAGAGAATGTCCACGCTCCAGAGACCCCTTCATCGGCGACGCAGACCCCACAGTCCCTGCCCGGCTTTATACGTCGATTGGCAGGACTTTAAAAATCGCTAAGTACAAGAAGAAAAACGCTGAGACAACTTTGCCGCAGGGCACCACTCCTTTGGCTCCGTTCGACTAATTGGTGCCGTACCTCTCTTCGTCAGTCCTCGTCACAGAAACTGTGAGGACCAAATCCCCGACGACTAGGTCGGTGATCTCCAATCTAGCTCCACCACAGCAAGAGGAACAGACACGACAGTACCAGTACGGTCCCTGCCAAGCCTGAACCAACCTGAGAATAAACTCGGGTTCTAGTCCTGTGAAGACAATTAATTTTTCCCCGTGGTTGAGACTGCCTAAGTACAGATCCTAGCCAGTACTTCCCAGGAATTCTCCTGA
>KK114060.1:171612-186988 GCA_000611955.2 Stegodyphus mimosarum
GCCGATTGCAACCAAACCCTTTTAGTTCGGGCGCTAGTTGTAGAGACATTAGGTATTTTTCTTGAAGCAGGAGACATGAAAAATAAGCAACGCCTTCGCCGGGAATCGAACCACGGACCTCTGAAATACCGACTCAGCGTGCTGACCATTACACCACGAAGGCACGCTAAGACTGTGGGAGATATACCTTATACATGTTATAGCAGTCCTGCATACAAACTTTCAGCGTTCTGAGACTACTCGTTTTTGAGTTATGCGAGATACATACAAACATACGCACAGACGCCACGAAAAAAATCTCTTGGGAATCAATTTCAAATCAGTTTTATAATTGTTTGGGTCAAAAGAGTCCTTTATTCTGTCCTTACGTTTAGATATTACTCAAAAACATCGTTAAATTGCATCTGATAGCTGTCAAAATGGATATTTTCGTTGAAATATGATATTCGAAATTTTTCGCGATTACAATACTTCTTTTTTACTTTGTACAAGGAAATAATTAGGCATAACCGCACTTTAAAACCTTTTAAATTGTTGATACTTCCTCAATCAGGGTTCGTACACATTTCTGCACATGAAAATTAAGTACTATTAAGGACTTTTAAGGACCATTAAAGAAAAAAATTAAGGACCTATCAGCAAATCGGAACTGCATAAATTCAATTAAACTCTATGCCTAAACTTCACTTTCGTTATACCAACCTAATAAAAAATAGATCCGTAAGTAGGATGCACTATTATTAAGCACAATTATAAAATAAATTCAGGAATAAAATCATTTTTGTAAAATTTGTCAAATAAGTATTAAACATTTTACACTTATAATAGTTGGACATATTTTCAAGAAAATTAGTGACATTTTATTGACGTTTTACGAGTGGTTAGCTTTATGCTGATTTTTTTCTTTTATGTCTCATTCTGTTAAGTATTTGCTCAGTCTAGAGATTTTGTAAACAGCAGACCTATTTAAAATGAAACGGCATAGGTTAAAATGAGAAGTAAAATTCATAACAGAAGGCTGGCTATTGTCACTGCTGTTGCTTGCCTAGACAGAGACTTGCCGATCAGAACAGACCTGAATGCCTGATGTTGGCAGCGTTTTTGAAAGTTATGCTCTGTCTGTCTGACGCAGCTTCGTAGCTTCATGCAGAGTTCCTGGAGTTGTAATACAGTTAACACACTTTTAAGGTTCTAATACGCCACTAAAGCACCAGAGGTGATAAGCTGTTTTGTATTCTTTTAAGTCTTACTAGCTGTGAGGAATATGTTTTATAGTAATTTTTATATTTTTGCTTTGTATCTTGTGACCATGGTAAGGATAAATGAAAGACTCGATGTAGAGATAACTTTTAAAGGTGAGCAATTAGTTACCAATAATTGAATTGTTAAATTGCATTAAATAGCGGTAAAAATAGGTATATTCGTTGAAATATGATACCCGAAATTTTTCGCGATTACAATACTCCCTTTTTACTTCGTACAAGGAAGTTAAAGTTAAACAGTCAAGAATCTGCATGTATGTATGAATTTCTCTTGAGCCATCAAATTTTGAATAATGTAGTCTTTCACCTGAATATATGCAACTGGAAGCCCAATTTAAAAATTTCGAAGTTTATATTTCATATTTATAAAACTTTAATGAATTTTTAATTAACAGACTCAAGAATTTGAAAGCGATCAGTGGCAACACTGTACGGAATGAAGCATTTTTACCTCTTCAACGTGCGAGACTCTCTAGCAGAAATTTTAAACATATACTATTTTTAAATATTTTGTGATTTTTGCTGTTGATTCAAATTGTATGCGGCCGAGCGGTAAAAGCCACTGAACTTTGGTAGTTTGGTCCGGGATTCGAGTTTTGGTGAACGGGCTGGCTGCATGAGATTTTTTTGTGGTTTTCTCCATGTGTAACGTGGATACCAGCCAGTTTCCCTTGGAAAGACCTCCACGAGGCATCCCTTTCCTTGTAATGCTTAATGGCGGAGCACGTAGTAAGGGAAAGAAATGCAGTACAAAAAAAAGTTGTATGTAGGGTAAATGACAAGAAAAGGCTATTTAATTAACAAATTTAATACACGAAACGTTAAAAAATAAGAAGACAAAAAAAAATAGAGTTTTACAATGCAATGAGAAAACTGAATATTGATACGATAAACTGAGAATAGACTGAAAAATATATAAAAGTGTATTCAGCCCTTAACGCTGCATCGAGGATTCTGAACATACGCTACTACGTTGCCTTTAAAATCTTGCAGTTTTGTTGTTGAATTGTATTTCGCATATTTGCGAAGAAAATGATGCTTAATAATGAAGCTGAAAAGACAGAAGGTATGGTAAGTGCAACAGGTAATTGGTAGACTGCGAGCTCAGCCAGAGCATAAAAAAAACCATAACAAACATTTGGGCGATCGTTAAAATCGAAACTCTTTCAGATTTTACTTTTTTTTCAGTCTTTTTAGCAATTTTTAATTTTTTTTAAAACTTTAATAGTAAATTCTTTGTAAGTTCTATATTGCAGTTTTGCAATTTTTTATACTGAAGTTTTTAAAAACTTTTTTTAAATGAATTACTATCAAAGTCAAATGCACGGTCTTTATTTAAATACATTATAAATATAATTGTTTTGAAAAATTTCAGCTCATTATTGCCCGACGATAGGTACAAAAAGGCTTAGTAGAAATCAATATAGGTCGTAACAAAATCTTGCAGAAAGTAGTTTATTATCGAGTGATAAAACGCCGTTTAGAAGAGTTAAGGCATAGAGTTAAATTTTAATCACGTCATATGTCTGGATAATAGATGTGATGAGCAGAATTCATAATAAATTAGGGTGAAGAATTACAACAAAATTAAGAATATTTAACGCAAAGAATTGATGCTGAATATTTGTAGATATAATTAGACGTTATTTTTCTTGTCAAGAGAGACTTATTGCACGTTTCAGTGCCGAAAAGTTAGAAAATATTCTTTACTAATGTGCATCTTGAATAAATCCTTAAAAAAATAAAAAGTAAAAGAAGAAAATTTGAAAGGATTCAGATTTTAAATTACGTTCAAAAGGGCGTTTTTTTCACAATTTGAGTGTTACCTTTATTTATTAAATATCATGTTCTTCGCAGTTAAACTATAAAACTCAGTTCAACAGCAATACCGCAAAATAATTTTAAAATGAGCGTATCTTTAGAATTTGCGATACAAAGTCTCACGCGCTGGAGTTAAAAATGTTTTTTCTGCACAACATTGCCATGGCTCGCTTTGAAATCCTTGCGTTTGTTAATCAAGAATTCGTTAAAGTTTTACAAAATATGAAATCGATGATAAAACAAATTTCAAATGTGGGCTTCCAGATGCCCGTATTCGCAATAGGATTATATCATTCAAAATCCGATGGTTCTAGGTACCGTTGTTTTATCACAATGCCAGAAACATACATACATTATGCAGAATCTTCATTATTTAATTTCTTTAAATATAATACAGGGCGTTAATATTTGCTGGCAACAGTTTGAAAAGTGAAACGGGCATTTATAGTGAACCGACGCAAAATCGCAAAACGAAAACAATAGTTCTTCAGGGACAAAGCCCCTTTGGGCTTAAAAAAACACCCTTTTTTTAACGTTTCGCGTGTTACCTTTATCTATCAAATATCATGTTCTTCGCATTTAAATTACATAAGATTCAGTTCAACAGCAATATCACAAATATTTAAAAGCAGCATATCTTTAGAATTTCCGATAGATAGCCTCGCGCGTTGGAGATTAGTTTTATTTTTCCGTACAGTGTTGCCGTTGCTAGCTTTGAAACTGCCAAGATTGTTCATCAAAAATTAGTTAAAGGTTTACAAAATATGAAATAGATAATAAAACAAATTCCAAATTCCAAATTTGGACTTCCAGATGCGCATATTCGGGTGGAAACGTACGTTATTCAAAATTCGATGGCTCTAGGTACCGTTGTTTTATCACAATGCTAGAAATATACATACATTTATGAAGATTCTTCATTATTTAATTTCTTTAAATATAATGCAGGATCATAATATTTGTTGGTAACCATTTAAAAAGTGATACGCCGTATATACTGAACCGACGCAAAATGCCGTTTCGATTTCTGAGCTGAGCTTCTGAGCTCCTCTAAGCTAATAATTCAACTTATTCTTTATATTAGATCACTTCGTATCATTATATATAAGATATTTGGATGGCAGTTATAAAGATCATTATAAATATAACGAAAGGGTTGTCTTCGCTCGCTCAGATCAAACATTGTTGTGTAAATGAATTTAATAATTATGCAAGAATTTGTATGCAATAATTTTATTTTGATATTCAGAGATGTCGTTGTCTTTTAATAATGACATAAAAATATGTATTTGTTTTGTATGTGCTATCATTTTTAATGATAGAACAAAATGAGTATTTTGTGTATTACAGAACGTTGAAGTACTGGCAAAAGTTACGTAAAACTTTTGTCTCGTGTTAAAAATCAAAAATTATATATTTCTTGTACTCTAAGACAATATGAATTCCAAGATGTGCACCTTAATTTTTAATCCACCAACAGATCAAAAAAAGCCTTGATTTTGAGAAAATATCGCGATTCAATTTGATTAATAATAATAGCGTTTGTATTTAAATTAGCGATACGAATTTCATACGGATGGATTAGGACTCGAAAAATACCTGCAATTCTAAGGCACATACTCTTCTTAATGACTTCTATATGGGGAAAAAAGACTTGAAGATTCTTAGATTAGAAGAAACATGGTACGAGTATTTCGACAGATAGTATATAAATTTCGTGAGGCATACTACACAGGATGTTTATTTATTGTTAGAACGATTTCGGGGCCTTTTAATTAAAGTATTTTTTAAATGTTCGCCTTTTTTTCTGGATTCCTAGTCTACAAAGTATTTTCTTCCTCCTTCCAGCAAGCCCTACTAGTGTAACGATTAGCACGCATAACGACGCGTATTCTAGAGGTCCAGATCAAGTCCCGGCTAGGGCACTGCACATTTTCACGTCTCCTGCTTTTTTTAAAAAAAAAAAAAAACTAATGACTTTACAGTGGCTTCCGAACTAAAAGGTAGTGGAGGATGATTCTTCACCACCAGGATTTGTCGACTGGGTCCCCTAATCCCTAGTCGCCTTTGAAAGGGGGCAGTATATAACGTACTAGAAGTGGGCGTAGCCCGACTCACGTAATCAAACAAGTTGGTCTTGTAGTCATAACAGGCCACATCAGGTGCATTTCTCCCTCCATTTCTACCATGCTTTCGTGGTGTAACGGTAGCATACTCGCCGCGTATTCGAGAGGTCCAGGTTCGAGTCCCGGCAAGAATATTGCTCATTTTTTACATCTTCTGCTTCAAAATATCCTAATGACTCTACAAGTCTGCATCGTGATTTCCATGCTGGAAGGGCTTTTTGTAAAATTTGCAAGAATACTGATTTCCATTCCTGTTCTAGTACTTTCCAGAGCCCATCAATCATGGTGGGTTTGCGCTTACAAAGAGCTCTTTTCAAGAGACCAAATTATTTTTAATTCTCTATTGTAAGAGAATTCTGCAATAGTCATAAATGCATTATTGAAACTCTCTTTGCATCGGTGGAACCAGGTTTGTACAATTTTCCCTCTTCGTTTTCGGCAGCAAATCCAAAATTTTTTGCTACAGTCATTCAGTTAAACCCATATTTCATCAGAAGTTATAATGCATTTCTATTTGTTTCCAGCTAATAGTTTTCACACAAGGTTGTACAAAGTGTTCTGCGTTCGGCCATATGCCTCGGTGAAAGTTGGTGAATATCATGTTTTTTGTCTTCTTTTCAAATGCTAAATATTAGTTTATTATTTTATTTGCTCTTGCTACACATATATTTAAAAACGTTTCAATTAATTTCTGTATGAGCAGAATTTATCTCGTTACAAATGATTTAACTTTAGAAACATACTTCCTTTTCTGGGTACTGGTTTGGAGTCTTCTTTCTATGTAGAAGTAATGATTGATGTTTTCTTCCTTTCCGATTGATAATGCCTGTTATTTTGCGCTTTAATACAATGCATTTCACAATGTTTCGCTAATATGGAATAAGAATGTTGCTCTTCGGAAAGCACGGAAACATATCCTTCAATCCACAGCTTGTTTATATGCGACATTTTGAAAGAAGTATAAATTTAAAAGTAGTTGACAATATTTCTCATTTCAAATAATAAGCTGTTGCGAGAAATCATTATTCCAAAACATTAGTTCTTTTTAAGCTCTTTATGGAAATCGTTCTAAAAAGGTGTAAACATTCTCTCTACATTTAAAAAGAGAGGAATTGGAGATCAGTTTTACTGTTGATAAAAGTTACGTCAGAAAATATTCTTCGCGTCTTTAGTCACATTTAATACCTGTTTTTAACATTTATTTGTTCATGGCCTCCTGGTTTTTCCACGCGTTAGAATTTGTAATAAAAACTTACTTTAAATTATTTACTTAGTAATTTAAAGTATTAAATTACTGAGCTAAGAGTTCCCCATTCATCTTTGAGTTGGGATTAGAAATAGGGTACGCATAAGAACAGGAATAATGTGGGAAAGCACGGAAACCCATCTTAATAGTTAAATAATAATTGTCCAAGTTTCGTTAGGCTTTATCTGAATTTATTCTCCAAGTAGTACTTCTGTTCATTCTCTTATTTTTTGGTGTTGATACTGTTCCATGTCTTCTATGATTTACCCTGCGTAATCTCTGTTTTTACTCTTCTCTTGTCTCATTTCTGCTAGAATTTACTTTAGAGATGAGTTTCTGTCTTTCGTGTTGTTTCCGGCTGGGCCAAGGCTTCGAATTTTATGGTTCTGTTATGATGGAATATTGTGGAATCTTTTCTTGTTACAAATACTGTTACTTCCGTGTTATTTTCCTCCTTGATGAAGCATAGCTCGATACATCCGAGAGTTAGAAAATTTAATTCCTCTTGGTCCAACAAATGTCTTGAATATTACTGTAATTTGTATCTAATTGCATTCGAAAGTATTTTTGATCACCTTTCCGCATACCTTCGTGGGGTAATTCGAACCATACTCGACGCGTATTCCAGAGATCCAGGGTTTGAGTCCCGGTAAAGGCACTGCATATTTTTCGTGTTTCCTTCATCAAAAAACCAGTGACACAACAAGTGGCGCCTGAATTAAAAAAAATGGCGAACGATAATTCGTCATCACCAGGATTTCACGATTGGGTCCATTAATCCCCAACTCTGGTGCCCTTTGAAACGGGGAGTTTATAAGGTATTTTCTCCCCCCTTTCCGCATACTTTCTTGCTGTGTTTGGAAGCATACTCAGCGCGTATTCGAGAGGTCCAGGGTTCAAGTCCCGGCGAGGGACACATTTTTCACGCCTCCAACATTATTAAAAAAAATGAAAGCTTTCAGATTTTATATTACACCCAAAGGAGCGTTTTTTTTCATTTACGTACACATTTCGAGAGGATTTGTGCTAATGTTCGTTTTGGGCTACAAATATTTAAAAACATCTTACCTTTAGAATTTGCGATAGACAGGCTCTCGCGCTGGAGATCAAAATGTGTTTTTTTCTGTATAGTGCTGCAATTGCTCGTTTAGAAATCATTGAGTTTGTTAATCAAAAATTCGTTAAAACTTACGTAATATGAAATACACGACAAAACAAATTCGAAACTCCAAATTCGGGGTTCCAGGTGTCCATATTGATGGGAAGACTACATTATTAAGAATTCGGTGACTCTAGGTACCGTAGCTTTTTCAGAATTCGAAAAACTTGCATACCTTCATGCAAATTCTTCATTACTTAATTTCTTTAAATATAACACAAGGTTATAATATTTGGTGGCAACAGTTTGAAAAATGATTCAGAGTTTTGTAGTGATTCAACGTAAAATCCCGCTTTGAGACTAATATCCCTTCTGGGCTAAGTCTAACTTATCCGCCTTTGGGCTAAAAACAAAACACCTAATGAGTCTACAGCATATCTTTAATGCTCAGATCTACGTCACATATCGTCAAAGATAGTATTGTCAGGACTGAGTGTTCTGTGCGTAGATTTAGCAAACATTTTGAAGTAACTCCTTAACGTCCTGATCTGGAACAGTGAGCTGAAATCAGCTGTGTTCTGGTGTAGATACTGTGCTGAAGAATAACTGCACTTGAAAGGGATTTAAAATCCTCTTTTATTAAATCAATATTATTTACACACTTCCCAACTCGGGAGGGATACAGAAAGTAAAAGACCACACTTGGGCCTAACTTAACAATCAAACAAATTTAAACAACAGCTAAATAGAAATTTAATTAAACTTTGCTCACAGAGCTAAATCGCGGAGTTGGCCTCTAACTAAATGGTGCGTAGCAAGAAATACTAATACTAGCGCACTTCAATTTATTTCAATAAGCAATCACGTAGTAAGCACTATGGCTTATAATTTTAGCTGCTAGCTGGTCAGGCGAACGTCGAACAGAATGACCGTGATCGGAGACTAAAAGCTCTCTCACACTGAGAGGTTTCTACCTCTGGTTTAAATAGTACTTGGCTCTACTTCAAATTAGCATAAGCTGAAAACGCCCGCTTCTTCTGACGGGAAGTTGAAACAGAGAAGAGATAGAAAGATTTAAATTAAAATAAAACTTTGTTAGTTTAACTAAAACCTTACAGTATAAGCATTAAAATTATACTGTTGGTCTCATGTGCGATTATGTATTTTCTTCTGTGTCAGAAGCTGGCGGATTTTATTTTGAAGTTTTTTACTTTCGTTAAAATGTCCTTTATTCCCTAATAATTAATTTTTTGTTCATTTTTAACTAATTGTACTTTAAATTTCGCTTAAGAACCACCGTACTGTTTATCAATATAAAAATCCAAAAAATTCAGATAGATCCACTATTTGAGAGTGCAGAATATTTAGACGTTTATCGTGTCCAAAAAATAATTCTCTGCGCTTCTAACCATTATGACGGCAACAATTTGAGAAAAACAGCCTCAGCTAAAAGAGAAACAACTAGAAGCAAAATAAAAACTAAAAAATTCATTTAATGCATTAGAAGCCAAAGCACACCTTCCTTCCCTGCTGTTCATGAGACCTAAAAACGCCAAACAAACACTTGCTTCAATTACAAAAGCGTCAATTGAAGCATTAATTTCTTTTATGTCGTTACCTAAGGGATGCAAATTGCTCGCCAAAGGGCCTGCCAATAAACTGGATCGAGCTCGCCTCACCTGGGATGACATAACGACCTTGAGACGAAGAATCACTTGGAGCCAATTTTATTTTCGAAGTCTTACGTGACACTAATACCTTATGACCGCAACAACTACTAACTTAATTTTGAGACAAAAAAGAAGGGAAACAGACCAGTAAGCCACGTGGTTGCCAGGTGAAGATGAGCCCATGTAAGGAGACAATACGTAGGAAGAAGGAAATCAAATTAAATTTAAAGACTGCTGTTGAGCTATGGCTGCTAAACTCGTTGTAGTGAAGGCTTTTGGGGAAAAGATGAGAATTTCAATTGTGTAAAATTAGATTTCAGATGCTTAGAGTTTCTTTTGAATATATATATATGTATTATTCCAAAGGGGCGGTAGTTCAGAAGGGCTGTTAGTTTCGAAACGGCATTTTGCGTCGAATCACTAAAACTGCTGGATCACTTTTCAAATTGTTGATACTAAATGTTATCGCCCTGTATAATATTTAAAGAAATTAAATAATGAAGTATCTGCATGAAAGTATGTATGTTTCTCGCATTGTGAAAAAACGAGGGTACCTAGAGCCGTCAAAGTTTGAATAATGTTGTCCTCCACCCAAACATGGGCACCTGGAACCCCGAATTATGAAATTCGAATTTGTGTTATTATCTATTTCGTATGTTGTAAAACTTTAACAAATTTTTGGTTAAAAAACTCAACGATTGCAAAGCGACCTGTGGCAACACTGCTCGAATAAAACGTTTTTATTTCCACCGCGAAACTCTATCGGAAATTCTAAAGATATACTGTTTTTAAATAAGTTTAGCTCAAAGTGATGTTAGCCCAAATGCTGTCGAAAAGCTTATGTGTGTGTAAATAAGGAAAAAAGATATAATATAAAATTTGAAAGCTTTCAAATTTTTATTTATTTGTTTACTTTTTTACGTACTCATTATACATAAGTACCAGGGATTCATATGACTAATAAAGCTCCCGGATGGTCTCCTGCGGTATTTTTTGCCAAATTTGCTCCAGCTGTGAGGCTAGGTCATCAACATTTCCTGGTAAATGCAATCGCCTTCCCATCACCCAGACATGCTCGATGAGAGAGAGATCTGGCGATCTGGGTAGCCAAGGAAGTGTTTGACAAGCTGTAAGAAAGTTCATAGCAACACATGCCGTGTATGATCTGGCATATCATGCTGAAAAACAAGGCCAGAGTACTGCAAAAGAACGGTAGCAAAACAGGTCTCAGAATGCCGTCGACGTACCTGTGTGGTATAAGTGTGTCTTTAATGACGACCAAATGAGTCCTGCTATCAAGGTAAATGGTACCCCAGACCATAACTTCTGACTGACGGCTTTTGTGGCGTGCAATAGTGAAAACAGGATCGGCACGCTGCTCTGGGTGTCTCTAGAGACGTCTTCGATGATCGTCACGACACAATTGAAAGCAGGATTCGTCACTAAAGGTTATACGTCCCCAGTCAGCATCATTCCAATCTGATGGAGCCAAGCACCACTGTAATATGGCTCGTCAGTATGCAGGTGTGAGTGGCAGCTGGCGTAATGGTCGGTAATAGCGTAGATTTCGCTCTATCAGTCTGTAAATGGTCATGGTGGACACTCCTGTGCGAGTCGCACGTCTGACGGTTGTAAACGATGAATCGGGCGCTGTGACAGCTGATTTGACAATCACGCTGTACTCCCGATGTATTGTGCCCCTAGGTCGACCACCACCATCGTGGCGCTGAAATCTGTCATTGTCCACCCATTTTTGTCAGCATCTTCTAATCGCCTCATCGTTTCGATTCATATGACAAGCGATTCTCCGATTTGCTCAACTTGCGTCTTTCCATCCAATGATACGACCTTTTTCAAACTCTGACATTTGCTCTCAATGAGCTTGAATCCTGCGGCGAGGTTCTTTTTTCAGTCGTTGAAAGATATCCTAAATCTCAATGCAACACAAATTTCAGGAACAGCTCCTTATATGGTACATCTGTTAGATGCGCAGTTCCGATGCGCTGGAGATCGCACTATTCATGCGCTGGATACCAAATTTTAATCATTTGCATATTTGGTCAAAACATTTATGCATACGAAATTTCAAAGCAGTCGGATGATTCTATCTTGGTGCGTCAATTTTGTTTTGTTATAGATTGTACATATACTCACTCTTTTACTCGGTTCCGTGAGCTAAGTTCATTTTTTATTCTTATATATAGATAAATCGTGCATTTTTTGCTTTAAAAATTACCGAATTATGTTCTTTTTATGTTCCGGTTAAGGTTTTTACGCCATTAGGCTGCATGCAATAGTTGTAGAAATATCATCAATTTAAAAGTTGTTTAAGTGCGGTTAAGCCTAATTTTTTTTGCGGTAGTAGTCATATTTTGTTACATTTGAAACTCAGCAGAAAAGTCAATTTAGTCAGTTTCTGCATCTTCAATATCTTTTTGCCGAGTGGGATCAAAAGTAAAATTTCAGTTTTATGTACCGAAAAATTTGCCTTCCCGCTGGCCGAATTTCTCTTCTTTGCATAGAAATTGTTTAGTTGTTTTAACTGCATTTGTTGTTTTATATTTTTATATATTTTTGAATTTTAATAAATATAGTTTGAGGATGTCATCCGATTGATGTAATTCAATCCAATGAATCATGTATGGCAACCCTGTAGTAGAACGTCATGTTAAACTCCAATCATTGGAAGTTGAGAGATTGTTGAATGTATCTTTATCAGCAAGATGTGCGCAACGTCCATTGGCCAATTACATCTGAAATAATATATCTTACGTATCTCTACTATAAGATACTTAGTCAGGTGGACGTAAAAAGGCAAAAGAGCTGGAATGACCTCCAGCGAAATCATGTACTCGTTGGTTTAATTATTATCAGAGTGAAGAGAGTGTCTTATAGAATCTCTTGCAGGAGAGAATGAATCGTTTACTTTCGTATATAAACTGTTTTTCCTTCTGAAAGAAACAGCCTGGGCCTAGAAGAGTACTTTGTTTCGCCTGCCAACGCTGTTAAGATTGCTTCTCTTGTTTGTTGAAACATTTATCTTCCTGTAGTATTTATCCGTCAATACAGTCCTAAATACTTGCTAAGGAAAACATAAAAACTGTAAGCAAACTTGGAAAACACTTCTGCCGCCAGGATTTATGAGCTTTTGAGTGGCAAAACCCACAGTTCCCTGAAAAAGTTATTAATTCTAGATCGAATTTCTTGTTCATATGCTGCAGAAGTGGAGGAAAATTCTTTCTGCAAGTCGTACAAACTTGTAACCAAACGAACATAATCAAAACCGCCAGATTCTAGATTTAATGTGAAAATTCTGCTAGAAATTTTTAAGATGCATTTATCGAAATATATAAAACGTTTTTGCAGAATTTTCTCTTAGATAATTAATTGAAATAAACCTAATTTGAAATTAAAGTAACTCGACAATTTTAATATAAGAAAACTGTTTTATAAGACACTGCGCTATTTTCTGCCAAAAAGTTAGAATAAAATATAATATTAATAAAAAATAAATAAATGTGCGCTTGTTACATAATACAAAAAATTTCATTTAAATATGTATTTTTACAAGACGGTGTTTAAGCGATTATTCCATAGTAGAGGTATGGGATGTGTAACGTTAGAAATATCTTTTATTAATTAAAGATAGTCCAAATGTTTGTAATAATAAAAAGTCAAATATATGTTGTAAATCAGGATGTTAATGAGAGTATAATGTGTCACAAATTATATTATTACATGGATTGCATTATTAAAAACCAAACAAAGACATAAAAGTTTTTAAACTGTTAAGTTTGTGAAGCAGTATGCATTTAAATTTGAAAGATAACTTACTGATATTACGCCGCTGAGATGGAAATCTTTCACAGAACCGGAAATTTTTTGAATCCTCTGGCTGTTTAACGCCATTGTAGTATGACGTAGCGCAACGTAACATGAAAAAGGGAAACGATATACCTAGTGTTTCCCAAAACTTTTAGCGTTGCCATACATTTGCATATATTTGCTTTGAAGGAAAGAAAAGATAAGAATAATGTAATAAAGAAGTAAAGAACCAATTAATAATGACAAATATATTTGTAATTCCAGGCAAATATATGTAAAAATACAATAAAAATGTTTCAGAATATTTTGAGGGACAATGTATCATAAAACTCTGTCCAGGCTCACAGTGTGGCTCACAAAGCATGCGATATTTTCAAGAACGTTTTAATTTTGAAGCGTAAATAGATAATATATTTTTTCAGTAACAATGTAACGAAAGCAGCACAGTGAAGCTCATAAATTTCCAAATCATGTAGAGTAGGTAATAGTTTATGAACTGAGTCTTAGAATTTTCTAGTTTAAATAAGTTTTAAATAAGCGTCGTTATCCACATTTTAAAGCATCGGTGAAATTTTGTGGCAGAAATATGTTGTCATGAAAACTTTTATATTGTAAATTTCTTTTTTAGCCGAAGACGCCGGAAGGTATAATTTTCTTCTGGCATTTTACGTCGTCCACTATAAAACGGCGTTTCACTTTTCAAATTGTTGCCACCAAATATTATCGCTCTGCATTATATTTAAAGAAATTAAATAGTGAAGAAGAATTTTTTCATTATCTTTTTCATATTCTTTACGAATACTTAAACTTTAACGAATAACTTTAACAAATAAAGCATTACGAATAAAACTTTAACGAATTTTTAATTAACAAACTCAACGATTTAAAAGCGAGCAATGGCAACACTGTACGAAGAAAAAAAGCTTTTTTATCTCCAGTGCGAGAGCCTGTGTATCGGAAATCCTAAAGATACGCTGTTTTTAAATATTTTATGATGTTGCTGTTGAATTGAATTTTATGATTTAAGTGCAAAGAACATCATATTAAATAAATAAAGGTAACACATAAAACGTTGAAAAAAAACGCTTGTTTGGGCGTATATAAAATTCGAAAGCTTTCAGACTTTTTTTAAATATATTAATGTCATTATTTTTTAAATTAATAGTATAATTTGTCTAAGAAATGATATATTTGCAATTAGCATGGATGTCGAAACATATACACCAGATAATTTATTACGTATTGTAATTCATTTAAAAAAAGCTCGCTAAAGGGAATTTTTCATTGATTAAAAATTTCATATTTTAGATACATTTAATCTATTTACCCTAATAACTGACTATTTTTACCGCTTCTTTAATTATTTTATGAGCATTGAATGTTTCTGAAAAGGAATAAATGATCATATCTCTTTTTTAAACGAGAAAATAAATTGATTTTTTAATACATATGAGTTTAGTTATTATAACCTTCAGTTTAGTTACTATATTCGTGATGTATAAATATGAGCAATAATTCAAATTTTGGATCGTAACAGGAGCTTTTGTGATTACTGTCAAGATAGCATACTATATTGTTAAAGGTTTTTTTAATAAATGGGTGTGAATAAGGTAACCTTTTTTTTTAAACTGAAATTCATTGAAAACTCATTTTAATTAAACGGAAATTCATTTTTAGAGAAATAAATGACACATTAAAACATTAAATCATTGTAAGTTAAAGCCATGCCTTTGCCTTTTTTTAACTGGAATGAAACGATTTTGTGAATTGTCTGACTCGAAAGAAACACTTTTGCAAATAGTTTTAATAAAAGTTCCACTGTTCGGGGATGTTTCTCACTTGACAAATTATAGGCCAAAGAAAATTCAATTCTTTGTTCTCAGACTGTATTATGAATCAGCGTAATGAATCAATATCAAACACTGATAGAGCTCTTTAAAGTTTCGACGTAAACTGCTACCGAAGCAGGTTAAAAGTCACTGATAGTCGCCGGAAGACATGTTGTGGAATATAGGAGTTCTGAGATCAAATGTATTCAAAAACGTTCTTTGAAGTAATGGAATCTGGGCTTCGTGCACTGTTTACGAAGTTTTCAATAAATAGCGAACCGAATTCGTAATGCAGTCTAAGCTGGTGTTTAGTGCGCCCGCTGTTTGTAAAGGAAATGTGTAAACGTAATGTATAGAAAATTCCACATTTGGACTTCTAATTGGAATACTTTGTTGTTGTTGTTATTATGATTAATCTTGCTTGTCTGATACAAAACCAAGCCCACGAAATTCCTCGTGGCAAGAAGGCAAGATTGCGCCTGTCGTTGGCAAGAGCCT
>KK114060.1:187055-208400 GCA_000611955.2 Stegodyphus mimosarum
TTCCCTACTACCAGTCTCTTGAGAGTACTTTTGATTCGCCGTATATTCAAAGTACCGCCATGCCGCACACACACTATTCATTTTCAAACATCCATGTCTTCTCAGGGATTCGAACCCGGGCTGTTGGTAGAGCAGTCAGTGTCACTCACCACTATCCCGGTTAGGCAGCAATTGAAAAACCGAAGGCCTTATCAAAATCGAAAAATGTTTTGGACAATGCTTTACAAGTAAGAGTAACTTTTCTGCTCTGTGTCTTTACTGGTGCTGACGCAGCTTGTACATACAGTGAAAACGTTTCTGGATTCCAGAAAACATACTATTCATTTAACCGGTTTGCTTCTGATGTAAATATGCGTAGTGGGAATTATAGCAAAACTGCAGTTTTGTTGCAGTTCCCATTACATATATTTATATAGGATGTTCGTAAAGGTCGTTCCAAACTTAATACCTTAAAATATTTGTTCTGGACGTGCCTGTCTAGTTGTAGAATCTGCTAAAAATAAGGAAGAAAATTTTATGAAAACAGTTAGCATTTTTAAATAGTATGACTGGGAAACTCTGCAGGTATAAATTGAATTTCCTGCTTGGTCCCTATATAACAAAAACTTCGATTTGTAAAACAGTCATTATTATTTAATGTGTAAAAATGAGGCATACGTTTATGATCAAAATTGGCAAATATAAACATTACGAAGGAAATGATTGGCAATTTAATATCCAATGTTGTTTTCCCCCAGACCAGTGTTTCTTAACTTGTTTACATATTGAAAAATATCGCTCAGCGTATCATAATAACAGTTTCGCATTGCAGTTTCAGCACCAAAATTATTTCAGAATCAAAATATGCCGCAAACGTACAACAGATGAGCCGAGAATACAGTCGGCGAAACTGCGACTACTGTAGTGAATAACGCTTTACCAGTATAGTCTGGTTATTTTGTTTCATCGCAAGGTATATATATATATATATATCGGAAGAAAATGTAATATTGTATTTTGCTATTATACTACAGTTGATATTTATATGAGCAAGTGTTATGAAATGGGCTATTAGCCCAAAAGGAATGTGAGTCCCGAAAGGGATATCGGTCTCCAAACGGCATTTTGCGTCGAATCAATATAAACAGCTGTATCAAATTGTTGTATCGAATGAACTGGTTAATAGAAACGGTTGTATTAAATTTTTGTATAGAATAATTGAAACGGCTGTATCGAAATGTATGCCACCCAATATTATCGCCTGTATTATTGTAAAATAACACATTAATGCATAGCATAATCACTCTTTTTGTATACCGTAATATCCAAGATAATAAATAAGACCTTTTACAGTATCAGAAGAGATATTTTATCCCATTCCTCTTGAACGGCTTTCTAAAGTCCAAGAAGAGAAAGTAGGTCGACGTCTGGGCAATCGTCTTTTCAAAAGCCCAAAAATCCATTGGTGGCACATTAGGAGATTTAGTAGGGATATGAATGAAGGATAAGGCCTTGATAGCCGTTTCTTGTTCTATTTTTTCCAGGAAATGGACAGTGGATTTTGACGTGTGGCTGCGTGCTTTGTCTTGGCGCAGTTCTACTGAAATAGCACTGTGGGTAAAGAGAAGGTATTTCATATTTGAAAATTGGGTGTAAAATACTGCGTTCCTGATGGAAAGTTCAGTAGCTTATGCATACAAACTATGCAAAAGTGCACCAAAATAAAAACTGTCTTTAAATACTCAGTAAAATCTTTGATATAGATCTAAAGATACAATGCAGATATCATACAGGCTATGCTGTGTGTTGTTACTTACGTTCACTTATCCGACAGTAACACAGCCCATTACCACGAAATTCCTCGTGGCAATCAGCGCAAGATTACGCCTGTCGTTGGCAACAGCCTTGAGCACCTTACAGGTAGGTGCGAGTGGGATTTAGCTTAGTTCCGCCCCCAATTTTGATGAAGATCACTCCGGGAAGACGGTTCTGAGGGTCTTCCACCTCTCTCCCCTTTCCCCAAGCCACACGAGAGGACTTTCGGCTCGCGGTACATTTAAAGTGCCGCCAAGCCGCACCGACACTATACATTTACAACCATCTATGCCTTCTCCTGGATTTGAACCCGGGTCCTTCGGCACGGCAGAATATAATAGTATGTATAGAATATAATGTAGGTACACTGCCGGGGGGGGGAAAGACAGGTTCTGTATCTTCCTTTCTACCGGGCCGATTGACGAAATTCAAATCACGTTTTTTATATCTCGAAAGCGCGACTTACGATATATATTAGATTTGTATATAGCATTGTTCTAATATAGGTATTTTGACACAAAATGGGTCTTTTTCTGAAAAAACATACCAATTTTTTTACCATATTTCGATTCTGTGACTCAAATTATGCCTAAATATTAAATGTTGTAAAATTTGGTGCGAAATTTAAGGAGAAATTCAAAAATTTAACTTGGCGAATTTTTTTCAGTTTGCGCCAAGAATAATTCATTTGGCGAACTTCTTAATATATGGCAACCTATTTTCCTATCCCTTCCATTATGTAGAAGCGGAAAAAAAAGTCACATCGTACCTACCTTTTTACATTGTGCATGAGCGGAAAAAAGTCACGTCGTCCCTACTTTCAAATAATTTTAGCAAAGTGCGAAAACCACATTAGATAGTATTATCGCTTTCAACAAATATGCCAAATTTCAAAACCCGCCAACATATAAATTCACGTATATCTTCGATCGAAACTTTTGAATAAAAAGCTCTAATTTTTTGCAGGTATGCTTAGAAATACATCTACTTTAAGTTGATGGTAAAAATTTTATAGGTTATAATTGAAAATCTTTTTCCAAAAATTTATAAAAATTATTTAAAAATACAAATTTAAAAAACAAATCATAAAAACTGGGTGAATGCTATTTGGAGTGAACTTAAATTTCGAACTGTGAAAGAAGGAATCAAATAAGTGTAATAAATGAAGAGATATTAATAAATACATACCAAATTGAGTTAACATTGAGGAGCTGAAATTTTGAGAGCTAATTTTTTAAAAAGTACTCATGCGATTTTTACAAAACATGGCAGTTTGGCACACTGTGAGTCGTAGAATCAAAATGTCGAAAAATATTGGTGTGTCATTTCAGAAAAAGTCCGATTTTGTGTCAAAATATCTATATTAGAACAGTGCTATATATAAATCTAATACATATCCGCGCGTTTTGGAGACATAAATTTTGGAGACAATTTGAATTTCGTCAATCGGCCCAGTACAACGGGAAATATAAAACTGTTTCATTTTTTTTCGCAGTGTATATAAACTAAACACTATATTATAGATGTTATGCATTAAATATATGGGTTCTAGTTTTGTATGAAAATGTTTGTAACTGCGAATGGGCGAAAAGCGTGAACGCCGGTGCTGTTGTAATTATTAAGTTAGATATTAGAGATCTTTAAATGACGAAACTTTAAACTCCGAAGTCCTGAATCCTGACGTTTTAGATGTGATGAATGTATTTACCACAAATCCTGTTGTCTGAAGTGTAATGTAGCGCTTTAATTATTACATGAAAGAGAATAGGAACTTGGATCAGTTAAAATGGCGAGGATAACAGAAAGATTTGAACTATAAATCTTAACAATGCATAATATCAGGTTTAATTCGTCGAACATATTTTGTTAACGCGTGTTTTATCTAATTAAATGAGTAGTAGGCTGTTATACAGATAATAAGGAGTTGATTGCTCTCATTCGAATTTTCAGAAATATTTTATATTCTATATTCTGAAAAATCTGTTAATTTATTGTAAAGCTCAAATAGCACCCAGTTTGAGAACTACAGTCGATATTCTTATGAATCTTTCAGACCAATTTTCAGTTCTATGGAATTTTGTAAAAACGTTTAAATTGCTGATTAAGGTCTCTAAAATTATTTTACTTCTTTTTCGGGTCCATTAAATTCCTTAAACCAACTAACTACTTTTGAGTTATGCCTGTAACCGAGGCATATTTCTGTGTACAGATTTGGACGATGATTCTGGTTACAGTTAGTTAGTTGCAGTTTAGAGATGTAGAATTATCATCATTATATCATGTAGAATCATTGTCATTATATCATCATCATTTTATTATATCATGTAGAATCATTGTCATTATATCATCATCATTTTATTATATCATGTAGAATCATTGTCATTATATCATCATCATTTTATTATATCATGTAGAATCATTGTCATTATATCATCATCATTTTATTATATCATGTAGAATCATTAGGTTTTTTTCAGGGGACAGCAGCAGACGTGCAAAATGTGCACCACTCTCGCCGGAATTCGAAACCTTGACCTCTCAAATACGCGTCGAGTATGCTTCTATTTACACCACGAAAGCATGCGCAAAGAAGGAAGAAAATACCTCACTCTCTTTGGTAACGTACACTAAGTCAAGACTCCAGTTAGAGCTAAACGAAATATTGCTGTGTCTGGAATACAAACAGAAATGTAAGAAGGGTGTAAAAGACCCTGTGATGAAGAAGTCTAATAACTGAACAGAAGGCGCTCCTGGTGCTTACAAAAGCAGCCAGCATTTGTGACGTAAAATCAAAAAGGAATGAATTCAAATTTAAGCTAAGGTCTTAAATTAGCCAAAGGCTACACCGAAAAAAGTAACGCGCAAGTTGACTCAAACCTTAATCGGTGTGACAGCACTGTTGGCGAGATTAAAGTAGATCGTCGTAGACAGAATGCTACCGTAGAATTTCAATTAGTAACGTGACCTTCGGCAGGAACAACACACTCTGACTAGGCAATCTAAAACTTCCCTTTAAATACTATCCGTTTCTATCTCATTTAAATACGGGCGAGCTAAAATTGGCATTTTGGTGGGAAAACGGAAAGGGAGAAGTGACAGTAGAGATTCTGAACTTAAAAGAAGTGGTCAATTTAAATAAGTACCTTATAGAGTAAATAACTTAAAGAGCAACTCCTGGTTAGCACACGGATCATAAACGTGTAGCATATTTATAATATTCAGATAGTAATCAAACTGTGTAAATTGTGTAACTCATCATCTCCTTTCCTGCAAAAGTTCACTTCAGTGCCTTCAGTTGTTTATGAGTTCAACCTTGTTTTCATAATAATTCACTAGTTATTCTAAACTTAAGTTACATTTGTGCTTAGTGTGAGAATTTAAATGCTATATTATATTATAATATTGTGGGGTTTACCATTTAAATCTAAAGTTCTAACTTAGAACCCCACGAACACTAACAAGCGAATAATCGCTTAAGTGTGTGAGCAGAACACGTAAGACTTAAAGAGGGTTTATAACCCTTTATTTTTCAGTATATTTACAATCAGTTCCTACTTGTAACTTTACACAAAGCCGCCACTCGGGCTTGAATTTAAAATAATAATAATTTAAACTAAAACTAGTTTAACTAAGCTGTTTGAAAGGTATAGCCGAAGCTATCAGAATCTAACTAGTTGGCTCCTAAGTATTAATTAAGCCAAGCAAGGGCCTAAGGTATGGCCGAGCGTAGTAACAGCTAAAAGAGACGTAGCCAAAAGGCAAACGCGCACTAGTCAGGGAATCAGACTCTCTCTCCCGAAGTCGGTGAAGTCACGACTTAAATAGTAATCTCTCATTTGCATTAACTGCGTTTCTGAATTTACATTCTGGCAGGAAACTGTAAGCCGAAATTAGAATAAGATAGGAAATATACAAAACTTTAAATAACTGTTAATAACTTTAGGCTAAATCTTACATCATATCAATGTACTAAAAACTATACCAGTTATTACGGATATTTATTCATTATGACAAGTCCCAGCATTAAACGACAAGGATAGAGCTCACGAGTAAATCTTATGTGGATGTCGATTATTCTTGAGCTTTGAGCATCAGTGAAGAAAATCCTACTGTATTTTGCTCGATACCAATTTTGATGTAGAACACTTTCTTGGCAATGGAATCTGGCAGTTTCATACGTCCCCCCACCTTCTCACTAGAGAGACAGTCGACTTTCTTACGGACGGATTTTATGTAATCGCACTCTTCAAGGAATCTTCAGGAACAAGATTTCACGAAAAACAAGGAACATCAGCATAGGAACTGCCCCATTAACAACTGCACTAACCATGCTGTATTAGATTAACTAGGCATTGTTTTGTTGTTGTTGCTGATGCTCACTTGTCTGACCTATAGTCAGCTCAAGCCCACGAAATTCCTCTGGCAAGGAGCGCAAGTTTTTGTCTGTCTTTGGCAGCAGCCTTGAGCACCTTACAGGTGACAGTGCGATTTAACTCAGTTCTGCCTCCAATTTTTGATGGAGAGCACTCCGGGGGATGGACGGGTTCGAAGGTATCTCACTTCTCTTTCCTTACAACCAATTCCCTACGACCAACCTCTCGAGAGAACTTTAGGCTGGCCGCTATTTTAGAGTGCCTCCATGCCGTATCGACGCTATACAATTACAGAAATTCATGCCTTCTCTGGAATTCGAACCCGGGCCCTTCGGAACGGCAATGAGCGACGCTGACCACTATATCGGTTGGGCGGCACTAGGCACTGTGGACACTGGTATTACTTCTAATATATTTGGGCTTTAGCGTTCGCTTTCTGACTTGATATGATTTTAACATTTTTAATTCTTAGCACTCATTCTGCAGAAGTCCCATCTGTTAAAATCAGCAAAATCTAGAATTCTTTCTCTAGGTCTTAAATACAAGTGAAGCAAAGCTGTTTGAATGTGTCTGAGGCATGTTAAAGCCGCCTTTAAAGTAAAAACCTGAACGGTTTTAATAGCCATTGCGTGTTTTGGAGGCGAAGAATGTCTTTACCCCTTTTCTTTATCAGTAAAATATAGAAATTGAACATGTCTCTGAAAAAATGTATAACAAAATGCTGACATCTACCTCGTCATTACAACTCGTCCAGCGGCAATATAAGACATTTTGAGCTCTAGGCGGTGATTAAAATCACTTCTTCCCAGTTTCGCAAGAGTTTTATTTACTGAAACGTAATCCAAACCACGTGATCTTCACGTTCTGCGATTGTCATCAGCGTCAGATCCACTGATACGACGGCGTACTACACTCTTTTCGCCCTTTAACCGAATGCCCCAGCTGTTACTGGCAAAAATATAAAAGGAATACGTGATGATTAAGATGTATAACTGACGCATTATTTGCGGTTATGATTTATATGAAGAAATCGTTTTAAATTACTCCCAAATTCTAAAGTGGATAATGAACGAATGTTTTAATGAATGATAATGGTTAGAGACTTAAAACGGCAACATTGACTGTGGGCAAACGAATTGAATTTTGAAATGTTAACCCAACTACAGCCAATCTTTCAAGTGTTTGACTCAATTTACGAATAGTTTACGTTAAAAAGCAACTTTGTTTAAGTTTTAATGGCTAATTATTAAATAAGTTTATTTTTAACAATATGATTCCATACACTAGCACTTTTCGATCCTAAGATGTTGCGAAATAAGAGTAATTAAGTTCATTTCTTTTTAATAATTTACCATAATTTTTGTTAAACATTTGTAGCTATCTAGCTCATTCTGAGAATAAAATTTCAGATGATCGTATTTACAACAAAAGCTCATGTTCCGCAGACGGCGACAAGTCATGGCAAAATGTTAAGAAAATGCTTCTGCGGCTATTAAAAAGCATATTCTTCTTTCGGGAATATAGTAATTCCTATCACGGGAAAGAAGTTTTGAAAATCTTGATTATATTCCCGTCCGTGAGATATTAGCAGATTTTGTACGTTTTCAACAAAGCTGATCTCGAATTCGATTATTTTGAGGTAAATTGAATTAGGTTATTTAACTATGGCAATAAATATTAAGGATACCACATATTGTTGCTTACGTACACTGCGAAAAAAAAAAGGGGGGGCAGTTCTATATCTACCGTTATACTGGGCCGGTTGATGAAATTCAAGACTAAAATTATGCCTAAATATTAAATTTGTAAACTTTGGTGGGAAATTTACGGAGAAATTCAAAAATTTAACTTGGCGCATTTGTTTTCAGTTTGAGCCAAAAATAATTCACTTGGCTAACGTCTTAATATATGGCAACCTATTTTCCTTTCCCTTCCATGGTGCAGGAGCGGAAAAAAAGTCACATCGTTCCAACCTTTTACATTGTGGATAAGCAAAAAAAAGTCAAATCGTTCTAGTTTCAAATAATTTTAACAAAGTGCGTAAACCACATTTTTGATATTATCGCTTTCAACAAATATGCTGAAGTTCAAAACGCGCTAATATATAAATTCACATATATCTTGGGAAATTCTGAATAAAAAGCTGTAATTTTTTGCAGGTATGCTTAGAAATAAATGTACTTTAAGATGATTGTAAAAATTTTATAGATTATTAGCCGCTATGCGGCCAGCCTTCGTCTGGCTTTAAACGTACCGGAAAAATGCCTAAAAGACACACCTGGGACCGATGGCCCCGTAAGTTCTTCCAACTATTTTTCCTTTGTTAAGAATAAAACCCTCCTAGCCTCAGAACTTTGAAATTTTATATATGTAACTGTTACATCATGTAGAGTGGATCTTCCTTTTCGCTTGCAATCTTCTGCACCAAAACTAAATATATATATATACCCACTCTGCTACTCGGCTCCGTGAGCTCAGTTTTTTTTATTCTTATATGTTGGTAAATTGTGCATTTTTTGCTGTAAAGTGATTGAAATATATTATTATTATCCTCCAGTTAAGGTTTTTATACGTTTTGTTAATTTGCATGCAACAGTTGTAGCATTATCAAAAATTTAAAATTTGTTTAAGTGCGGCTAAGCCTATTTTTTACCATAGCAGCCATATTTGTTTACATTTGAAACTTAACGGAACAGTGAATTAAGTCAGTTTCTGCACTTGCCGAGCAGGACCAAAAGTGAGCTTTCAGTTTTGTGCACCGAAAAATCTGAATCGCAATCGGGCGCACCCACTCTTTTATTCGGATTGGTGAGCTGTTTTTGTTTTCTTCTATGTTGATAAATTATACATTTTATGCTTTAAATGTGATTGAATTATATTAATCTTATGTTTCGGTTAAGGTTTTTATGCTTTTAGTCAATCTGTATGCAATAGTTGTAGAACTACCACAATTTAAAAGTTGTTTAATTTCTAGTAAGCCTAACGACGCCGCCATTTGTTTACATTTGAAACTTAGTGAATTAAGAACTTCAGTATCTTTTTGTCGACTGGGACCAAACGTTTTGTGAACCGAAAAATCTGTTTTTCTGCCTAATTTTAATTAATTTAAACTCTAATTTTAATTGTAAAAAATTGTTTTTTAATGGTTTTAAACTCTCTTCGGTGTTTTAGGTTTTTCTGCATTCTACAATTTTTAATAAAGATGTTTTGAGTTTTTATGTAGCCTTGCAGCGACGTGAGAACTGAATTCTTTGAATGAGAAATACATCTCTAATGAAATTCGAGTAAATAAGTTTAAATGAAATGCAGCAAAAAATATGCATAATTTAATAGGCCGCACAAGGACGTCACATGGTGTTTGTTGACATCAGATTTTTTAGTTGAGTATTTGAAATGTCAGAACTCTTATAAGTTGAGCTAAATAAGTAAACATTGTTACTGACTTTTTCCAGAAAAATAAAATATATCTTTGCTTTTGACATTTTACGGTAGAAAGCAGCGAAACAAAATTTCTTGCTTCATTTAGTTAATGGTCTGATGACGCATTCAACTTCCTGATCTTACTCAAGAGAATTTTTTTATTTTTTACCGTCGCAATTAATTTTATCCAAAAGCGTAACCGAGCGCAAAGAACAGAAGACATGATTTACTGTACAAAAGGAGCCGATTTTGAGAAGGAATGTGAGAAAATAAGCGAAGCACAAGAAGATCTGGCTGCGGCACTTAAGATTTATTTGCTAATCAGACGATTTTATGTTTTCATTAATCTAACAGTTTTATTAATCATGTTATGTAAAAATTAAATTATTTTTTATGATAATTAATATTAATGAACTAATGAACATAAAATTAACAAAGCAACTATCTTGGCGTAAATTTAGTCAAGAACTCAATCCATTTCGAGGGCAAACAGATACAGGTCTCATTTCATCAGGAGCAAAGGAAAGTACAAGAATCAAAGTGAAGGGCAAAGCAGTCTTGCAGATTTCTTTGTTTCTGATGAAGAGGGACCTGCACCTGTTACTTTTGAAATCGAATGCGTTCTTAACTAAATCTACGCCAAACACAAATTTGTTTGCTAATTTTATTAATAAAATATTTTAAAAGCATTACGACAAGAAACAAAAACAGACGTTCAAGTGTCTTGGTATATTAATGAAAATAATGGTATGTCTGATTTTATGTAAGTTTCATGAGAAAATGAGATACCTATCAATTGAAAAATTGCATTACTGTAAAGTAAGGCTAATGAATTAACGGTAAGGGCTTGGAGAGGCCTGCAAAGTATTACCTTTAAATGTATATCGGAAATTCTAAAGATAGAGTAATTTAAAAATAATTTTGCGATATTGATGTTGAACTGAATTTTATGATTTAAGTGCGAAGAACATGATATTTAATAAATAAAAGTAACACACAAAACGTTAAAAAAGGGGCCCTTTGGACGTAATTTAAAATCTGAAACCTTTCAGTTTTTTTTGGTCGTCGTTGTTGTTGTTGTTTTTTGTTTTTGTTGTTTGGCCACAGCTAACGGAAAAGTTGCATTCATGAGAAACGTTCTAAAGGAAAACTCCAGTTTCTATATCGTGCGTGGAAATATACGAGAAGCTTCTTTACTTCCTTATAGGTGGTAAAGGAAGTATTGTAGTCGCGAAAAATTCCGGGTACCAGTATTTCAACGAAAAAATCCATTTTGGCCGCTATCGAATGCAATTTAACGATATTTTTGCTTGACATCTGCACGTAAGGACAGAATAAAGGACTCTTTTTTTCCCAAACGAATTATAAAACTGATTTAAAAAGGATTCACAAGAGATTTTTTTCGTGGCTTCGGTATGTACGTAAGTATGTATCTTGCATAACTTATAAGATATTTCTCCCGCCGCCTTCGCGGTGTAGTGGTCTGCATGCTCGACGCGTAACCGAGAGGTCCGTGGTTCGATTCCCGGCGAAGGCGTTGCTAATTTTTCACCTCTTCTGCATCGAAAAAAATACATAATGTCTCTACAAACTCAAAAACGAGTAATTTTGTATATAGGACTGCTCTAGCATGTAGTTGTGCAACTCCCGTTTGGGTGGCAATCCGCTGTACCAAAAGTATATAAATATCAATATGAAAAAACCTGTATTATTGTTAAAAATAATTTTAAAAACCATTGCTTATAGTAATATTCGTGTTTATTTGTGATTGCATTGTGATGCTTTTCTACACGAGTTTGGTATTGGCCTATATTTTTGAATAATGTAAGTTTAAAGTTGCATCTTATTTCTCCAGTAGAACAGTTGACTTAAAAAACATTTAGTCATTTGAAAATAATAATGAGCCGCACAGGTTTCGCAACAACATTGCCAGTTGCGAAATAATTCTCACAGTCGCTATTCAGACATAGCTTTCAAGAGAAAAACACTCATCGAAAATCCTATGTCATGCGTGATGCGATTTAAAGAAATTTATATTTTGAAGACTACGAACAAATCAGATAAAGCAACGCGGCTAAAGCAGTGATAAATTTAATAATACTTTTTCGAACACTTTCATGAAGTTTTCGACATTGCGAAAGGGGGGAGGAAGGAAAAAAGGAAAAGGCGTTTCCTAAATGTTCGACTTCCGTATATTAAATTTAAGAGTTTCCTAGTTTCTGGTTTTGTTTCGAAAATTTCTTCAATTTTTTTATTTCCAAATAAAAATTTAGTTATTATAAAATATCTTTGTATTGTTCAATGTTTTGCCTTCTTTGAATTGTAAATTATATGTTTTCCCAAATGTGTTGAAAAAGAGTTCAAACGTTTAAAGAAATCCAATTACTTGGACTCGGCGATACATAATTCGAATTATCGCTTTTGTTGTCTCTAGACAGGTAGAGGTTAGCTTATGGTTAATTGTTTATTTGTTTAATTTTTATTAACGCAATATAAAACAAGAGGATATTTTATCATTACCTTGCATTCTTTTATGCTGTTTATTTATAGATTATTTTTATCTGTCTATAAAGAAAAGCAATAGGTTAACATTAACCTTTGGCTTGAAAATAAAATAATTATTTATTAATAATATATATGAATTCTTTGAATATAAAATAATTAGTTTCTAAGTTAAAGTGTTTCTGTACTTAGCATAGAAAACACACAGATAGAATTCTGTGTCAGGTTAAAAGTCAAGTAAAATAAAGTAATTTTATCGTTTCTCTTTTTTATTTATGTAAATAGAAATTATTATTTATTTAAAATAGAAATCAGTTTTGTGTTTAGAAAAACGAACAATAAGCACAGGCACTGTGTATTTTGTATTTTAATTTAAAGCAATAAAACGATTCTAATTTTAACTCTAAAACCTTTGCCTCAAGTACGGGGTGGTTATAATTCGTTATCTATCTAGACTTATGTAGACCCAATTTTGGTAGACCTATTTCGTGAAAACTTGGTATATACGTTATATGGACCATCGGGAAAAGAAAACTGGAATAACATATAATTCAGATTTCGACTATCAGATCGGAGGGATCGGGGAGATGTACAACAACAACAACGACAAAGGAAAAAAAAATTCAGATTTTAAAATAAGGTCTAAAGGGCCTTTTTTTAACGTTTTGTGTGTTACCTTTGTTTATTAAATATCATGGTCTTCGCACTTAAACCATAAAATTCAGTTGAACAGCAATATCGCAAAATAATTTTAAACTGAGTCTATCTTAAGAATTTTCGATACACAGTTCCGCGCTCTTTAGATACAAAGGCTTGTTTTTTCCCTGTAGAGTGTTGCCATTGCTCGCTTTTAAATCGTTTGAGATTGTTCATAAAAAATTCGTTAAAGTTTTAAAAAATATGAAATAGATAATAAAACAAATTCCAAATTCGGGCTTCCAGATGCGCATATTCGGGTGAAAACGTACGTTATTCAAAATTGGATGGCTCTAGGTACGGTTGTTGTATCACATTTGCAGAAATATATATACATTTATGCATATTCTTCATTATTTAATTTCTTTAAATATAATGCAGGGCTGCAATATTTTGTGGCAACACTTTGAAAAGTGATTTAGACTTTTAATGTTTCCGACTCAAAATCGCAAAACGGAAACAATAGTCCTTCACCCTTTGGACTAAAAAAAAGATTGAAAACACAGAACTTTATTTAACCACAGCATCTGTTCAACGTGCATTCCATTTGTATCAATCACACGTTCCGAGCTTGTTATAGCGTATTCAATAGTAGTGCGAAGGGTTTCTCGATTAGTTGCAGCAACAGAACGCGTTATGCTTGCTTTCAGTTCAGGCTTAGTCCCTATACTTCCTTCATAGACATGATCTTTCAGGAATCCATACAATCAGAAGTTACAGGGATTCAAGTCCGGAGAAAAAAGAAGTATGAAAAAGTGGAAGTGACTGTATACTTTTTTTTTAAGGAATACTGGAGTTATAGATCGGAGTTGTTACATTTAAACATAAGAGGATAATAACATAAAATTAGGCAAAATGATATAATATAACACAAACTGTTGAGTATACACAAAATGTTGAGTGAATGAGGAAGCCAGGCAGTCGGAAAATTTCTTGAAATTACGCGATCGGCTCCGAAGTGGGCACGAAGGAGTGCCTTCACTGGTCCGGCTATATGATGTGACGCACTATCATGCATGAAGATAGCAGCCTCTAAATATTTTCGTTGTGGTAAGGCAGGAATGATTTGCTACTGAAAAAGCTTGCAGTAAATGGGATCCGTGTAGGAACACCTTTGAGGACATTGAGGAGTGTCCTCCCCAAAGAAAGAAGGACCAGGAATTAAATCAGAAATAAAACTGTGCCATGCAGTAATATAATCAGGATGCAGAGACCTTCCGTGCACAACATTAGGACTCTCAATACCTGATATGCGACAGTTTTGAGTATTAACTGCTTCGTCTAGGATAAAATGCGACTCATCCGAGCACAAGGCCATGATACATTGTCAACGGCTGTTCTAGCCAAATGAAGGCGAAGTCAGTTTAAATTACGTGTTCCACCATCTCGATATCTGGTACCACACGGACGGGACCCCACACCTCGTTATTAGGCGGGAGGTCGAGATATCGTTAAAAAGCTCCCAAAAGGGAGGCTTCTTTGCGTATTCATAAACCGCTGGCAGTAGGATTCCACTCCACTGCTGCGCAGTTTTAAAAGTTTGAACTAACTTATCATCCCTCGGCAACCGAGGCTCATTCCTGCCAGGTGCCCAGAGACCACCAAGGTTGGGGTAATCTATTGAAGAACTGCACTTCTGGCCGTCACGCTTGCCCACTCGGATGGCCGAAGCCACGACTGTTCGGAATATCATTGGCTGCCTTTTTCTCCATGGGAACACGGTTCGTGTTCTTTTGGCCTCAAAGCTGCTACTGTTCATGGTATAATACTAAACCGGTGTACTCAATCTCGAAGGAAAACGAATGCTTCCAAAATCAGTGCGTTTTTACGAGTGTGCAGGATGCAGCTGTTGCAGAACTCGGATCTTGTATGGATACTGCTATATAATGGATCGCAGAACCGTTTGTACTGCCAATTAAGGGAGAGAAAAACCACGTGGCACTGCTTGATCGCTTGTCGAAGAATATTGAGACCTTGACGCTTTCTCGACTACAGGAATAACGACTGCTTCCCAAGTTTCATTTGAAATTCGTTTTCGTCCTGTTCCTCGAAGCACACACAACTCCTAATCATATCAAATTCAGTAATTATCTTTTTCAAACCCTGCCTCGACATAGACCCTTTTCGTAAGTCTTTCGAGCATCGATATGCTTACCGTACAGTTGAGAAAATACCGCCGTTCTGATAAAACAACTCGATCAGTGAAGTTCGATCTTTCTCTTCTATAGGCACTGTTAAAAGTGATTGTAAGGTTCCAGTTCCCGCGTCTAGCTTTGCTAAATATGCAAGCTGTATACCGGCTGTCCTAACATAGGTGCTTCAAGGAGCAAGTACAGAAGTGCTTGAGTATACAGAAAACAGGATGAAAGTTAGAAAGGGCTGACTCCTTCGTTTCGTGAGGGATGTGAAAAAAAAACATATTTTACAGAATTATACAGTACATAAGACATAAGATACATATATTTCCTAGAAAACAGACCACTATTTACACAATATTTACAAGAATATGTCATGCTAAAATTGATTGTAAGAAATTGACTAGTAGCTTTTTAAAGGGCTCCAAATTTGCATAGCGTCCTTTCTACATACCATGAAAAGCTCCATCGGTCGGTTGAAATTTGAACTATTGATTTGCATTGCAGATTTCTTTTTCCCATGGTCCATATGACGTATACACCAGGGTAGCTTTAATTATAATCTGTACATGATCAGAAAAAATAAATTTAATTTATTCGTATTACAGTACATATACATCTGCTTACAGGAAAAAGAGCACAAATTCCGATTTTCTGATTATCATGATAGGCAGTAGTCCCTTTTAATGCGGACAATTACTTTTGTATAATTTTGATAGCTCCGTTAGTAAGGTTTTAGTTTAAATTAACAAAGTTTTATTTTAATTTTCCTTTCCTATCTGTTCTTATTTCAACTTCCCGTTAGAATAAGCGCGCGTTTCAGCTTTATGCTAATTTCAAGTGGAGCCAAGTTTATATTTAAACGGTAGGTAGGAACCTCTCAGGGTGAGAGAGCTTTTAGTCTCAGATCACGGCTGCTCTGTTCGACGTTCGCCTGACCAACTAGTATTTAAATTCTAAGCCTTAGCGCTGTTACTCTATTACTTATTGAAGTAAATCGAAGTGCGTTAGTATTAGCTAAATCTTGCTACGAACTATTTATCATTTAGAGGGCAACCTCACGTTCATAGCTCTGTGAACAACGGTTATTTAATTTCTATTTAAATTTAGTTTAAATTATTTGATTGTTCAGCTTAGACCCAAGTGCTGTCATTATTTTCTGTATCCCTCCCGAGTTGGGAAGTGGCTATATATAATTGTGGTTTAATAAAAGAGGATTTTAAATCCTTCTTACGTGTAGTTCTTCTACCACTTAACCACAGTTTTCTATCACAGAACATAGCTGCATTCAGCTCTTGGCGAACATATATGTTCAAGATCAGGGCTTAGTGATTTCACGAATATGTTCGCCAAGAGTATGCACCGCACACTCAGTCCTGACACGTTGACAGTTCGTAAACTCGCCTTTTAAGCTTTTCTGTAGGAAATGTTAGACAAGGAAAAATGAATTATGAAACAGTAATTAAAAAAGGTTTTTTTCTTCATTTCATTGGCAAAGATTATTAGTACATGACTAAATTTTGTTCTCTTAAAATAATGCGAGATTATAATTACAGAAAATGACTTGCATGTGAATAAATTTTACTCAAAACGTGGCAAAAAATACAACATAACGCCGGCAAAAATTAGCATTTTAATTACTTTTTTCCCCTTTTTCTCCTCTAAAGGAACTCCAGGCTTCAAATGTTTTGATTTTACTTTTTGCAGAGGATTCATTTTCACTTGTGTAATTAAAACCATCTTAAAGCTACATTCTTAATTAATTGAATTTAATTAAAGAATTTTAAAACTATCATTTTTATAAACATACTTCAATTTTTATTTCAATAATTCTTATAAAAAACGATTTTTTTCAACTTCAGTGCCGCTCAGGCTTGAGGTATCTGGCTTTAACTGGATGGAGGGTCGTCAATCATTTCAACAAATTGTGTTGATGTTTTTGTTACGATCCATCTTACGTACTCTGTTTTAATTAGATAAACCTTTTCGACGGATTTCATCCGTAAATATAACTAATATTTAACGAAGGTAAAATAAATGCTTTTTCAAAATATATTTTTAATTATAATTATTTCTTTATCTCGGTTGAACAGCGATGTGAGTTCTCGAGAACAACGGAGTCGTATTTATAAAAAAGTTATTTATCTGTGTTTAAGATCGGTCCATCTAGAAATATTAATGAACTTTTCGCTGAAAATGCATGCAGGGAAAAATCATATTGTTTTACCATCTGTGGAATGATTTATTATATATTTCCGCACTGCTTAAAGTTTGATCTATGTGTTTTTTTCGATCAATTCGAATAAACGGATTTTGTGTCTTTCCTAAAGTGCGTTTTAGATCGATAGATTTTACTGTTTTCCATTTCGGGCGCGACCTAAATGCGCATTTCTTTCGCTTAAAGTAAAAAAGTTTGTATTTATGGACGAATTTAACATCAATATTCCTTCGGTTTAATGGAGCAGCATTTTGACCAATTTGAAAAATGGAAATATTTCAAGGGGTTATCACAGACTCCAATAAAAATATGAAAAACAATATACAGAAACACTTTCTACATTTCATGGTTTTATTTAAACGTATTCAAATGTAATCGGCTGTTATAACGCTTTAATCTCCTTTTCCCCCCTTTTTTCACCCAATGGCTGGCTCTAGCATTTCATATAGGCTTTGTCTACGACTAAGGACGGAAGCGGGGGTCTCTTTATGATGGAGGTACCTAATAGGTGAGTCACCATTGCCTCCTGTGAAAGGACGGACACATTACATCCATGCTATCTCCGGGATTCGATTCCGGGTCCTTCTGTGTGGGAGTCAGCGTCACTAACGACTTTCCCATCTGGGTTGCTCGTTTTAATCATATGTGACTGAAAATAAAATCGTATAATAATGAAAATAAAATCCCTCTGCAAATCATATTATTATGCCAATAGATATTTAGAATAAGAGTTATGGAGAGTTTCCCTTGGTTTAAATAACCAATTATTCTAATTTTTGTGATCTTTTCTGAACTCCTCAATTTTTGCTAGTATTTCCTCGCCAGGATGCAAATTAAGTTAAAGTGAAGAAGAGTATCTAAACGAGCGAAAAGAGAAGCGTCATAGCGTGATTTCGCTAGCATAGCGCACGTTGCTAGTCTGTCCTTTCTGCTGTTACTCTGAGTTGCTGATACGCCTTCTGGCCGTTTATTTAAAGTGTATCGTGGAGCAGATTGCTGATTTAGTCTGTTAGTCTTACGTAGTCCAGCGCTATTTTTTGCCATTTAAAGTCGTTGTTAGCTTATTCTTAATTTCGAAGTCAAACAGCAAAAATCAGAGTTATATTTGCAAATTTTCACAGGATTAGTTTCGACGGTTTTTGCCGAACCATCATCCTGAGCTGCCAAAGCGCAAATGAATGAGATAAGATATAGTGATAAGATACAATAAGAAAAGAATGGCTGGACATGAGCTAAGCTACTGGCGCCATCTATTGATGAAACAAGAAAACTAATTTCCTTAAAGGCTGAAGTTAAAGATGGCTTGGAATTAGGGTCGTTAACTAGAAAGATCTTTTTTAATGTGAAACGCCTCTGGAAAATAGAATTCACCAATGGAAGATGTTTCCTGAATAATTTTGGCTTCAGAAAATTTGAAAGTGTAATTTTTCGGACCAACAATGGTGGGCAGCAGAGGATTTCTATGTTTCCTTTTTCCTAACATATGCCTCATGTTCCTTAACGCGAAATTTTAAGGTTCTCTTAGTTTGACCAATGTAAATTAAACGTTGGTGAAAGTAAGAGAACCTTAAAATTTCTCTTTCTTGTTGTGGGACTTCGAAATTAATATTTGTTCGGCGTGTTATTTTACCTTAACTTATTCTTAAGTTCTCACCGCTAATAGTTGGTGTTATTGTGAGTACGAAGTACGTGCATTTTGCTTAAAGAGTTTAATCAAATAAAAGTGCAATTTTAAACCTTTTCCTGTGTACTATTTCTTCACGCCTGCACGAGAAGTCGCCTGGTTTAGAAGATTTTTTCCTTGCATGATAGCTAAAAGAAAATCTCACAGGTATAAGAGTGATAAGTATAAGAGTCATTACGTTTAATTAGCTTAAATTTTTATCTAGCAATTTAGATTTGAAATCCGTTTTTTAGCAGTTTTGCGATTTTATTTTTAGTCATATACATACTATGTATATTGCTCTAGTTGCATACACAATGCGTGTAAGTTTTCGGACTAACGTTTTCAATTTGGGATTTTAAGGAAATCTAAATCTGCGAAACAATAATTAACAGCATTTATTGCGATGGCACATGAACGCACTTTCATTTAAAATAACGTCTGCTTACGGACAGAATTTTCTGTGCAAATCGTTTGTTTTGATTCAGGTAACATATGCTATCATGGATTCGAAATCTGAGCAAAGAACAGCCTTAAAGTTATTCTATGAAGCGGGGAAAACAGCAGAGAAGACATATGAAATTTTGTATAAATCATACGACGATCAAGCATTGAAACGATCGAATGGTTTTCATTGGTACGGACGTTTTCGTGACGCATCCGAAGATGTACGAGGATTGGTATCTCTTTCGTAATTTCGAACGGATGAGAAAATCGAAAGAACTCGACAATTTTTTGCTGAAATATGTCATTTGTCTTTTCGAATGCTAACTGATGAGACTAGTGTCGGTTTAATCCTAGCATGTGCTACACGCAGGATTGGACGACATTATGATGAGCAGTAAACGCGGTATTTATGATGAATGATGAGTAAACGAGTCATTTTTGGTATTGACGACAATTTTCGAAATTGCGCCAAGGCTGTACCGTATGCTAGGATTTTACCGTGGTGTCAGTAAAGACAGTTCTTACAAAATTATCGTGGAAGACCCTGTAAAAGAGAAAAATGTTCTCGTTTTGTTCCTCGGATCCTGAAACAAAACACCAATCATCTGCTTCGGTTTAAGAAGGTTCACCATGGTAAAAAAAATTTGGCTTGCAGATATCTCGGTTAAAGACAATGCTTGTGATCGCATTTTAATGAAAACCTCAACATTTTGTGAGACATTAACTGACAGAATTCTGAGAGAATTCAAAATATTAAGCCTGAAAAAAGTCAGTTGAATAACTAGTTTCAGCTGCAGGACAATTCGCCATCGCACAATTTCATTCTCGTTAAGCAATTATTAGTAGAGAAAAATGTCGCAGTTCTCAACCACTGCCTCTGTTCAGCAGATATGGCTCCTGCAGATTGCTATCCCCTATTTTCCGTCACCGTCCTCGCCATTTCCAGCCATAACTGTTAGTGAAAGGTTCTACTAAATTATCTCATCGTGCCAATTTGTTATTACATATATGTAATGTAAAAAATATGCAGATCAAAATTATAACTTAAAAATACTCTTGATTGCTCATTTTTAATGTGGGTACTTTCTCTCTAGTGTTAACTTTCTCGAAACTGCGTCATATCTGAAAACTAATTCCGCATTATGTCATCTTAAAACTTCTGCATTGTCTATAAGTTTTAGCCAAGAAGATTAACGAAAAACGTTTACTATAAATACCGTTGCGACTCAACTACCCTCCTTCTTTCTCTCCCTAAGCTTGCTAGCTTAAAATAAATCTTTATATCTCTTAAACTAATTATAATATAGCAAATGGCTTTGTCCCATCAGGAAATTAGTAACTCGCAATTTAATAAATAAATGAATCTTTACCTGATAGGTCTGGTTCTGAATCGCCGGCGTTGTCTTGAATCATCAGCTTCAATCCTTTAGACACGAACACTTTATTGACGATATTTACAAAACACTTGAAGATTTATGCCACTAACTGCATTATTATAATATTATTAATAACAGCTATCTTTACAATAAAACATTAGCTGCTCAACGATGAAAGTCTCAAAGTCTCAATACAATACCATTCCAGTAGAATCCTTTCATCTCTCTGCCAACTGTCTGCCACAGCGATGGTGTCGTAGCTGTCTGTCACAGCGCCACCTCTAATGGCGCCATCGGAGATTTCCCATCAGTCATCGGAGTTTCCACATCCTCCGGCCCAGAAAGACAAGATTGTCTTTTATTTTCAAAATCAAGTTCCAAGGGATATAGATGTTGTACAGCTCTTTTTAAGAACGTCCCATTGTGTAATCTCACAGTGCAAACTCGGATGCTGCCATCACGGCCTGTATGTGTCTCGGTTACTAAGCCACATTTCCATAACAGTCTTGGTTGGTTATCATCATGGATCAATACAAAGGTGTTTTTGCTGATCTGCTGGGGCAAATTGCTCGTAGCACATTTATGAGCAGATTTCAAATCCATTAAATATAGCAGTTTCCATTTCTTCCAAAAATTGTTCAACAAGTTCAATCTATATTTATATCTCTTTTCCAGGTCTGACTTCGTAGAAGAGATTGCAAATATCTTTTCAGGTGGTAAA
>KK114060.1:221405-244808 GCA_000611955.2 Stegodyphus mimosarum
TTTATTGTTTTGAAAATTACGGTGTAGAAGTATACTGAATGAAAAGGATTATGAAATAGAACATTTAAAACACAAAACGTTTAGGTAAAACATTCCTATAAATAAAATGAAAATGGTTTAAAAATGTTCGAACAGCCTCTGTATTTACGTATACAAGGTAATTATATATGCAAAATATTTTCCTTCCTGAATAAAATTCTTTAAAAACGCAAGAAGTGGTAACGGAGGTCTAATCAAAATCGCTTTCTATTCAGTAATATTATATGTTCGAGATCTGTCGAATAGAACGATATTAAAATGTAAAATTTAATACTTATACATTCAGTTTTGTTCTTCCATGAAGTTCATTTTCAGTCATTTAAATACACCCATTCATCATTAAGGAATTTAAATTTACCTTTTTTTTTTTCAACAATTCGTGTTAAAGATTTCATTTTCCGAAGTGGACGTAAATCAAGCTGTCATGGACTTCAGAATTGCTTTTTTAATCTATAAGTGAAACGTATTAAAATATGTGAAGCAAAGTGAAGTGGTTGAACTCAGCGGGCAATGTCCCGATAATAATGTTTTCACTTTAACTCTTTGAAATGTTTTTACGCTTTTGTATAAATAAAATGTTTTTTTTTACGTTTTTAATCCCATTATGATTCAGCAATACAGAATTAGAATTTTTATACTGTAAAAGAATAAACTAGTTGTATTCCTTTAACAGTTACATGTTAAATATAAATAGAAACAAATACAAAATGCAATTTATTCTATACAGAGTGACTTCTTTGATTGATATCTTTTCCTTACAGGCTGTCCAATTTGTTTAAATCTTAAAAGTGCAAGAAAAATGACATCCTGTAGTTACGAAATCCGGCTACTAACGGCATATTTGCATAAAAATAATGAAATCTGAATACTGAGCCAAGACACAGTAAAAAATCCCGATCATTGAATCAATAGGAAACGTACACGTCCTGTGACAGAATAGCTGCGAATAAACCCAAGAAACAGAATAGACCCTCCATTATCCGAACAGGGGCTGGGTAATTTCTTTGTTCATACAACCACTTTTCAAATGACGTACTGCAAGAGATTACTTATTTTAACTAAGCGGAAATTTTTCCTAAGCATTAAGTTATTTATTTCGACATTCAATATATTTTTCAGAAAAAAAAATCAGAGGCAGAGGAAATAGAATAGCCTCAATATTGTAATTGACTTCTTTCACATTTTGTATCTGTAATGCATAGCTTTTTCACTTTTTAAACATCTCGAATGAATCTTCTTCTTGGCGTCTATTGGTTTCAATTTGTGAGTTTAATTTCCTGGCATTCAGAAAAAAATATTTTACAGCATCACTGCAGTAGTTAAGGAATTATATATATATATGAAAGATTAAAAGTAAAAAAAAGAAAATCTGAAAGGTTTCAGATTTTAAATTAAATCCAAAGGGGCGTTTTTTTAACATTTTGTGTGTTACCTTTATTTATTAAATAGCATGTTCTTCGCACCTAAACCGTAAAATTGAGTTCAACAGCAATATCGCAAAATAAATTTAAACTGAGCATGTCTTTAGAATTTCCGATACACAGTCTCAAGCGCTGGAGATAAAAATGTTTTTTCTGTACAACGTTGCCATTGCTCACTGTGAAATCCTCGAGTTTGTTAAGCAAAAATTCGTTAAAGTTTTACAAAATATAAATAAATAATAAATAAATAAATTTATAAAATCGATAATAAAACAAATTTCAAATTTGGGCTTCCAGATGCCCATATTCGCAGCAGGATTACGTCATTGAAAATTCGATGGCTCTAGGTACCGTCGTTTTATCACAATGCGAGAAACATAAATATATTTATGCACATTCTTCATTATTTAATTTCTTTAAATATAACACGGGGTTGCAATATTGGGTGGCAACAGTTTGAAAAGTTAACCGACATTTAATGTTTCCGACGCAAAATCGCAAAACGAAGACATTAGTCCTTCAGGGACCTTTGGACTGAAAAAAAAGTGTTTGTTGCAAACTCACGAAATCCAAGCTTATGCTCACGTGATCCAGTGAAAAAGATGCAATGCTACGTATTATAGAGTTAAATGTTTCCTTTATTAAACTAGCCGAGGTAGTCTGCCGCCTAAAGTAGTTATAATAAAAAGGAAAACATACGTAATAATTCTAACGGGCTCAGTTAGTGTAATTTCACAGGTCTAGTTAATAATTAATAATAATGGGATGAAAAACTTCGTTTACTGTTTTTGAATCACTTTTAATGGGAAAATTAAATTAGAAATAAAATAAGATATAAAAAATATAATAACTTTCCTGTAAGAAAGAAGCAGTAGAAAACAGTCCATCTAGGCTGAAGTAGCAAGTGGGACTTTTCAGTTCAGGATGAAATCTTAATTCACAGTTAGTTTTGGCTCTCATTGCATTTTGATTGTATATTAATATCGCTGAAAAATTATTATTGGCTGTTTGAGTTTTAGTTCCATTTACATCATCAGAATTATCTGTGCCATATGAGATGGATTAGCCTCGAAATGACGGAGTGCAAGAAGCGATTATTATTTTTAGAATAGAGAAGAAAAATTAATTTATGCTAACTTAAATTATAATTTATCTTTTACATATTCTTTATTTTACTTACATATTTATATCTATTTATATATGTGTGTGTCTGTGGTAGGGAAAATTGCAACCAAAAAGGGAGGTGCGCAATTACATGTTATAGTAGTCCCATATATAAAATTTCAACTTTCTGTGGGCTAAGCGTTTTTGAGTTATGCTGGATACGTTCGTACGTACAGACATCACAAAAATTCTTTTGAATCCATTTTAAATCCACTTTAATATTCGTTTTGGTAAAAAAAGAGTCATTTATTCTGTCCATACGTACAGATGTCGCGCAAAAACGTCGTCCAAATGGTTTCCAGAGCCGTCAAAATGTATATTTTCGTTGAAATATGATATCCAAAATATTTCGCGGTTACAGTACACCTTTACTTCATACAAAGACGTAAAAAGCAATGAAGTCTAGAGCAAAAGGGATGAAGGGAGACTCCGAAAGCTGCTATCCAAAACATTATTATAGGAATTGTGTATTTAAATTTTTATTTTAGGTAAATTGCAATGAAATATATTCAATCCGAGTAATTTACTTGTTCTGATAAATAAATATTCATAGTAAATTTTATTAAAATACTTAGTGTATCTTAGAACCTCATTAAAATTATTTTAATGACTCTTCATCTGTTTTCAGTACATTAACTCGTATTCTGAATAACTACGCTTATAATTCTTGCGTATTTTGTTTTATAATTTATCTGAGGAATTTTTCCCACCCCCGCAATGACAAATTGAAATGCTCTACGCAACTTCCATTAGCTTTAATCTCTCGTTAAAAAGCATGTTTAATACCTACTTTAAAAGGCAAAAGTACTTTTATGGGCAAAAGAAAATAATCTTCGAAGTAATTATTAAGGATTTTTGTTTCATCTATTCTGTCGCTTGTTTATAAGTTAATGCAAATTTTATAACGTCGCAATTTTACAGTATGCTTGTTTTGATCTTTTCGGTAAAATACTTTATTTTTTTCTTGCACCCACGTTCTTAATGTAGCTTATTCTAGTATGTAGTAAATAACTTGAAGGCCATATTTAATAATTGTTTAAAGCGATAAAGCGAATAGTAGGAAAAAATTATTATGACACTATTTTATCGTAATTAAAATCACGTGAAGACGTGGGAGTTTATTTATTAAAGAAAACACTTAATCTGCAAGTATAGACCCGAGAACGTAACTGTGCATTCATTTCATCGCATCGCTCGCGCACGAAGCTTGTGACAAATATTTTTCCAAGTAGCAATATTTTTTATTTTGCAAGTACAGGAAATGCATTTGCTGAAAACCGTAAAGATTTATTTCAGATGTTTAAAAACATCTTAGCCTGCGAAAACTGAAGATTATAGTCGTACACTCCGAATAGATTATAATTAAAGTTTTAAAAAATTAAAAAAACATATTAAAATAATAATAAAAAAAGAAAATGTAAAAGCTTTCAGATTTCATATTACGGCCAAATAGATGTTTTTTAACGTTTTGTGTGTTTATTAATATCATGTTCTTCGCATTTAAACCGCATAAAATTCAATTCAACAGCAATATCACAAAATATTTAAAAAACAACATATCTTTAAAATTTCCGATACGCCCTCTCTTGCGCTGGAAATAAAAATATTTTTTTCCCGTAGTGTTGCCGTTGCTCGCTTTGAAATCGTTGAGTTTCGTAATAAAAATTTCGTTAAAATTTTACAAAATTTGAAATAAATAATAAAATAATTTCGAAATTCAACATTCGGGCTTCCAGGTGCCCATGTTCGGTTGGAGGATTGCGTTATTCAAAACTGGATGGCTGTAGGTACCGTTTTTGTTTTGACAATGCAAAAAAAAATTCATGCAGATTCTTCATTATTTAGTTTCTTTAAATACATGGCAATAATATGTGGTGGCAACAGTTTGAAAAGTGAAACGACACAGTTTAAGAGTTAATACTCCATAAATTAAAGATATACAACATGAAATCTTATATTTAAAATGCTCTTTTCAGAAACGGCACAAATAAATGGTAGAAAATAATGCTGCAATTTAGTATTTTATCGTTAATTAAGGCACAAAGACTCGTGCGTTTACTTAATAAGGATGCGATTTTATTATTTAAGATGTAGTTATCAATTTATTTCACGCAATCGCTTGTTCACGAAGCTAATAGCAAATATTGGCAACGCTTTCTGTTTTGCCAGAACACGAAATTCGTGAACTAAGAACACTAAATAGATTTTCTTCAAGGCTAAGATTCCTTCAAGGCGTTTAAAAAGGCAAAAGAATTTAGCAAAATTTTGTATTTTCTCGATCACCACCACCACATTTTTTCTGCAGTTGATCACAAAGTAAAATCTGATGTGGATACCATATGACTTCCCTATACAAGCTCTTAATTTATGCACATTTTTCGCTGCATTTTTAGTCCAAAGGGACTTTGTCCCTGAAGGACTATTGTTTTCGTTTTGCGATTTTGCGTCGGAAGTATTAAAAATCTGTATCACTTTTCAAACTGTTGCCACAAAATATTGCAGCCCTGTATTATATTTAAAGAAATTAAATAATGAAGAATGTGCATAAATGTATGTATGTTTCTCGCATTGTGATAAAACGACGGCACCTAAAGCCATCGAATTTTGAATGCCGTCATCCTGCTGCATCTGGAAGTCCAAATTTGAAATTTGGAATTTAATTTTAGTTTAAATTAATTAAAACTAGCGGAAGTACTCGATGCCAGTTAAGTTAGATTGAGAGTAATGTATCTAACAACAGAGAGAACATTACCGCGCTAATCATCTCTAATAACGATGCAAAAAATACGATTCATAGTCATACATTTTTCAGTCTCATACGGTATGGAATCCACATACAAAATTTCAATAGAAAACTCAACTAATTCTCTCTCATTATATGAGCAACAATGGCTAGCAGTTTTTAACGATTTTCATCTTTCTAATCAAAGGGTCGTAAAAGCTCAAGTTACATCCAATTTTTCATCTATATTCAATTTTAGTCGATTAAATGTGGCAAAAAATTGATCATACTTGACCATAAATCGATAACGCGAAAAAACACACACGCACACGCACGCACGCACGCACGCACACACACACACACACACACACACACGCACACACACACACACACACACACACACACACAGAGAGAGAGAGAGAGAGAGAGATTTTTCTTTATATGTATAGATTTTGTAAAACTTAACAAATTTTTGATTAATGAACTCTACGATTTGAAAGCCAGCAATAGCAACACTTTTCGAAATAAAACACTATTATCTCCAACGCGCAATAATGTTGCCACTCGTAAAAATGAGTGCGAAAATTACTGTTTTCAGAGTTTTTATTTAATATCTCGGCTGATTAAAATCGTACGAAGACAGGAATAGTCGAAATGGTTTCTCACAAATTTTTGGAATCGGGAATATGTCTTTAATGTTTCGCGATGCTATTTTTATTTCACTGTAAAACTTAGAAATTTTTTATTAACAAACTCTACAATTTGAAAGGGAGTAGTGGCAACACTTCTCGAAATAAAGCATTTTTATCTCCAACGTGCGAGACTTTTGCCACTCGGAAAAATGAGTGTAAAAATTAGTGTTTGCAAAGTTTTTAACTAATTTCTCGGCTGATTAAAGTCGTATGAAGATGAGAATAGTACAAAAGGTTTTCCACGAATTTTTGGAATCGAGAATAATGTATTTAATGTTTGGAATGCTATTTTTATTTCATTGCAAAACTTAGAAATTTTTTTGACAAGCTGTACGATTTTAAAGCGAGCAATGGCAACATTCGTCGAAGTAAGGCAAATTCTAATCTCCTTGAAATATAGCAGATTTTTATCGCCAGCGTACGAGACTGTCGCCATTCGGTAAAGTGAGGGCGAAAATTAGCGTTTTCCGACTTTTTATTTAATGTCTCTGACTTTTTTTTTTTGTGTGTGTAGATAAAAACGGACGTCGACCTTTTCCAGGTCCCAAAAAAGAATTGTAGAAAAGTTTGGTGACGATAGCTATAGTAGTGACGTGAGTTAATCGCGAACAAATATACAAACATTCTTCTTTATGGATTAAGATTAGGTAGAAGGAGAGATTTTTCGGCGCACAAAACTTTTGGCCCCACGCAGCAAAAAGACACTGAAGTTGGTGCAAAAACTGACTTAATTCACTATACTGCTAAGTTTCAAATATAAACAAATGTCGAGTTAGTGAAACTTGAAAAACTTTTAAATGGTTGATAATTCCATAACTACTGCATGCAGATTAACTAAAGGCATAAAAATCTTAACCGAAACATAAGAGCAAAATAATTCAATCACCTTTTAAAGCCAAAAGAGCGCCATTTACGAAATTTCAGCGTTCTGAGGATACTCGTTTTTGAGTTGTGTGGGATACAGATATATACGTACGTACAGACGTCACGAAAAAACAATCTCTTCTGAATCTATTTTAAATTTATTTTACTGTCGATTTTGGGACAACGTGTGCTTTATTCTATGCGTACGTACAGATGTAACGCAAAAACATCGTTTAAATTGAATCGACGGCTATCAAAATGAATATTTTCTTTAAAATACGTTACACGAAATTTTTCCCGATTACAATACTTTCTTTACTTCGTACGAGGAAGTAAAAACTGTTTTTCTGCCTTAATATTTAAATTTCGTCGATTCAGACCTGAAACTTGTTGAGTCGTCATTTTAAAATTCAAATTCACATGGACATGATAAATTCCTTCTCTCATGAGACATCGTAAGTTATCAAATTCAGGATCTCAAATGCGTCATCATTAACAAAACTGCTGATATATTTACTTCTGGTAAAATGCGATATGTTTACATCATAATTATCTCTGCTCGTTTTAGTACAAAAACAGTGTGCAGTCTAAAACCTTTAAATCAATCTGTAGTTTAATTAAAATAGTTTCAAGGGGCGTTATTACCGGTGACTCTAGTTCACGGGCAGATATGGCTCAAAATACTTTTTATTCAACCTTTCGATGATTCGGGTTGAAAGAAAAAGAAATAAATTTTTATATTACTCATTTATAACAATTTTTTTTTCAGTGTGGTTAAACGGTTTTTCAGAATCTTTAAGAAGAAGCTTTTAAGTCCTTTTCAGTTTAAAATTTTCCTTACAAAAGAAAATATTAAACATTGCGTTCTGTATATTGAGATACAAGAAGAATTGTTAAATCGTTTGGCATATTCGATATCCGTAATCTGTTATATTTAATGTAGTGTTACTGTTTCCTTAAAAAACACCCGCCCGTCACGTGTAGGAAGAAAAGACCTAAAGTTATTATGACCAGATACAATGATTTGGAATTCGTTCACAAAGAGGCTTTTGAGTACTTTAGACGGTTCCAGGGTAATACAAGTATGATAATAACAGAGACAAAGCCCTCAAACAAAAGGGTTTTCTTCAGAAAATTTCCTGAAAGAACTCAGTCTGTTTAACCAGGGTGGTGTACATATCGTGAAAGGATTTCAGTCTCCTTAAGCATATGTGACATAAAAAAACACCTGTTAATGAAACAAGATATTGGTCTACCCAGGCCCCAGGTCTACCATGGCTTGATTCAGGGAGTTTGGGCCTCTCAGGACGCCAAGATGGCTTCACACCCCTAAAATGCCGAAGAATCTTTTGAAGAATGAGAACTTTAAGCAGACTGTAGAGGATCCAATTGGGGTGTAGCCACGGGGTTCCTTGCCGAATTTCCATGGCTGAGCGTTAATTGCTCGTATTGTCGAACGAGATTCCTTCTTGTACTGTCTTACGCTCTATTCGACCACATGGAAATATTATTTATAAAAGTATATATCTAATCAGTTGGGAAATCTTCTTATTAAAAATTGTATTGGTTTTAACGGCAGAAATGACATATTTGAGGTTAAATTCGCTAGAATTCTCGGTTCATAATTAACTAGTCATATAAGTTGGATTAAATAAAATTAATTCCCTTCTCACGCAGATAAAAAATAAAAATAGAAACAAGATTGCATTTCAAAGTATGTTGCTCGTGGCGTTGCTCAGACTGGTTCTAAAACTTAGCAACAAGTAGTTAGGTTTTGTAAATATCATTATCGGCATTTCAGTTTAATTGTATACCCCAGCGAATCCGCTATAGGTAATAAACTGTTTAATAAAGTCGTAATAATCACTCAAATAATAATAAAAAAAATCTGAAAGGTTTCGAATTTTAAATTACGTCCAAAGGTTTTTTTTTAACATTTTGTGTCTTACCTTTATTTATTAAATATCATGTTCTTCGCACTTAAACCATAAAATTCAGTTAAACAGCAATATGGGAAAATAATTTTAGAATTTCCGATGTACAGTCTCGCGCGCTGGAGATAAAAAGTTTTTTTTGCCCTTAGAATGGTGCCATTGCTCGCTTTTAAATCGTTTGAGTTTGTTCATCAAAAATTCGTTAAAGTTTTACAAAATATAAAATACGTAATAAAACAATTTCCAAATTCGGGCTTGCAGATGCGCATATTCGGGTGGAAACGTACGTTATTCAAAATTAGATGGCTCTAGATACCGTTGTTTTATCACATTTGGAGAAATATACATACATTTATGCAGATTCTTCATTATTTAATTTCTTTAAATATAATACAGCGCTGCAAGATTTGGTGGCAACAGTTTGAAAAGTGATTCAGAGATTTAATGTTTCCGACGCAAAATCGCAAAACGAAAACAATAGTCCTTCAGGAACAAAAGCGCCTTTGGACTAAAAGTAATATATTTAAGCATATTTAAATTTGACTTAAATTTTAAGAAGTTTTACTTCTTTTAATAATCATGCCAGATCTAGAAGCAAAAAGAACGACTGAAGCCCTAGACACATTCACAACGCATTTATTAAGCACATTACGGAATACCTGTGAGGAAATACTTTCAAACAAACAAGTAATATACAGTCTCAATTAGTGAACTAGGATCTCCAATCACAGGAAAACCATGCAGAGCACTACGCCGCATACTTAAAATGGATAGACTACTGAATATTTTAACTACTACTTTAGAACATTTAGAAAGGAAAGGGCAATCTGCAAAAGAATGATCAGCCTATCATAAAGCCTATTATGAAGCAAGAATGATCATCACACTTTCAAACAACGAAAAACTTGGCATCGGAGTTTTATGCCTAAATTGCTAAGAATGTGATTGTATCAGTAATCTTTCACTCGAATGGCTTCTTGTTAAAATAACTTTTTTATTCAACGTAGTCTAATTTATCACTTTTCAATCAATGCAATTTCTGTATTGTGTAATTTTGCAATAATTTTAAAACGCGAAAATGTAAGCAGGGAATCTGCAAAATAGAAAATGTATGCATTGAAATACTTTGTTATATGACATCAATTATTTTGTCTAAGACAGATTTAATTATTTTAGTATTATTTAGGTAATTTAAGTATTACAGTCAAAGCGAAGTACAAAAATCATACTAGTGATATTTTATTAGATTAAAATGTGAGATCATTTGCAATAAGGCCACAGGAATAGAAAGAATGTAGTTAAATTTAAGAAATGGCTTTAAAATTTAAGCTGTGAGAAGGAATTCCGCGTAAGATATCCGCTTAAGAGATGGATCCCGTCTCGAAGGACGTTTTAAAACAAATTTTTCTTGTACTAGTATTTACCTTAAAAACTACTAGGCTGTCAATTCAACAAATATGTACTAAGGTTAACGTGAACTTAAATTTACATTACCATAGGTAAGTAAAGTATTCTGGATGCTTCGCAACAACTGCAGTATAAATCCTTTTTGCAAATTAATATTGGCCAGTAGAGTTAAACCATTCGATTAAAGAGTAAAGTTAAGGAATTGATCAATCGTGCTCGCGATTCTCGTACTTTAATTTTGTAAAGAACAACTGCAAACAAGAAGTTACGAACGCCTTTTAAATCACCCGAATAAACTCTAAGTTCTCCATATGAATGAATACAATAATTTTAAAAATGAACAGCTATTTATTCAGTTTAAATGCAGCCTTAAACAACACATTGCTAACATAAACAACATTAAAAAAAGCTGAGAACACTGCGTTCAACACGTTACGTAAAAAAGGAAAAAGAATATTTTTCTTAATAACAAATAATAATCGTTGCCATACAAAAATAAGAAAAATAATAACAGAAACGCAATTTGAAAATCATAGCTGAAGTAGTAAAGTTTAAATAACGATGTTAATTATTGTACAATCTTTTAAGAAATTTCTTTCATTGTATTTTTGAAGGAAGTAAGCAAAACAGGAAGAAATTTACAAAAAATAAATAAATAGAATCTGAGAGCTTTCAGATTTTATATTACGCCCAAAGGGGCGTTTTTTAACGTTTTGTGGGTTAATTTTATTTATGAACTATTACTTTTTTGCACTTAAATCATAAAATTCAATTCAACAGGAATATCCCAAAATATTTAAAAACAACATATCTTTAGAATTTTCTATTCACAATCTCGCGCGCTGGAGATAAAAATGTTTTTTTTCGTAAAGTGTTGTCATTGCTCGTTTGTTAATCAAAAATTCTTTAACGTCTGACAAAATATGAAATAAATAATAAAACGAATTCCAAATTAGGGCTTCCAGATGCCCATATTCGGTGGAGGATTACGTTATTCAAAATTGGATGGCTCTAGGTACCGTTGTTTTATCACAATGCGAGAAATATACATACATTTATGCAGATTCTTCATTATTTAATTTCTTTAAATATAATACAAGGCTGTGATATTTGGTGGCAACGATTTGAAAAGTGAATCAGCACAAAATGCCGAAATGAAATGAATAGCCCTTGTCTGCTAACGTCCTTTGCGTTAATAATAAAAGAAATTCCAAATTCGGGTTTCCAGGTGTCCGTTTTCGGGTGGAAGATTACGTTATTCAAAATTGGATAGGTCTAGGTATCGTCGTTTTTTCACAGTTCGAGAAACATACATACATACATTCACGCAGATTCTTCATTATTTAATTTCTTTAAATATAATGCAGGGCGATCATATTTATGGAAACAATTTGAAAAGTGAAACGGTCGCTTATAGTGAAACAACGCAAAATGCGTTTCGAAACTAATAGCTCTTCTGAGCTACCGCTCCTATGGGCTAATAATTCATTTTAAAATGCTTTGTCTTTGAAAAGTGTGCTGATAAAGAACGGAATGAATAATTTATACGTGAATATTAATGTGATACTAATGAGTCATTATTTTTAATATTACAGTTAAAATTTTTATAGCTGAAGTTTGTCATGAAAATTTGATATTTATACATAGTATTCAAAAGTTATTTTCGGATTAATAAGGCACACAGGATGTACATTTACTATATGTGGTTTCATACATTTTCTCGTGCTTCTCACAGAATGTTTCGAATACTCTTTCGTTTGTTTTCAAGATATAATCATTCTTTCCTGTCTAGCCATTTCTAATTAACTTTTAAGTCCTCCATCAGCCGAGTAGGTAAGTTCCCTGAACGTCATTAATTTCACTCGTGTTCAGCGGGTTAGCTGTATGGGCGTTATCACTATTTTTGCCATATGTAATGCGGAAGAATATTGTAGAGTTCCTATGTCTTTTTGTACTAAAATGAATGTTGAGGAACCTAATGAACTTGTTATCGACTTATCGCTGAGTTCAAAAAACTAAAGGCGTAGACTAGAAGTGTTAATTACCCCTTATTTCACTCAAAATAAGGTGAACAGTTGGCCCCTTTCTCGGGCTTAAAACAAAGCCTCCACTTAGGCTTGATAAGAACTAAATTAGAACTAGCTAAGAGACTTAGCCGGAGGTAATTTCAGGATTTCTAGCTCTCTCTCACGAAGTAAATTGAACCTACTTTAAATACTACTTCTAACTCGTTTGCATTCAACGAGATTCACGATTAAAATAACTGATATTAAATTAAAGTATACCTTACAATATGAATCAGTTTCCCGTAGGAAGTCCTTTAATGAGAAAGCCCTCTTCTTACACAATTATCCAAATTTAATTAATTTTCAACCGAAGTTACTACATTTAAAGAAAAAAAAAACAAATAACAGTAAACTTTAAGGAACTCATTATTAAGGAATTCGTATTTTATATATGAAAAAAAAAGTGATATGGACATCACATGAAATCTTCGTGCTACTCATTGAATTATACACATTTTTTGCTGCATTTCATTTACACTTATTTCCTGTAATTATTCTAAATTATACACGTTTTTTACTGCATTTGATTTACACTTATTTCCTCTAATTATTCTAATTTAATTACCGATCCCTCAAGGCAAATTGAAAATGTCATCAAAAACTGCAAATTTTGAAATTAAATTATCCCGGTCAATTTTTGTCGCGCGGAACTCAAGCGTTTTACATTTTTTCTTCTTAACGAGTATAAAACTTTCCCAAATATAAGTATACGAGCCGAGAGAGCGCATTAAAAGTTGGCTTTCATTATTTGAGCAAAATTAATATTTTTAAAAATTTGGAATTTCCAAAACATGAATACTTTCGTTATTTAAAACATTTCTGTGATATGGTTGCGATCAACGATAGAGAAAATAAAGGTCGGGAACGGCCTTTTAAGCCGGGCAAGGGGTTGTATATATATATATATATATATATATATATATGTTTGGTGCTGCCGTTTGCAATTAAAAAGGGAGGCGCACAACTGGATGTTGTAGCAGTCCCATATGCAAAGTTTCAAACTTCTACGGCTAATCAGGTTTGGTTTATGTGATTACGGCAGAGCCTCGAGGCCTGTCTGCCTAAAGGGAGGAATCGTTCGTGAAGAACTTTCTAAGGGAAACTGGCTCGTATTCGCGAAATTCTAATCTGGTGGCGAACTACAGTGTTCAGCGACTTTACCTCTCGGCCGCTGATTGGCTCTGTTTTTGAGTACATACGTAGATACATACGTACATAGGTACGTACAGATGTCACGAAAAACGCACTTTAAATCCATTTTACAATATGTTTTGGAAAAAAGAGTCCTTTCGTTCTGTTGAAGCGTGATACCTGATTTTTTTTTATAACAGTATTTCTTTTAGATCGTAAAAGAAACCAAAAACGAAAGGCAGAAGTAATTACTTTTCAAATTTCTATTATTGTATAATTAAAAAAAATTTCGAGGTTTCTAAATCTACTTAAATGAATTCCGGTACAATAATTAAAATGGAGTAGTTTTATAAGGTATTTTCTCCTTCCTTTCCGCGTGCTTTGGCGGTGTAACGGTAGCACACTCGGCGCGTATTCGAGAGGTCCACGTTCGAATCCTGGCGAGGGCATTGCTCATTTCTTCAGTTTCTTGACGCTGAAAAATTCTAAGTTACCAATGATTCGAAAATCCTAATGACTCTACAGTGTAGAAGAATGAAATAATACGCGATGAATTATTTATTAATGAATCAGAAGACGAAAACTGTAGTAAAAATCTTAGAATTCGCATTTTTTAACTAACACTGTTAACTTTCTTTACTTCGTTTTGTTTAAAACGTCAGTTAATCTTAGAGTGATAAGACTTTCGATATAAATGAGCCCTCAACAACATCTAAATAATAATCACATAGTTTCCAGTTGTAAAAGATACGATTTCGTTATTAGTTTCTTTTTTACTCTATTTTGAGTTCTAAAAAGAAAACTATAGATATTCAGGAATTTAAGAATCTAATTTAAGAAAGAAAGAATTTAATTTTTGGAAACAAGATTACGTGTGAAAAGTTTTTTTTTTCTTCTTCATTTTTATTTTTTTGATAAAAAGTCTGGAGAAAAATGGCATCTTTTATAGAGTTTCGCTTTCAATATGTACAAAAAAAAAAAGTGATTTTTTTTTCCTTTGTGCCATTTCTCTGTGTTTTTTTCTCCTTCTGTTGTCAATTCCAATATTTTTCTTCCCGAGCGATTTCAGTGGAAAAAAATAGGTTCTAAATATTTTATTTTATTCAGAGTAATCAAAAGTGTCATTTTCAGAATCGTATATTAAAAATTCATGAAGCATTTTACTGAAGATAATAGAAAGTAGTGTTTGTGATCCCAAAATTCATGATGTACGATTTTAATTTAAAGTTCTTTTCGGCGTGCCACTCTAAAATTAAATGGAGATAAGTCTAGTATTCTTTTTTGTCTTCATGACTGAATGTTTTTAATAATTGGATTTATGACACACTTTTCTTAATAATCTTTCTTTTAATAATGTGTTTTTTTTATATTTTTCAAACATGAAATGATTTTGTTTTCATGTCGAGAGTTTGTAGTAGTTTAAACAACACTGGTTCGAAGAAAGATTTTAATATTCAAATGAAAGTACTACTACCTTTCATAGTTTTTTATTTCAAACTATATTAAATATATAACTATTTAACTATAAACTGTATTAAGAGTTTAATAAGGATGTATGTTTACCACAAAATTTGTTTATTAAAAGGTAAGTGAAACAATATTTTTAATTTGACTCTTAAATTTCTTTTATGTTGTTATACTCATACGTTTTGTATTTGTAGTACTCAAATCTTTTCTAAGATTTATTTTACATTTATAATAACTAGTGAATTTGTGAGGCATAATTCTGAGAATTTTTTTACTTGAATTGCAATAAATACTAAAATGAATGAAGAAGAATCTAAGGAGATTTTGTTAAGATAGTCACATTCGTATATAAATTGGCAAAATAGCGAATAATTAAACTTTAAATGTTATTTAGAACTAATGAGAAAAGTTGTGATGATTAAACGTTTAACACATCTGACTAAATAAATCATGTAAAATACTTTCTACAATCAAATGTAAAACTGTGGGGGAAAAAATCCTCAAAGGTTTCAGATATTAACGGTCGTCCAAAAGAGTTTGTAAAGGTTTTCTAGGCTGTCGCTGAGCTCGCTGTCTATCAGCCTGCTCTTGCACTTACTTTTTTTTTCAGCTTTATTATTACGCATCATTTTCTTCGCACTTACTCCATATACAATTCAACAGCAAAATTCCAGAAGTTTTAACCCTAGTATAGCAAGCAGTATACGTTTAGAAATTACGATGCAGCTTTAAGTGTTGGCATACATTTTTTTGGTTGCCCCCCAGTGTTTTCTCAGTTCATCGTCTCAATGTTCAATATTCTTGCTAAGAGTACTTTCTTTTGTGTTTTTATTATTAATATTTCGTCTATTTGCTAATAGCTATTTATGAAGCAGGAGACGTGAAAAATGAGCAAAGTCCTCGCCGGGACTCGAACCATGGACCTCTGAAATACGCGCCCAGCGAGTTGACCGCTAAACCACGAAGGCATGCGAAGAAGGCTGGAGAAATACCTTATGTATTCCCCTTTTTAAAGAGCGACTGGGGATTAGGAGACCCAATCGCCAAATCTTGATGGTGGAGAATCATCATCCGCCACCTTTTTTAGTTCGTGCGCCAGTGTATAGACATTAGGATTTATTTGGAAGGAGAAGAGATGAAAAATGAGCAATGCTTTCGCCGGGACTCGAACCGCGGACCTCTCGAATACGCGTCGAGACGTGCTGACCACTCCCCGCCCCTCCCTAAGGCATGCTAAGAAGGCGGGAGAAATATCTTATAGAGTTCTTGAGTTTCCAGGATTTAATTTCTAAATTCAGAAGTGCCGGAGTTCTATGAAAGGCCGTCAGGAAGAAGGGGAAAAGTACACAAATAAAATAACTAATGAAAATAAAATATATACTAATTAACACAATGAACTAATGAAATTGAAATTAAAATTCAATAAAATATAAAGATATAAATAAAAATTTAATATATTAAATTCATGATAAATAGTTAAATAAAAGAAATAAAATATCGGGCCTCATTTTATTTGGGGCTCCGGCTAGACTTAAATTCCATTCAGAAAACTAAGCAATAAGCTGAATTCGAGCCCTGAATAAAAACCATACTTTTTCCAAAACACAAGTGAAAAAAAGTAAAACGATTAAAGCCTCACTAATGAGGATAGAGAGAATGCTCATAGTCGAGAAGAATAGCTTCCGGGGATGGGGGAAGAAAGGAAGACTCCTAAGCTTTCTGATCGCGATGCCCTGCCCATATAATTATCGCTATCAAGCAGATTGCGATTGGGCAAAAGAATTTCCCCCGAATCCGATCCAATAACAACATGAGAACAAACGTTAGGCCTACACAAATGACAATTTTAGTTGTTCAAGTCTACAGGAGTTCTGCAGTAAGAGGTCATTACCGCTGGACGGGCACGACCAAGATACTCATTTTTAATACTTTCGGGAACAAAGTATTTTACCCTCTGTCATAAATTCGTTGCACTACCTGGAGAATAAGCCTTTGACAGTGGATGGAGGATTTTCTTTCTTTAAAAGTCTTAAACACAGTTATGCATTCGGAAGTTATAATCGCTTTTTAACGCATATTTTTTTAAAAAATAAAATCTGCTAGCTAAAAGTGTGTGCCAATTACACAAAGGAAGTGCCGTGTGCTTCGGCTAGAATCACGATTTACCTTAAAAGCTGAGAAGTACCCGGTGAGCTCCGGCGCATTTTAAGCTCTGCTTACGTTACATAAAATCCGATTCAACGGCAAAATCACAAAATATTTAAAAACAGCATATCTTCAGAATTTCCTATAGACACTTTCACGTGCTGGAGATAAAAATGTTTTATTCCGTTCAGTATTGCCACCACTCGCTTAGAAATCGTTGAGTTTGTTAATCGAAAATTCGTTAAAGGTTTACAAAATAGGAAATACGTAATAAAACAAATTCAAAAGTCAAAATTCGGGCTTCCAAGTGCCCATGTTCGGGTGGAGGGCTACGTTATTCAAAATTTGGCGGCTTTAGGTACCATTGTTTTTTCACAGTGCAAGAAACATACATACATTCATGCAGATTCTTCATTATTTAATTTCTTTAAATATAATACAGGGCAATATTATTTGGTGGCAACAATTTGAAAAGTGATTCAACGCCTTTAATTGTTTCGACGCAAAATGTCGTTTAGCGATTAATATTTCATTCAGGGCTAACGTCTCTTTCAGACTAATAAACATAATCGAACTAATTTCAACGTTAAAAGTTGCGGAAATTTCTGAAAGTCTGAATTTTTTTCCAATTTCCGTAAACCAGATCTTGAAATTGTATTTTCTCCTTTCAAGTCAGTTGAGTTATGCGGTTGCTTATTCGATACCATTTATTTTAACAAATTCAAGATTCTTCCAGTATAAAAGTATCCAGAAGATTTTTGCTTCTTTAAAAATCGAGACTCCGTACTTGTCTAATTTAAATTGGGTTACAAAAGATTTTCGAAAAAAGTGGCTACGGTGTTTCCTTAGACATGGATTCTATAATGTATACTTCAGATTATTAAATTTCTTAAAATGATACAGAGATTTTAATGAATTTAATTTGTGCAGCTCGAGTGAGAAAATTCTTTAAATAAAAAAAAATATTTTTTACTTTTCTTGCAAAGTAAAATGTCTAATTAATAAAATGTTCGTTATGTTTTAGTAAATTAAATATAAAATATTCCTTACTCCTTCACAACATTTACATAAATGTTACGAAAAGAATTTATTGACTTAATCACATTTCATTGCTTATTTGCTAAATTATTTCTACATAATTTAGGGTGAAACTATGAGTTTGTTATTTTGACGGGACCGTATTGGTAAAACAACATTCATTATTAACTTTATAACTGACCTCATTAAGCTCCATTATACTAATACTATAATGTTTAGTTTAATGAATATATATTTTTTTTACGTTAAATTCTGTTCTATGCGTCTACTGTTTCATCTGCTTTCTCCAGAATATGAAAGGCAAGGCTTTTAAACTAAGTATGAATCTAACTTAGTCATTTTTCAAGTGTAAATGGGTCCAGAACTTTTGCATTTTATTTAATTTTTTTAAGCGCTGAAAATTAAAGAAATGACTTAGAAAAATTATCGGCATTGAGGATATTATTTTAAGCGGAATGATTAAGAGAAATATGACTATATAGAAATAATATTAATTAATTATTGTCAGGTTTTTTTAGTGTTGTTTTATTTAAGTGTCGTAAACATAGTGAAAATGTGAAGTCTTTTTATATAAAAATGTTAAGTTGCTGCAGTAATTCAATTTTCAAAGTATTTTTCGGCGATGAAACTGTTGAATGTGTAGTTAATAATACATTTTTATAATAATACATGCATATACATACGCTATTTTAATAACAGCCTGCTCTCTGTGTATTATATCTCCAAGAAACTTTGTAGTTTTGTCGCCAGTTTAGGCTAAACTTTCTTCAATAGAAACTTCTTATTACGACAACCCTTTTGCTTCCATCTCTTCATTACGTACTTGCATTCCAGTCATTTGGTTTTTGAAATTTTAAGGCAAGTTGGTTAATTTTTGCTTACTAGTTTGATTTTTAAATTTCTTTTTTACTACAGTTTTTAACTTTAATTTTATGGATTATTACTTTTAATCTTCATATGATTTTTTAAAATTTGTTCTTGAATCTACTTTTGTTTTTACTTTTGTATTTGAAATGAAAAGAGAGTGAACGGGATATGTCTTCTAAAGAAAGCGTCTCGTTCAGATTAATTGCGTTCTTAGTGAAAAGATTTTAATCTTAAAGATTATTTGCTTTTTAACAGGATTCTTTTGGTTTAGTGACTAATATCTTTATTTTGATTGAGTATCAATTAGTGATTTGAATCCAGCAAATAATTTGACGCTTACTTGGAAGTAAGATGAAACACTCTCTCTTATTTTAGTTACTGTTAATTGATGGTAGATTGGTTTATCCCCTTGATAAGTCGATTAATCTGCTATCAATAACAATAATTGGTTTTTCAATACTTCAAAAGTTTACTTTTGATTTTGGCATTTTTGCCATTTGCCTTAACTGTGTTTAAAGCAAGGAGGACTGAAAATTCTATAATTTTTTTTTTAAATTCTGAAAAATACCTTTTCAATAATGTTTTTAAATTGAATTTCCGTTGCTTGGAGATGTAATATGGAGAGTTTCCTTTTTATAATTTATAGTGAATTATTGCTTTGCAGCTTTAGCGCAAGTCTTGGGCTTATCAATTTGCTTTTAATTACTTTCATTATCATATATATATATATATAAAATATATAATAAGGTAACTAAAACTAATATTGACTAATCATAGCTTAGAATACTTTCTGCACCTACGAAGTATAAATACTGAGTACCTTTCCCTTTTCTTCCCGGCTTCTACCCTGCAAACAACTGCGCGCCGCTATGCTTCCGTGCCTGAAAATGGCAAGAATCTTTTTTCCTGTTACCTAAAAATTTATTGTATTCGACGATAATTAAAAAGTAATTTGTTTGCCAAAGAGATGATTTGAAATGTGTAAAAATAAAGATGGTGATTCGTCGAAATTAGTTTTGTCCTGTCTTTTTCACCCAGTCATGTTTACAACCAGAAGTTAAAAGTACCGGATTCATGACTGCGCACTCAGTATATTACATATATATATATATATATATATGTATAATTTTCTTTAATAAGTTAAAACTTGAACGATAGTATTTCAAGGTTTTAAAAACTGCACATCTAGCTGCAAATTTTTTATTACACTTTTAATTAGCAAGTAAGAATGTAGAAGCTATGGTACATTCGAAACCTCTAAAGTCCTATTTGTAAAAGCACAGTTGTGCCAAAAAATTACATATCAAATAGAATCAAAATACCATTTAAAAGAAAAAATAATAAATGAGACTAATAATTGAATATTTATAAAAATGTGGGAAAAGTAGAAGTTGCAAGAAAAAGTAAAAGTGGCAAGAAAATGGGAGAAAAACACAATTATGTAGAAAAAGATCAAAATGGCAATATTCCATTGAGAGTCATACAACAGTGTCGTCAGGGAAAAAGTGCTATGCAATTCCCACTGAAATATTACCTCCACGCGTTTCAACAAACGACCAATTGAGATAATTAATTCGGAAAATTATGTATTGATACTTATCAAATCATTTAATGCTAATCGAAATCGTCTCAATTGGGCGTTCCTTTTCCCTACGCGTGGAAGAAAAGTTAGAAGGAGAAGTAATATACGACATATTTCATCAAAATTCCTAAAGAATAATTAAAACTACTAGAAAAAATTTTTTAAAAATAGTAACACAAATAAGAAACTAGGAAACAAATACTGCAGAACTGTCTTATGACTCATAAAACTTTAATCAAGTAAAGAAATTTAGAGATCCAAAAACTGTAATATGTTTGAAGAAATAAAAATTCAATTGGAATTCTAGAAGGATTGTCATATCAGGCCAATTTTCTAAATGAAACCTTTAAAGTAAAAATTATGAAAAGAAAACTGAAAAGTGGAAAGGAATAGTCAATATGTCTTATTACAAAGGGCGAAAACAATATGTAAGAATGACTTGAGAGGTTAAAAACTTTTTATTTGGAGACCTGCTGTAATTGAAAAGAATTACAAAATCAGTATAATACAAAATAACGACTATACTGAAAAGAACAAAAACGAAAGCTAAAAACAGAAAATGTATAAGTCATGTTTTATTGTTAATAATGGTATTTTGATTCTATTTGATATGTAATTTTTTGGCACAACTGTGCTTTTACAAATAAGATTTTAAAGGTTTCGAATGTACCATAGCTCTACATTCTTACTTACATATATGTATACATATAACTGTGAATAAAATGACGGAATGAATATTGGATTAAATTGCGATATAAGAGTTTATATTTTATTTCTTCTAATTTTCGAACGCCCTTTCCTCCCACTGTTGGATTCACAAAAGCAACAGGCCAAAGTGGCGCGAGTGTCGCTTCTTTAAGAGTGATATCTCAACGATGTTCCCCAGTTCTCCTAAATCAATCGTCTGCGGCCCATCTCACAACTATTCCTCATACGGCTTTCCCTCCTCTGAGGTGCGCATCGAGAGAACACCTGTAGGGCACTATGAAGGAAAAACTCCCCGCTGGTCTCTAGATAGTGTGAGTCATAACGCTTGACTTTCAACTTGTTTAGCTTGCTTGAATTTCTTAGCTGAAAGTTTATTTCCTTGTTGAATTCTTATGAGTTTTCCGTAGCCTTCTAGAAGTTTTATATGTTATAACGAAGAGAAAACAATATTTTGTATTTCTGTATTATAAATTGCATAATATGGTTGATTTACTTCGATTAATAAATAATTTATTTGGTATTTTATGAGAGCTGACCTTCTGAAATGTTGCAGTAAAATACTACTGCTGTCAAAGAAAATCCGTGTAATTTCTAGGAAGTGGAAAAGCATTGTATTATAAAAGCGTTTCTTTGTATTTTACTCTTTAATTGCATGAAATTTCAAATTTCAAGCTCATCGTTTTATTTCAATTTAGTGAGGTAGCTTTTATTTAAGCAAAATTTATCAAATTTTAGGAATTAACGGAATACACAGAAATCCGCGCGTTTATCTTTTTTTTTTTTTATTTATTTAGCCTTGATGAATTAAATGTTTGATTGATTGCCTGTCATTCGGAAATTTCCAACATCGCTTTGAAATCATTTACATAGTTGCGGATTAATAATTCTAAATACTACACATATGTCTTAAAAGTTTAAGAAAAGTTTATGCTATATGTTTATGTCTTTAAAATTATTTTAAACAAAAGGAAAAGTTAAAAGGAAGAAAGAAAAATTTAAAAGAAAGAAAGGAAAAGAAAATGCAGACTCACGGTCCTTGCAGGTCATTTATTTACTCGCAACCGAAGAAAATAAAACGAAAATGTTGCCATAAAAATTGCGAATTCTAGAAATATTTCACAAAATTGATGCTTCCAAATGGGTGAGGAAATGATTGCTTTTCCGAGAGCGCGTAAATTTTAATGGAAATTGCAAGACTATATCAGACTTTTACAATTTTCTTAAGCCTAAAAATATAGAAAATAATGTTCGTGTTTAATAGTTATTTTAAAACTCTGATTACTCTGTTCCATTAAAAAAAGACATGAAATTCTAAAATATTTAGTGGCTTATGCTTGTCTTATATGTATAAGTTGTATAAAGGTTGCTTAAATTAATAATAATAATATTGTATATAAAGACTGTTTTCCTTTTAAAAATTGAAAGTCTTTCATGGAGGAAATTCTGAGAAAAAGTTTTCATACGTTTTCTTAGTAGCATACTTAAAAAATTCAGAAAATGTTGGATTTAGTAATGCCATTTCTTTTCCAACTATTTTACGGACAGTGCTCACAAATGTGCACAAACGTTATCTTAAATCTAACGATATATATATAATAGTAATTTTTGTCTTATTTTAATCAATGAAGTATTTTATTATTTAATTTTCGTTAAGTGAAATGGTATTCTCTTTTTTTTAAGGTTTAAGATTCTAATTTCAATTTATTTAAATTATTTTTTTTCCTTGCTTTGGGGAAGGGCCAGAATTTTTGGGTGAACCATTATAATTAAAATACTTTGAAATGGTTTATCGCCTCATTCTGGATACAGAAAAGCAAGGACTTTCGTAGAAGAGAGATTTCAATGGTTTCAATGTTCCTTTCCCCTGATGAAGTGACATTGAAGTCCATTGAATTCCTGTTCTATTGGGATGTTTTAAATTTCTTTAAATTTCATAAATTTTTGAATTGGACTATGCTTGTTTAAACGTTTTGGTTTTAACAATTTAAAAAATTCTTTGTTGCTTTTATAGGATTGTTTAAAATTTATTAATTAAGAATTTCAATTTTCGTCTTTATGGAAAAGTAGTTCTAAATTTCTTACTTTATGTCTTTACCGATTTTTGTTTTCAGCAGCTTAATGCACGAAAATACTAGGCATATTTATATTTTTTTTTT
>KK114060.1:247590-347467 GCA_000611955.2 Stegodyphus mimosarum
AAATTTAACCCGGAAAGCAACAGCCATTCGCAAAAATTATCAGTTATGAAATTAAAGGTGCCATTAAATTAAATTTTGCTTTCTATTAATTGAATAGGAAACCGATTTCCCGCACATGTCTCTCGACTGGAAAAAGAAAAAAAAAGGGTACCGTAGCTTTGCGCTAGTTTTGCGGATTTGCTTATTTTCGCATCTTACCGTGTTCTTAATTGGCGAAGACAATTCGTCGCCTGCTGATCTCGTATTCTGATTCACGCTCATTTTCCAGCTTTGAACGTAATTACATTAAATTAGCATGAAGCTGAGTTATCTAAACTTAGCATTTTTCTGCGCATTTCTCGCTGTTGCGAGCCGAAAATCGTGTTCTGTTGGCGTTTTTTAACTTAGTACACTTCACATCATTTTGACTCATTAGACTCAATTGTTTCAACTTGTAATTAAAAGGTTTGCCTAAATCTGCTAGTTTTTGAGTTAACTTTTCAACATCACCTTTTTTCCTAGTATTAACTAGGGCTAGGAATATATACCTAAAAAACGCACAAGGTCATTTTTTCTATCATCTATTCATTGATCATTGATCATTCAAATATATGTATATATATATATTTCAGATATATTTAGAATTTTTCAATTTGCAATTTATTAGCCCAAAAGGGATGTTAGTTCTGAATGGGATGGGAATCTTGAAACGGCACTTTGCGTTGAATCTCTATAAACGGCGTTTCACTTCTCAAGTTGCTGCCAAAAAATATTAACGCCCTGTATTAAATAAAATAATGAAGAATATGCATGAATGTTTGCATTCGCATCGTGAAAAAAACAACGGAACCTAGAGACATCAAATTTGAAATAACGTAGTCCTCCATGGTGATCAGAAGCCCTAATTTTGAATTTCGAATTTGTTTTATTATTTGTTTCATATTTTTAAAAATTTTAACGAAATTTTGATTAACAAACTAAACGATTCCAAAGCAAGTAGTCCGTTCTGTGTTCAGCAATGCTTTATTCCGTTCTGTGTTGCTCGAACTCAGAACGGAATAAAGCATTTTTATCTCCAGCGCGCGGGACTGTGTCTCGGAAATTCTAAAGATATGCTGTTTTTAAATACTTTGCGATTTTACTGTTGAATCAAGTTTTATGTGGCATAAGCGCTAAGAACGTGTTATTTAATGACTAAAATAAACACACAAAACGTTAATAATAAAAAAAAAACTGTGAATCATTAGGTATTTATTTGGAAGTAGGAATCATGAAAAAATGAGGAATGTCCTCGCCGGGACTCGAACCATGGACCTCTCCAATACGCGCGGAGTGTGCTGACCGCTACACCACGAAGGCATGCGAAGAAGATGGGAGAAATACCTTATAAAACAACAGAAAGTTTTCTAAAGCCATCTTAGTAAGAAAACTGAACATCGATATGATGAACTAAGAAAAGCCTGAAAAATACAGAAAATGTATGCTAACACTCAACGCTGCATTAGTATTTTTAAACTTAAACAGCTATGGTGCTTTAAAATTCCTGTAATTTTGCTGTTGAATTGTATATTACGTAAGTGCGAAAAATGAGGCTTAATAATAAAGCTAATAAATAATAATAAAAAAAAGAGTCAGTAGGAGTTAGTGTAACAGCAGACTGTTAGACTGCGAGCTCAGCGAGAGCGTGAACAACCTTAACAAACCCTTTTGGACGACCGTTAAAATCTTATGCCAGTTAAATTTAATTTTAAGTTACTTTCCTTTAAGCCTTCATTCCCCTAATTGTTAAAGCATTAATGTTTTTCTGTGGCTGTTGTCATATCGATCTTTCCAAGTAGCAATTACACATATATATTATTGCGCCTTTTTGCAGTACGGCACAAATGGAATCTGCGAAGCAGTTCCTAAACTCAGTTTCTAGTGAAGCCGCCTAGATGGTGTAATGGTTACGGGAAAGAAGGGTGGAAGACCCTCGGACCCGTTTTCCTGGTGACTTGTAAACTCTGAACGAGATGTTTCTGGCATCATATTAACTAGTATCGTCTTTGATATATTCGATTCACTTCCGATTGTAAATTGTGAACAATGATAACCTTACCACTCTTTTAATTCGATTTGACTCTTTTAAATTAAGTTGCAACTTTTAAAAGGAATTAATCGGTGCATTGCACGCAAGATATCTTAGTTTATTTCTCTGACTCTCTAACTAAACAAATGACCACTGATTAAGTACTACATTCATCTCTGGACTTGGCGACCCCTACCCCTCTTGGCAGTGGAGACTTGGTTAGTAGGTTTTCCACCGAACGGCCATTGTTCCGTTCGGTTTTCGCAATAGGTAGGAAGTCTCCTCGGTGGCGTTACGGTGTGCTGTACATCAAAATTGGGAGGGGGGTGGAACTGAGCGAAATCGTACTGTCACCTGTGTAGTGTTCAAGGCTCTTGCCAACGACAGGCGCAATCTTGCACTCCTTGCCAAGTTGAATTTCGTGAGCTTGTTCTGATGTTACTGTCAGACAAGTGAGATCAGTCACAACAGATTCTAGCGAGAGCTAGGAAATTTACTATGCCGCCCGTTAAAAGTAAAACCCTTTAAGGGTCGTTCCCACAGAGGTTTGTCTAAGCTAACGGCGACAACTGACGTAGCCGACCCATCTCCAAAACCAGTTTTTCCCCATAGGCAGCAAGTCGAAAAATCTGAACTGCAGGCATAGCGGAGCTAGTCGACACATGGAACTGACTCCGTTAGCTCAGATAAACCCCAGTGGGAATGGTCCTCTAGAGGACTAGAGGCATATCTCCTCAATTATAACTGACTGGAATACGTGCCAACAGAACAGGCGGTGGCTTAAAGGGGAACCATGACAGTAAGGAAGTAACATATTAGGTTATACAACTGGAGTACCAACTTCAATCAGTCTGATTGAATCGAATAATCTAAGTCGTATCATGTCAAAAATTATTCCATGCGGACTTTTGGCTTCGGTAACACAATCGATAACAGCAACTAAAACGCGACAAGGGTTCTGATATTAACTGGAACTTTTGTCCCCATATTGGTTTTCTGTCTGTTTATCAATAATGGTTCTTGCTATACTACTTTCATTGAGATAAAATCTATTGTAACTATTGTTTATTATTCTGCAGAATGTATACATGAAATACATACACATTACAACCAAGATAAACCATGAAAACTGGAATAAGTATAAATAAGGTTTTTGCTTCTAACCGAGCAAAATCCAATTCATGACTCAAAGGAATACATCAAAATGATTACCCTTTTATTATCCTTTAGTCTCTATAAATGCTTTAATTTTCGATGGGATGACGCTGACCCTAAAAATAGTATTATAAAATAAGATAATATTTCAGAAGTCCTGTGCACATTCAAAAGTCTCGAAAGGAACAAGCATAATGAAGAAAGGTGACGCTGTGAAGAATTATGACCGTTATCCAGTTCCCATATTTTTCTGAGCATGCCCTTGCATCAAGTACTTAAGACATGGGCTAGAAGATTGAAAAATTCTTGGTTCGATTCCCGATGAAAGCTCCGTTAGTTTTTTATATTTCCTGCTTCAGAAAGTCAACAGTCTCTATAGGTGGCATCGGAACTAAATGTGGACATCATTTGGATTAAGCCTTCCGGGTCTTGCATACCTCTCCAATAAACGTAAAGTCTTCCAAAACTGTAAACTATAACAAAACCTTTGACAGACCTAAAGCGACTTATGGGAAAGTCCAAAATAACAACAAGGACTTGAAAAGGATGAAAAAGACTCTTTATTGTAAACTCAAATAGATAACAGGAGGCACATCTGGTGCTTACAAATCCGCCAGCACTTATGACGAGAACTCAAAGTAGAAATTCAAATTTAAATCTAAGTTAAATTCCTAACAACCAAAGGATACACAGAGTAATTTATCCCGAAGATGGCTCGGAATTCATCAGCGGAAACTTAGCTGTTGTCAAGAATAATGTAAAGCCGAAGCTTGGACTCTTATCTTAGAATAGCAAACCTAGTATCGGGGACGTCAAGAAGCAGAACACGCTCTGTCTTAACAATCTCAAACTTCATTTATATACACGTGAGCTAGATTTGGATTCTGGCGGGAAAACGGAAAGAGAGAATTGAGAGTAAAGATTCCAAACATAAAATAATTGGTTGAACAAATTAAATAAACCTACAAAACGTTTTTAAGTGAAGAAAAATATAAGGAATTAAAATATTTCTCTCATTTTTTCCTTGGTTGCATCATTTTACATCTTTCTCGGAGAAAGCCCAGAATTTCGGATTCGAATTTCGAAAAGTGTAATCCCGAGAGACCGATTGTCATTGTTTCCGAATTCCAGAGCCTCTGTATTGTATACGAAAGAAGCTTCTAATAAATTTGTTTCATCTCGTCTGCAAAAGAATAACATGTTTTTCCAACATCTCGAGTTTCTCTTAGCGGTTTTAATTAGTGACATTTAAAGATTCGAAGCTTTTATGAGCCAGCGCCAAGCTTTCTTTTATCTCCCATAACATAATAGGACGTTCCTCATTAACATTAAAAAGGAATTATCTAAAATGTATTTCCTAATTTTATCTGCATTTCTTCTACGTTCTATCTAAATTATCGTAATTTTATCTATATTTATTAATAGCATCTTTGAAAGAGTATTAATTTGTATTTATTACGTAATGATTAAAGAATATATTTCCAATACCATATACCGTGTCCACTGTAAAATTTTTTTCTCGATTCTAAAATTCTAATTCTTACGTACATTCTTGTCTGCGATAAAAATAAAATATAATGAGAAAATTTTGTATTAAAACATACATTGCATTTTTTTTTATTTCTTTTTAATTTTCAAACGATAATGAGCTTTTAATAGTTTTGATATTTTTCTGTTTAATTTCTTTTGCATTCAGTTTATATATTTCTTTTTAATTTTCAAATGATAATGAGCTTTTTAATATTTTTGGTATTTTTCTGTTGAATTTCTTTTACATTCAAAAAGGAAGAAAAAAAAAGGCCGCTTGAAAGTTTTTAGGAATTATAATTCTTTATATTTCTTTGTACGAAGTAAAAAAAGACCACTGAAATTTCGCGACTACAGTCTCAGATCTTTGGTTTTGACCGTTCCCGAATTCTTTTCGACTTTTTTTTTGCTTGACGTCTGTACTTACGGACAGAAATAACGAATTGTAAAACTGATTTCTTTCGTGACGTCTGTATATACATATGTATCTCGCATAACTCAGAAACGATTCGCCATAGCATATTGAAATTTTGGGAACTTTTCTGCTATCGGGACCGGATTCAGAAATGTATGTATGTATGTGCACGTATGTGTGCGTACACACACACACATATACATATGGATACATGAACACATATATCCATCCATATATGCATATATTTATACACATTTCTGAATCTGGTCCTCATGACAGAAGAGTACCCAGTTTTGTATATGGGACGGCTATGACATCTAGTTGTGCACCTCCCGTTTTTTATTTCAATCCGCAGTACCAAAAGGGCATATATATTTATATATACTCCACCCTCTTTAGGTAGCTTAAAAATCCTCACAGGCCTTTATTTTCGGAATCATTGGTCGTAGACATACACGTCCAGTTACAGAAGTCTTTTAAATTACGAAAATACTCATGTTATGAAAAATAAATATGCAAGAAGTTTGACTCGTACGAAAAAAATCGACCGGAATATTTAATTTCAAAATTTTCAGTTTTTGATGTCATTTTTAACTCGCTTTGAAACATCAGTTAATTCAGTTAAAATAATTCGAATCTCCTAACCGGGTTAGTGGTTGACTCTGACTGCCATACCGAAGGGCCAGGTTTCGAATCCTGGAGAAGGCATGGATGTTTATAAATATATACGGGCACTCAAAATGTGCGGCGAACTGGAAGTCCTCTCGAGGGGTTGGTGGTAGAGGAAGAGGAGTGTGAGATCCTCGAACCCATCCGTCCGGAGTGTTCTCCTTCAAAAAATCCCCCCCCTCGAATGGCGGGTCCTATTTTGTCTTTTTTCGATATCGGGCACTCTTAAGGCAGAAAGTGGTGGCTATTTTATTGTGGAGGCACCTAATAGACGGCCACCGTTTCCTCCTGTGAAGATACGGACAGTTAGAATCATACCTTCTCCGGGATTCGAACTCAGGCCCTTCGGTATCGTAGTCGGCTTCCCTCACCACTATACCATCTGGGCGGCTTCCTTCGAAAAAACGAACAAAGTTATATTGTGACCTGTATGGTGCCCAGTACTCTTGCTAACGATAGGCGCAATCTTGCATTCTTGTCACTATGAATTTCGTGAGCTTCTAACTTCTGATTACTCACAACAACAACAACAGAATAATTCGAGGAAATAAGTTTAAATGAAGTGCAGTCCATAGTTCGAGTCCCGGCGAGGGCATTCCTTATTTTTCCTCTCTCCTCCTTTCAAAAAATACCTAATGTGTCTACAGTGGCCCCCGAACTAAAAAAGGTGGTGGTTGATGATTCTCCACCACCGGGATTTGGCGATTGGGTGCCCTAATTCCCAGCCGCCCTTTAAAAGAGGGGGGTATATAAGGTAGTTCTCCCGCCTTCTTCGCATGTCTTCGTGGTGTAGTGGTCAGCGCACTCGGCGAGGATTCGAGAGGTCGGTGGTTCGAGTCCCGTCGAGGGCATTGCTCATTTTTCATCTCTCGTGCTTCTAAATAACCTAATGACTCTACAAACGTAATAGGCGTATAAAGAAGTCGTGCGGTATTTACATCAGATTTTGTTTTCTGTATACTTCAGTTTTAATTTTACAGTCTTAAATTTATTATTCGGCAAGACTAATCATGTGTTTTGAATCGGCTCCGAAGTATGAGAATGTAATCCGAAATTTTCAGAATGGAAGTTTTAGATTATATATTTTCCTTTGAGTTTTGTAATTAGACATGCGTTTTTTTCATCCTTGCAGATCCTAAAAATTGCCTCATAACTCTGCTCTAAATAAAACTTTATTGCTACCCTCAGTATCATATCGCTTTTTTAGAGATGTACACGTACATACATACATTACTTTACATATAAATTAAACATTAAGCTTATTTATGTGTTATAAAATAATTATTTAAGCTGAGTAGTATGTATGAGTTACGAACGGACATGTTAAGGAATTGTCTTTCTAAAATTCTGAATCTTAAAAACTTAAAAAAATTTAATCATCAAAAGAGGATTATGGACGTTATCATTATTACTCTTCGGTTACCAGAGAAGGAAAATAATAAATTGAATTGTCCTTTTCTATGCTGTTTTAGGAAATTTCTAAAATATAAATTGGAGTATCAAGAATTAGGTACTTTCTTTCTTTAAATTTTATTTCACTGACAAACCATGTGCCAATAAATAATATTTAGACAAGCTATGCCGCAAAACAATTAAAGTTTTTACACCTTTTCGCAGTTCATCCAAAAAAAATGCCATGACGAGAATTAACCAGCCTTGAAAGCTAATTTGATGCAAAATATAAAGTGAATATGTTGTATAGTTACTATAAATACTGCCAAAAATACAATAGTTCCTGTCTTTACTTGCAATACTAAATTTCAGTGATAAGATAGTAAATAAAATGGAAAAAATATTGTCTCTAACATAAGTGTTGATGAGGTTACCGCTAAAGTGCGGAAAACAGTTTATCTAGCTAATCTGCAGATTAACTAGGATGATCCGCAAAGTGTGGAAAATTGTTTCATTTCTCAAATTACCTAGGTAATCTGAAAACTACCTACTAGGCAGTCGTTAAAATAAAAATAAGATCTTTGCTGGAACAACAGCAACGTTTCTGTACGTTGTAAACAGCCAGCGCTTACACTTTTTAATTGTTGATCGGGCAGAGTTTCAGAAAATGTTACCGCAGATCTAAATGTACCACGATTAGGCGCGCTTGTAGCGAAATTCGGTTGCTATGTAGTTCAAAGTGCCACCAGTCGTTAGATTGCACTAATAAATGAGCATAACTTTATATGTTTTGCAATTTCCTTAATTGTAATAATATTTTAAACTATTAGAGATTCTTTATATTATAATTTTTTTATTGATTGGTGATTGAGTCTACCAATTAATTTATTGATTGTTTGTTTGCATTAATCTGATTCTTTAACTATCGAAAGAAAATAGTATTATGTTAATTTAAACGTACAGATGTAAGGTTTTAGTTAAACTAACAAAGTTTTATTTTAATTTAAATCTTTCTATCTCTTCTCATTTTCAACTTCCCGTTAGAAGAAGCGCGCGTTTTCAGCTTATGCTAATTTGAAGTGGAGCCAAGTTCTATTTAAGCAAGGGGTAGAAACCTCTCAGAATGAGAGAGCTTTTAGTCTCAGATCACGGTCACTCTATTCGACGTTCGTCTGACTAGCTAGCATTTAAATTCTAACCCATAGCGCTTTTACGTGATTGCTTATTGAAGTAATTCCAAGTGCGTCAGTATTAGTTAAATCTTGCTACGCACCATTTAGTTTAGAGGCCAACCTCGCGCATAGCTCTGTGAGCAAAGATTAATTTAATTTCTATTTAGCTTTAGTTTTAAATTTATCTGATTGTTCATTTTAGACCCAAGTGTGGTCTTTTACTTTCTCTAACCCTCCCGAGTTGGGAAGTGGTTTGTAAATAATAGTGATTCAATAAAAGAGGATTTTAAATCCCTTTCAGGTGCAGTTCTTTTACCACTTAATCACAGTATCTACCACCAGAACATAGCTGCATTCAGCTCCCTGTTCAAGATCAGGACTTTAAGCTGTTACGAAGATGCTTTCCAAGAATATGCACCGAACACTTAGTCCTGACACAGAAACCGTGCTGTTATTCCAGCAAAGATCTGATTTTCAGTTTAACGAGTGCCTAGTTGGCAATGGGCAGATTAGCCAGTGCCTAGTAGGGAACGAGCAAATTGGAGGGAGAGGGAAAGGAAACGAGAAAACAAACTTTTGAACTTTAACTATACGGAAGCCGTTAATGGGCACATTACCTAGGTAAAATGCGGAAAAATATCGATTCCGTACTTTAGCGGAACAAATCAGTTAATCTACAGATTACCTAGGTAATGTGAACATTAACGACATTTGCAACCTAGCGGTAACATTGACAATACAAAAAGTTGGTATTCGACATTGAAAAGGCTATTTACATTAAAAAGCACATTTAATTTGCAAACCTCTGTAACGGAAATAAAGACCTACGAATAACTAATGAAATAAATACTTAATTATTACCTACGATTAACTGTAGGGATTTATTTATTAACCAATACTTAACTATGACTAATTATTTTGTATATTAAATAATTTATTTTTGTACAGTCATGAGGTTTGTACAGTCATTAGGTTATTTCGAAGCAGGCGCGAAGAAAAATGAGCAATGCCCTGGCCGGGACTCGAACCACGGACCTCTCGAATACGCGCCGAGCGTGCTTGACCATTACAACACGAAGGCATGCTAAGAAGGTGGGAGAAATACCTTAGATACTTCCCCTTTTAAAGGGCGACTAGGGATTAGGAGACCCATTCGCCAAATCCCGGTGGTGGAGAATCGTCATCCAGCATCCTTTTAGTTCGGTCGCCCCTGTAGGGTCATTATGATTTATTTGGAAGCAGGAGATAATAAAAATGAGCAATGCCCTCGCCGGGATTCGAACCACGGACCTCTCGAATACACGTCGAGCGTGGTGACCACTACACCACGAAGGCATGTTAAGAAAGCGGGAGAAAGACCTTACAAATTAACTAATTAAGCAGTTGGCGTTAGCAGAGGTTCCTGAAGAAGGCTGTTGAGCCAGTGAAGAAGAAGAATCTCTGTTAATTAAATAACATTAAAGTGAGTCAACTAAGCTCTGTTTGTTAAATAACAGTCGATTGAATCAAATAATCCCCGTTGATTAAAAAATATTGAATTGAAAGTCAAAGCTGTTTGCAATCCGAAAAATTCCGCAAAATGACCTTTTAAGCTTCCTAGTTTGTTAAAGTGTAGGTTCACTGTTGAATTTTTTTTTGCCCTTTAAACTCAGCTGTGAAGCATTTTGAACTTTTAAACTGAGTCTCATGTTGTAATAAAGTTTGTTTTACGTATGCTAAGAAGCTGAAAGTTCTCAGACTTGCAATTTCTAAGAAAAAGTGATGTCACATTAACCTAATCAAGACGAAACTGTTCGGCTTCCTTAAAGCGGTGTCGTATTTCGAAAAGCGAAAGGCCTGGAAATTTGATCCTGCTCCTAATGGGATTCATTTTATAAATGTGTTTACCGTCACTGGCTAACTGAATGAGCCGCAAGGGAATCGCACGCAGTGTTTCCGATTCTAGTGCCTCGACGACTCGCCTTCCGACTTTCCTAAGCTAGCGAGTCTGTGTTTTGAATTTAAGAAAATGCTTCTGTCTTTCTTTATTGAAAAGACACTTTTGCATAAAATGTGTTCTTTTTGTAAACACGCGTAAACATTTTCATGGAAAAAATGTGCGTATTTCGGTTATTTATTTGAAGGATTCGGAATTTAACGTTGTTTCTTAGTGATGAGTTGCGGTAAAAGTAACACGAAAAGAGGCTTGAATATTTCAAGGTTTGTAAAAACTGTCTCAGAATTTTTTTTTTTTTTGGTGTGTGTGTGTGAGAGAGAGAGAGAGAGAGAGAGAGAGAATAAGGTTTTAAATACTATTTTTCATCATATATCTTTAGTGCTCTTTGCTGAGATGATATTATATATATATAAAATACATATGCTTAGAAATGTTTTTAACTACAGCTATATTTACAAATGCATAAATTATCGTCTGCCACTTGATAATTTTGTTTTCATGTAAAATGGCGCTTTTAAAGTGTGAAGACAATAGGGTTTTTGCTGCTGGAGACGTGGAAAATGCCCTCGCAGGAATTCGAACTCCAGACCACCTGAATTCGCGTCGAGTGTGCTTCCAATTACACCAGGAAGGCATGTGGAGAGAAGGAAAGAAATACCTCATAAAAGAAGAAACGGATGGAAGGCTACGTTAGTACTCCTTCGGAAGAAAATTATTCGAATCTAGTTTGGAAAACAAAATCTCTGAAAGCCATGGTTTTTCGATATCTAAAGCTACGATATTATATTCTCAACAGGAAAGGATTAAAAAAAAAAAATCAAAGCTTGGCTTCAAATGGAAAAACGGTGTCAAACACATATACAAGAAAAAGAAAAAAACCGAGATATTTCGAATGTTGCAAGATCTTTAATGTTAAAAGGAAATGCGCCGAGTCGAAGACAATTGCAAAATTATTAAAATGAACAGTGTCAATTGTAAACAAAGTTATTAATGCTGAATTTAATCTTAAAAAGGCGAAAAAAAGTAATGTGCATCGTCTTTCTCCTCGACATATCCCCGAACGCAGAACGCCCTGGAGAATTCGATACATTGATCCGAACAAAAATGGAAAAATATTGTCACAATAGGTGAATCTTGTCTATGTCTAAATGATTGCATAAAAAGAGATGCATTTAACATCCTCAAAGGGAAGAAAAAATCTTAAAACATGGTTCAAAGAATTTTAAAAAGTTTTTCAAATGGATTTATTGTGTTTTTGGTTTTTTATGTAGCAGCAAATTAAAACGAAAGAGACTGGAGAAAAATGTTAAGATCAATTCCAGATATTATCAGAAACGTATTTAATACATACCCAGTTTTCAAATATGAAATACCTGCTCCTTACCCATAATACCATCAATGAGTAGAACTGCATTAAGACAAAGCAAACAGCCACTAGTCTAAATCCGCTGTAAATTTCCTGGAAAAAATGGGACAAGAAACGGCTGTCAAGGTCATTCCTTTCACTCATGTGCCTACTAAATCTCCTGATGTAAACCATAAATGGATTTTTCCGCTTTGGAACAGTAGATTGTCCAAGTGCCCGACCCTTCTTGGATTTTGGAAAGCTGTTCAACGGGAATGGAATAAAATACCTCTTCCAATACTATAAAAGGTTTTATCGTTATGGAATGTACGGTGTAGAAAGATAGTGAAGAATAAAGGTTACTAAATCTGAACATCTGAAACACAAAATTTTCAGATAAAATATGTCTGTAAATAGAGTAAAAAATCCTCTAAAAAATGTCCGAACAGCCTCTGTAATCATGAAAAAAATCTTAGGTGGATTACTGTAAAATACAAACGTTGTATTACTGTATAAATCAAAATGGTTACATTGTAGTTAATAAGAAATACGAAAATTTTGTCGAAAGAGAAATAAATGCAATTCTAAATGGTCTTTTTTTAATTAATAACAGTAATGAGTAAATCATTCAGGATGTAAAATGTGAATTTCATTATTGTAATTTTATAAGTTTTATTTGATGTACTTCCAGATGCTCTGAACTGTTGATATAATGCTACTGTAACGGAAATGTGAAAATAAATATCCTGCTTCAGTTGTGAGAACCTTGTTGAAGTCCAAGTAATTGATAAATCTGGGGGCAATTTTAGTTCTTAAATTTTGATTTTGGTCTAAATTCTAGATTTTTAGTCCAAAAGTCGCTTTGTCCCTGAAGCACTATTGTTTTCGTTTTGCGATTTTGCGTCGGAAACATTAAAAGTCTGTATCACTTTTCAAACTGTTGCCACAAAATATGGCAGCCCTGTATTATATTTAAAAAAATTAAATAATGAAGAATGTGCATGTATGTATGTTTCTCGCATTGTGATAAAACGACGGTACCTAAAGCCATCGAATTTTGAATGCCGTCATCCTGCTGCGAATATAGGCATCCGGAAGCCCAATTTGAAATTTGGAATTTGTTTTATTAACGATTTCATATTTTGTAAAACTTTAACGAATTTTTGATTAACAAACTCGAGGATTTCAAAGCGGGCCATGGCAACGTTGTACAGAAAAAAACCTTTTTATCTGCAGCGCGTGAGACTGTGTGTAGGAAATTCTAAAGATAGGCTCAGTTTAAAATTATTTTGCGATATTGCTGTTGAACTGAATTTTATGGTTTAAATGCGAAGAACATGATATTCAATAAATAAAAGTAACATACAAAATGTTTAAAAAACGCCCATTTGGACGTAATTTAAAATCTGAAACCTTTCACATTTTTTTTGTAATATTCTCTTTACGGATCTCTGATGCACAAATTCTTTAATATTCTTATTTATGATACTGGGAACTGTAGTGATAGTACAGAACAGGAGTTGAAATACGTGAGACGTTAATATTCCAAAATTCTGAAATTATTTAATTTTTTAAATGAGTTTTTTAACGAGATACTCGTAAAATGCGTGAAAAATTCTGAAAAAAGCATTTTTTAAAGTATTATAAATTTTTATAGAAGGAAAGAAGGAACTCAATAAAGGAAGAAACTAAGTTCGAACTCGAGAGCAACTAGGTTGTTAATAAACCTTTGTAACGTATTATCACTATCCGGAACTTTTTAAAATTAGAAATACGATGAATCTGTAGCGATCCCCTGTGGTATCACATGATTTTAGTCTTCTTGAGGTGAGGTTCTAGGCACCTAGACGATGTCCAGATGCTATGGCAGACGATGTTCAGAACTGATGTTTATTAATGTTTTCAGAAATAGTGGTTACTTTTAGAAGTCTACATATTAGAGAAATGGTAACTACGAGGTAATTCGCAGTAGTTTAAACAGAAAAAATATTTCAAGTTTCGAAGACTATTTGCGTAGATGCATAGAGGACAGCGCAGAATTGTGATGCAATTATAACAAATAAATAAAACAAACAAAAGATTTTACATACGCATAATATTTTATTTTATTTTGTTATTTATTACAGTTATTTATTCAAAATGACCCTATGTAAAACGTCGATGGTATGAGAAATAAGATGCATAATTTTATATGTCTGCAGTTATATTTGTAGTCAATGTGTCAGGACTGAGTGTTCGGTGCATATTCTTGGCGAACATCTTCGTGAAAACTTAAGTCCTGATCTTGAACAGGGAGCTGAATGCAGCTATGTTCTGTGGTAGAAAACTGTGGTTAAGTGGTAAAAGAACTGCACTTCAGATGGATTTAAAATCCTCTTTTATTAAACCACAATTATATACAGCCACTTCCCAACTCGGGTGGGATACAGAAAATAACGACCGCACTTGGGTCTAAACTGAACAATGAAATTTAATTTAAGCTAAAGCTAATTAGAAATTTAAGTAGTCGTTGCTCACAGAGCTATAAACGCGAGGTTGGCCTCTATGCTAAAGGGTGCGTAGTAAGGTTTAACTAATACTCACGCACTTAGAATTACCTCCATAACTAATAGCGTAACGGCGCTACGACTTAGAATTTAAATACTAGCTGGTCAGGCGAACGTCGAACAGAGTAACAGTGGTCTGAGACTAAAAGCTCTCTCACACTGAGAGGTTCCTACCTCTCGTTTAAATATAAACTTGTCTCCACTTCAAATTAGCATAAAGCTGAAACGCGCGCTTATTCTAACGGGAAGTTGAAATAAGAACAGATAGAAAAAGGCAAATTAAAATAAAACTTTGTTAGTTTAACTAAAACCTTACAAATGTTAAATCTATAAATGAATTAGCAAGTGTACTTGAATATTTACTTAGCACCATATTAAGATTAATATGATATTTCGTAATGAAAAGGCATTAGATTTCGTAAATTCCAATATCTTTTCGTTTCGTTTGATATCTACAACGAAATCTCCCACCATAATCATAAGAACATGTTTATCTACAGAAAACCCTTCATCCATGAATAAGGTAGTCTCGGAAAATTTGTCAATGCAGTAAACAGTAACATCTTCAAATCTACCAGATTAACAGTTGAATGAATTTATACGCATGATAGAATAAGAATTGACTGCCCATTAACAATTACATCAACAATACAACTATCGTCTGCTTTCTGAATTCTGCATTCTCTTACGCTGCTTAACAGTAAATTCTCTTGGTACACATTGCGCTACACCACTAGCTTAACGAAATAAAATAAAATACAATAAACACCACCCGAACATATCGACTGTCTACGCGCGGATGTCTATTAGACGACCTTGCCGCTCAGACGCGGTCGCGCACGCGCAAGGAACGTCACCAAAATTTCGCCTTTTTTGATTTACTATGCGTCCCCCCCTCCCCCAAAAAAGGAAAATTACGCTTTGTCCAAATTAAAAATTCTTTTTTTGTTTGCTAATGTGCTCTTTCATCTATCTAATGATATATTTAGATAGATTATAACATTTGTAATTTCGAAGAAATAAACATTCGCGCACCTTTGTATGTATGAGACACGAGCCGTTATCAGCTACAGAAGCAACAATTTATTTTGGAATAATTGTAGAGTATTTTTAGTCCAAAGGGATTTAGTCCCGAAGGACTTTTACTTTCGTTTGGGCGTTTTGCGTTGTTTCACAAAAAAACGGCGTATCACTTTTCAATTTAGTCCTTATGTTTCTTTGTTGGTTATTACAGTTCTAAATAAATAGCCAAATAAATGTGAAATTCGTAACAATATTCTCTAAAACTTTAACGAATTTTTCATTAACAAACTCAAAGATTTCAAAGCCAGCAATACCAACGTTGTACAGAAAAACATTTTTATCTCCAGCGCGTGAGAGCGTGTACCGAAATTTCTAAAGATATGCTCAATTTAAAATTATTTTGCGATATTGCTGTTGAACTGAATTTTATGGTTTAAGTGCGAAGAACATGGTATTTAATAAATAAAGGTGACACACAAAATGTTAAATAAACGCCCTTTTGGACGTAATTAAAATCTGAAACCTTTCAAATTTTTTTTTATTATTTTATTAGGATGTTCTTAATAGTTGAAGAGAAAAATGATTAAAATTTACATTAGAATGAGAAGATAAATGAGGTCGAATTTTGATCATATCACTTTTATCTTTTTCGCTGAAGGAAAAAGATATGTGTACATATCATCTACTGCAAGTGCCTCGAGTGATGATATTGAAAATCTTGATAAGATAACTGCTGATGCAAATTTTAATAGATCGGTCACAGATTTGAGATAGAAGATGATTTAGATCCGTTCTAGATCTTTCCCATTCTAGATATTTATCATGAATTAAGTATAGATTCCTTCTTTTAATTCGAAAAGAATTTTTTTTTTCGAAATATAACTTCAAATAAAGACTCGTTTGGTTAAAAACGGAACTTTTGGTGTCTGCTTCCAGTTTTTAAATGAATTCTGTTATCAAGAAATATATCTCCTGACTATGTTTTTTAATAACATTTGAAAATTTCTACATACATTTCATTAAATAAAAACGAAAAAGGGAGTTCGAGACACTATTGGAATTTCTTAGTTCTTCTAATTAACTAGAGAATGAATGAAATTCCGATTTGAATTTGCATAAATTTAATAAGAAATTCAAAAATTTTTTTTCATCTTTTCTGATGAATGTCACTTCATTCTCCATATTAATAATATCATTTATTTAGTAGATAGAATACCTGGAATTTATACTACTTTTTTAAGGATTATGGATTATTCGGCGTACCTGTCGTATTTTAAGATGTAGCTAGCCACTATCATTTTCGTTGCAAAACGAATAATTTGAAGGGAATAATACGTTTTGTACGTAATTGGGCGAATCGTTAACTACAACCTAAACGTCGTTAACTTTTTTACAAGCGTATGGATAAATATGATCCAAGGCACTTTATACGCACATTTTATTGGTTTCATTGATTTAGTTGCGTATGCCAAAGCACAATACGGCTATTTGCCTAAGAGAAGGGATACCTTCGTGGAGGACTTCCTGAGGGAAAATGTCTCTAGTATGCGTTACACACGGGGAAAACCACGAAAACTCTCATGCAGAAAGCCCTTTCGCCTGGAATCGAAACCAAGTTTCTTTTCTTTTTTAACCCTGTTTATTTTTCTTGTTTTATTTTTTAAATATGTAAGGTTTTAGTTTAAACTAACAAAGTTTTATGTTAATTTCTCTTTCCTGTGAACTCTTATTTCAACTTCCCGTTAGAATGAGCGCGCGTTTCAGCTTTATGTTAATTGAAGTGGAGCCAAGTTTGTATTTAAAGGTTAGCGAGGAACTTCTCAGGGTGAGAGAGTTTTAGTCTTAGATCACTGCGGCTCTGTTCGACGTTCGCCTGACTAGCTAGTATTTAAATTCTAAGCCTTAGCGCTGTTACTCTAAGACTTATTGAAGTAATCTAAGTGCGTTAGTATTAGCCAAATCTTGCTACGCGCCATTGATAGTTTAGCATAGAGGCCAACCTAGTGTTTATAGCTCTGAGAGCAACGACTTCTTAATTTTCTACTTAACCTTATTTTAAATTATTTGATTGTTCAGTTTAGACCCAAGTGCGGTCATTATTTTCTGTTATCCCTTCCGAGTTGGGAAGTGGCTGTAAATTCTAGTTTAATAAAAGGGTAATTTTAAACCCTCCTTACGTGCAGTTATTCTACCACTTCCACTGAACATAGCTGCATTCAGCTCCCTGTTCAAGATCAGGACTTTAACACTATTACGACCATGTTCGCCAAAACTATGCATAGAACACTCAGTCCTGACAAATATACCCACCGTGTGTACAAAAGTATTGCCCGGCTTTTATTTTTGTAACCGTTGGTCGTAGACTTGCAATGCCGTTTGCAAAAAAGTTTTAAAAGACGCAAATATCATGTTTTGGCATTTATAAATTTTTTTAAAACAAAATTGTAAAAATTACGAAATTTAACCTTTGTTACGTTCTTGTGGTCTCCACACTTAGAAGAATTCTGTTCTTAAAAATAAAACGCAAAAAGTGTAACTCCTCCGACAAAAATTCTGAGACCGTTCACAGACTGAACAGAAGTATGTTTGCACATGTTTACCTTGCTTTAAAAAAAAAGTGGGGGGTGAAGGATATTTCTATTGGGTTGGTAACTAAGTGATTGCGGATTTCACTCATAGATGGCTTCAGTTGAATTTTTAGGTTTGCAGACGTAGTACAAATGTAAAACACATTTTGTTATTTGATAGTTGGCAATTCAGCTGTGAATCAGTAAAAAAAGTTTTTTGTTCGGTTGCGTAGTTTTCGTTTGGCGTTCGTTGAAAAATGGAAAATCAAAAGGAACATTTTCGTCATATTTTGCTATTTTATTTCCGCAAAGGGAAAAACGCATCGCAAGCTCATAAAAAGTTATGTGCTGTTTATGGTGACGAAGCCTTAAAAGAACGGCAGTGTCAAAATTGGTTTGCCAAATTTCGTTCTGGTGATTTTTCACTTAAAGATTTTCGCTCTGGTCGTCCAGTTGAAGTTGATGACGACCTAATCAAAGCAATAATCGATTTGGATCGCCACAGTACAACACGTGAGATTGCAGAGAAGCTTCACCTATCACATACATGCATTGAAAATCACTTAAAACAACTTGGCTATGTTCAAAAACTCGATACATGGGTTCCTCACGAACTGAAAGAAACGCATTTAACGCAACGCATTGACAGCTGCGATTTGCTAAAGAAACGTAATGAAAATGATCCATTTTTAAAACGACTGATAACTGGCGATGAAAAATGGGTTTTTTACAACAATATCAAGCGGAAAAGATCGTGGAGCAGGCCGGGTGAACCAACTCAAACAACATCAAAAGCTGATATTCATCAAAAGAAGGTTTTGTTATCATTTTGGTGGAATTACAGAGAAATTGTCTACTTTGAACGCTTACCACCCAACCGAACGATCAATTCTGATGTCTACATTGAACAACTAACGAATAACGAAATTAAACAATGCAGTTGAAGAAAAGCGGCCCGAATTGACAAATCGAAAAGGTGTTGTATTCCATCATGACAATGCAAGGCCACACCCATCTTTGGTCACTCGGCAAAAATTATTCGAGCTTGGTTGAGATGGTTTGCGACATCCACCATGTAGTCCTGACCTTGCACCATCTGATTACTTTTTGTTTCGATCTTTACAAAACTCCTTGAGTGGTAAAAATTTCAATAATGATGATAATGTCAAATCGTACCTGATTCAGTTTTTTGCTAATAAAAACCAGAAGTTTTGTCAACGTGGGATTATGATGCTGTCTGAAAGATGGCAAAAGGTCATTGATCAAAATGGGCAATACATTACAGAATAAAGTTATTTAGTTCCATGAAAAAATTGTCTTTGATTTTCTAAAAAAAATCCGCAATTACTTATCTTGCCAACCCAATATATCTCTCGTCCTACTGGACCGATTGATGAGATTTTACCTTAACTTGCGTTCTTCGTGTCTTGAAAGCGCGACTTAGGATATATAGTATTAGATTTATATACAGCATTGTACTAAAATAGGTATTCCTATACAAAATCGGACTCTTTTTTTTAAATGACATGCGTATATTTTTCCATATTTCAATTCTGTGACAGAACGAGGTGAGAGAGCAGAACTGATTTTAAATATATCTTAAAATCTGATTTTAGAAATAGTTTGAAGGAAATTAAGAATTTTTTAATAGAATATCGATATTGTTGATAAAGTTTCTTAAATTTTATCGTATAATATAGCATTTTATAAAGCCAAAAAAATGTTTGATAGATTGCATTCGTATATTTATTTAGGTGAAGCCATTTATTCTTTCTCTTTCATTTTTAATCTGCTGGTGCAGACGGTTTTAACAGTTGACAGGGAAGCAAATGTCTCGTTAAGAAAATATGCAAATACGGCTGATGTCTATCGTAGCTCGTAATGTGTAAAATCTAACATTAAGTATTCTTAGCACACTGTGATTTTCCCAGGGAAGAGAGATTTGTATTCAGGTGTTGTACATTTCGGTGTTCAATTTTCAACCTGCTTTACTCTGACACTGCTTTTTTATTTAAAGAAAAATGTAGCAAAAATGTTGTTTGGGTCAAAGATTCTGTGCTTCTTCTGTTTGGGGAAAAAAAGGGGGACAGTGTACATTGACCCCGTTCTCTTGGTAACTCTTTTTCGTGCAGTAGTTTATAAGTATGACTTTTTTACACATTATATACTATTAATTTTGCGCATTTCCCACGTGCAATGCATAATATGCGAACGAATGTCCAAAAAACATTTCAGAGGGAAAATATGTAGAACTGATTTTTAAGGTTTAGATTTCATTTGAATTCCTGCATAATAATGTTCGCTATCTTTCGCATTAAATTTAACGCTGTCTCATGAAATGGCATGAATGATGAATCAATGCCACTTTTTTTTTGTGTGCACGAGCATGGAAATGTTAAGGGTAACCTACATTTTTATCGGCAAAAGTCAAAAAGCAGAAGTGCGTCTGCTCTTGAATAATTTCTAGCAATGCGAGTCGTAAGCCATAATTGTAAGACAATAAATTCAATAAATTACAATAATTGTAAGACAATAAATTACATTTTATTAACAATTATAATTGTAACAATTATAATTGTAAGACAATAAATTACAATAAATGCATTGTAAGAAGAGATGTTTTATGCGATAATTTTCCCGGAGCAAATCAGATGATATGTGGTAGAACTTTCAGCAGAGAAAAAGGAAACTGACGATGAAAAATATCTCCCACTATTCTAAAATTTCTTTAAGAAAGTTTGATACTAATAAATCGTGATACATTGTCAGGACTGGGTGTTCGGTGCATATTCTTGGCAAACATCTTCGTGAAACACTTTACACGATCCTGATCTTGAACAGAGAGCTGAATGCAGCTATGTTCTGTGGTAGAAAACTGTGGTTAAGTGGTGGAAGAACTGCATTTCAGAGGGATTTAAAATCCTCTTTTATTAAACCACAATTATGTACAGCCACTTCCCAACTCGGGAGGGATACAGAAAATAATGACCGCCACTTGGACAATCAAACTGAACAATCAAATTTAATTTAAGCTAAAGCTAAATAGGAATTAAGTAGTCGTTGCTCACAGAGCTAAGAACGCGATGTTGGCCTCTAAACTAAATGGTGCGTAGCAAGATTTAACTAATACTGACGCACTTAGAATTACTTCAATAAGTAATAACGTAACAGCGCTACGGCTTAGAATTTAAATACTAGCTGGTCAGGCGAACGTCGAACAGAGTAACAGTGGTCTGAGACTAAAAGCTCTTTCACACTGAAAGGTTTCTACTTTTCTTTTAAATAGAACTTGGCTCCACTTCAAATTAGTATAAAGCTGAGACGCGCGTTTATTCTAACGGGAAGTTGAAATGTTATTGATGGCAGTAAAGACAAGGTTGCCATATTTGCCGCGAAATTGCCCATTTGGCGATATTTGGCGAAAACCTTATAGAACGCATTCTTAGCGATTTTCCCGAGAATATTCTCGAAGGTAGGTTAAAGATGTAATATACTCTGCCTGTAGGCGGTGTAGGAATATATTGAATTTAGTAGTGGAGTAGTATCTTGAGTTCAGAGCTTAGCTTGAGAGCGATCGATTGAGTCCGGAGCCGTACTTTAGTGCTTTGCCGTGAAGCTTTCTGCACCGTTATAGCCTGAAGGCTGCGTTGCTGGTTGTTTCAGCGTGTGTATTGTAGTTTTTCGACGACTGTAAACGTGTGTTTGGAACTCTTCTGTGTAATGTTAGCGAATAAACTGTGTTTTGATTCTTCATCAAGTGTTATCTTCAATTACTCCAGTTCCAGGAACCCGTGGAACGCAACAATAGGAAATAGTCTGAGACTACACACACAACGGGCTACTTAAGCTGGTCCACGATAATTACCGGCGCGATTTTTAAAACGTTAACTAACAAGATGTTAAAACCAGAATAACTATAGCAGAGCGAGCGATAAAGTAACAGCAAGACAAGCCTGTCAGAACCTCCAGCTCTATCACATTCAACCCTCGGCTTATACACAATAACCAGTTTGCATTCTGGGAAGGACTGCGAAAAGAAGAAGTTAAAATAAGGTTCAGTTCCTAATAATTGGTTAATTAACATAAAAATCCTACAATTATAAGGGTTTTTTATTTACTATAACTTACCATTTCATTTTAATATCCATTTAATAGCTGATTTCAGTTAATTAAAATAAACCTTTTACTTTATAGGGTGTTCTGATAAAAGTTAAATAGCGCAAAACCCCTAGCAAACATGAATCGAATTATCGCTGAGTCTGAAATAACTACAGAGACTTGGAAGCGTTTACATAAAACTTTTTATTTAAGTAATACTTTGAATATAACTGCACCCTCCTTGTGCTTACAAAATCAGCCACAACTGGTGGCATTTAGTAACAGTCACAGACAACTAAAGTAACAGTCAATTTCAATTTAACGCGTAGAATGGTAGTGAAAGACTACACAATTAAACTTTAATCTACGCAGGGTCATAATTTCGAGACGGCGTGTCAAATTCAAACGGCGGCAGCGATAACGCAGAGCCGAATAATTACAACTCGTCAGAGGTGGGAAGAACTAACGTAACGAGCCTGCGAAAGACAGAAACACGCTTTGTCTTACACTTCAAAAAATATTGTTTTAATACTAGCTAACTAAATTTGCATTTTGTTAAGAAAACGGAACGGAGAAGTTATAGTAAAGGCCGAAATTATAAATAACTGGTTAATTTAAAGTATAAAAATAGTACAACTTTGTAAGAAATACAAAATATTTGTTACCAACAAACCATTGTTCGTAAATCGAAGCAGTGATGGCCGAATAATGTATTTTTCAGAGACTATAGTATATACATCAACAAAAATACGACCCAAATCCCAAAATGATAAAAGAAATGCGTACACAGAATTGAAGACCTTTTTTGGTCGTAAAATGCCGCTGGCTACTTCCCCGCTGTGAGGAGAATTCTCATAAATAATGCGAGTTAGTTGAACACACCAGTAAACCAGCTGAGCAGAGCGTTTTTTGATGCCACATAACTCGACTCAGACTTGACTGCGTCCTCTTTCACCTCCAGGGAACACTAATTGAAAACGAGAAGAGTGAAGAGATTCTTTGGCTTCGCATAAATGGGTTTTTCCGTTTCTGTTATGTTACTAGTGAATCAGCTGTATGTAGTTTCGAAAAACACAGAAAAGCAACTTCCTGCTGCAAGATATTTTTTTGTTTTGAATCTACAAAAATTATTTTAAAATAAAGTTTTCAAGTTACTTGTACAAAATGTGCGTAAAAATGGTATTTTAAATTTGGCATCTTTGTTTGTATAATTCGGTCTTTTCGCAAGTATTTTTTTTTTTAATGAGACACAATGAGTTTCCTAAGCAATATTTTATTTCGGCGCCCAACTGTGATTGCGATTAATGACTTCGACTGCCGCACTAAAGGGCCGGGTTGGAATCCCGGAAAAGGCATGGATGTTTGTAAATGTATAGTGTCTATGCGGCATGCGGGCACTCTAAATATGCGATGAGACGAAAGTCCTCTCGAGAGGTTGATGGTAGGGGAAGAGGGGTGGGAGTCCATCGGACGCTTCCTCCCGGCATGTTCTCCTTCAAAATTGTGGAGCGGAACTGAGCAAAATCGTACGGTCACTTGTATTGTCCCCAAGGCTCTTACCAAGACAATCACAATCTGGACTCCTTGCTGCGATGAATTTCGTGAGCTTGGTCAGATATCAGATAAGTCACAACTACAACAAAAAAATTTATTTCATGAGTTTATGGCAAACAATAAGATTAATGAGTAGTGATTATCCATCTGTGTATTGTCACTATTTTGATTGTTTCGGATTTTCCTTCAGATAAAAAAATAATTTTTTAAAAAGGGAAAAGTTTCTCCTTACAATACTACAGATACAGAAATGCAGATTTGTTGTTTTGTCAGATGGTAATTTAAACAAATAGTTTTTTTTTTTTAACAACGGTACCTGCCGCCATCCAATTTTGAAAAACGTAGTCCTCCACCCCAAACGTGGGCTCCTGGAAGTCGAGAATTTTGACTTTCGAATTTATTTTGTTATCTATTTCATATCTTGTAAAACATTAACTAATTTTTGATTAAGAAACGATTTCAAAACGAGCAGGAGCAATACGGTACGGAATTAAACACTTTTATCTCTAGCGCGCGAAACTGTCTGCCGAAAATTCTAAAGGTATGCCGTTTTTAAATATATTGCAGTTTTGCCGTTGAATCGAATTTTATGTAGCGTGAGCGACAAGAACCTTATATTTATTTAACAAACGCACTAAACGTTAATAATTAAAAGACAACGAGTTTGTAAAGTTTTGTAAAGCTAACTTAGTAAGAAAACCGAACATTGATATGATGAGCTGAAGAAAGATTGAGGAAAACAGAAAAATGTATGTCAACACTTTACGCTACATCGGGATTTCTAAACGTATACTGTGCTAGGCTGCTTTTAAAATTTTTGTAATTTGAATTTGGAATTTTGTAATTGAATTATATACGGCGTAAGCTCTAAAAAATGATAATAAAGCTAAAAAGACAAAAAAAAAAGAACCCGAAAGGTTTGTGTGTTACCTTTATTTATTAAATATCATGTGCTTCGTACTTAAACCATAAAATTCAGTTCAACAGCAATATCGCAAAATAATTTTAAACTGAGCGTATCTTTAGAATTTCCTATACGCAATTTCGTGCACTGGAGATAAATAGGCTTTTTTTTTCCTCCCGTAGAGCGTTGCCATTGCTAGCTTTTAAATCGTTGAGTTTGTTCATCAAACATTCGTTAAAGTTTTACAAAATATGAAATAGGTAATAAAACAAATTAAAAATTCCAAATTTGGGCTACCAGATGCTCATATTCGTGTGGAAACGTACGTTATTCAAAATTGGATAGCTCTAGGTACCGTCGTTTTATCATATTTGGAGAAATATACATACATTTATGCAGATTCTGCATTATTTAATTTCTTTAAATAATACAGGGCTGGAATATTTGGTGGCAACAGTTTGACAAGTGATTCAGACTTTTAATATTTCCAACGCAAAATCGCAAAAGGAAAACAATAGTTCTTCAGGGACAAAGCCCTTTTGGACTAAAAAAAAAGCTTTAGAAGGAGTGAGTGTAACTGCAGTCTGGTAGACTACGAGGTCAGAGAGCGTAAAAAAACCTTAACAATCCCTTTTAGGCGATCGTTAAAATTTGAAAACCTTTTCTATTTTTTATGTTCATGTAAATACTGTATTTTTGTGCCCAGGAGCCCACGAATATAGCAGACTAACTACCTAACAGTAAGGCAATACTGATAGCTTTAGTAGCTTCATGTACCACTCCTATTTTACCGCTGACTTCGAGTTATCGGATATTGCACTTTGTTTATAGCTAGGAGCTTAGCTTTAGACCTCTACAAAGATTGAATGAATTGTTAAGTAACCGAATTTCATTTACAGTTGTTCTTGGGTGATAAGACCAGAAATGTAACATAAAATACACAAAATAAAATAAAACTTTATTACAATACAGTTAATTTATTATTTTATTTTTTGAAATTACATATGTAGCTTTTTATTTTGAAATTAAATATTTTTTTATGTAAAATTGAAAATAAAGGAATGTGCAGAAAAAAAACTATTAACAACAATTAACTTTTACAAATATTATTCTTTGGTGTTTTAATGAGTCATTGCAGTGATAATGCGCTTTTCAACATTTCCCTTTGTCATTTACAAGAAAGAATTTGGAGACCTGTAAATACATGTGATAGATGAAGATTTAAGTTACAAAATTATTACAAAATTTATAAAAAAAAAAAAAATCTGAAATGTTTCAGATTTTAAATTACGTCCAAAGGGACGTTTATTTAACATTCTGTGTGTTACCTTTATTTGTTAAATACCATGTTCTTCGCACTTAAACCATAAAATTCAGTTCAACAGCAATATCGCAAAATAATTTTAAATTGAGCATATCTTTAGAAATTTCGGTACACGCTCTCACGCGCTGGAGATAAAAATGTTTTTCTGTACAACGTTGGTATTGCTGGCTTTGAAATCTTTGAGTTTGTTAATGAAAAATTCGTTAAAGTTTTAGAGAATATTGTTACGAATTTCACATTTATTTGGCTATTTATTTAGAACTGTAATTAAAATTCCTTTTTATTTTCCCGTGCAACGCACGCAGACGATTTTTGAAGAGAAAGCTACGTCAAAAAAAAAAAAAACATGCATTCATTTATGCAGATTTTTCATTTTTTAAACGTTAATGCAGAGCGATAACATTTAGTGGCAACAATTTGAAAAGTGAATCGGGCATTCAGAGTGAATCAACGCAAAATCGCAAAACGAAAGTAATAGTCCTTCGGGACTAAATCCCTTTGGACTAATAAATAAAAAAAACTACACACACGTTGAAATCGATTCTTTTATCTTTTATCGTACGTGGATTAAGAATACGCCCAAAAAGTATTGAAGCAAATAATGTGTTGAATATGAAGTTAAAGCATGTGTTTTTTATAAATTGAGTTATTAAGTAAGTTTATTAGTAAGATTTTTATTAAGTTACTTATAAGGTATTTTCTCCTTCCTTTCTGCATGCCTTCGTAGTGTAACGGTAGCGCACTCGGCACGTATTCGAGATGTCCTGGTTCGAGTCCCGGCGAGGGCATTGCTCATAAAAAAAAAAACTAATACCTGTGCAGTGGTGCCCGAACTAAAAAAAGGGTTGGTTTTACACAAGTCGAGCACTTCTGGCGTAGAACAGAAATACGTAACAATGAACAATTTAAAAATGTGGTAGATGAGATTAGCGGTTCACAGGATAATGTAACGCCCAGAAAGGCTGTGGTTTGTAGAAAACCGGCGAGATAAAGCCAAATGGCTAGAAGCACTCAACGCCACTAAATCAAGTCTCTAATAATCAGAACGTGGCCTTGAATAGAATAAACTCTCATTATCTCATTTGCATTCTGGCATGAAAAGCGTGGGTGAAAAGAGAGTAATAGGCAAGTGCTAACTTAAAATGAACTATTAGTTAAAAATAAATAGATAAACCCGAAAGCTTAAAACCACTAAACTAATGCATGTCTTTTAGGATGCAGTTCACAGATTTTTAATGTTCTACAGTTGTTGTCTGATGATACCAACATAATATTACAGATTCAGTTAACAGTACTTCGGTTCGCTTGATTCTTTGCATCCTTTTCTTTATTTTCATCGAAACGTTTTAAGTCTGTTCGACCTATAAACCACTGCAATCTTCAGATGATCAGGAACGAAATATTTCCATATTTACATGTGGCAATGATAGGATACTCTAAATGCGCTGAAAAAAAAAGCTATTTTGGAACTTGATCCGCAGATGGAAAAAAGCATTTCCTTCGTCAATAAACGGATATAATTACTCGTATTACTGAATCAAAACATAGGCTGTCCTACATATCTATGTATTAACAAAAATGCTTCTTTTATTCTTTGGTCTTGGTGTATTTAGACATTTCACTTTGACAGATATTGTACAACTACAGTTTGCCCAAAGTGTTTTAAATCTGTAAATTGTTTTGAGTTCCCTATGAAACGTGTTGGCTTGAAATTCACGTTTCTCCGAGGATCTGTGGAATGTATTCTTCAAGCTAAAATACACTTCAATGGTATTATTATTACACCATTTATTTCAAGAAATATATTTAAGTAGTGTTTGCAATATATATACATAAGAATGTTTTTTGTTCATGATAGGAATAAAAATGTTAGCTTTTGCTTGTGGTTGAAAAACTTGTAATTACGAGGGTCACTCTGAAATTTTTGAGACACATTTAGGTTTTTAAAGGTATACTTAAGAAATTTTAAGTGTTCAAAGTAGTTTCCTCCAGCATTCATGCACTTCTGTAGGCGAATGTTTCAAAGATAAAATGCCTCAAGCCATCATTTCTTTGAATCCATGAAAACAGTGCATTTATATGCCAAAAGTCACACATAGGTATATCTGGTGAATAGATGGAAGTTCTGTCACTTTAATGTGCTTTTGTTCAAGAAACTCGGCTGTCAGTCTTGCTGAATGAGAAGATGCATTGTTTTGGTGGAGCATGAATCCTCTAACATTCACTTCTTTGTAGAATTTCTGGAAGACACTTAGTGGTGTACCAGTTATCTGTGACTGTCCTTTCCCCTTCCAGCTTCATAGCTTTGACCAGTTCTTGTACTTCTGAAGAAAACGGCATACATTACTTTTTTCATGGTACGTTTTCGTTTCACCATTGTGGGCGTGGGATCATCTTCAAAGACTCGTACTTTACTTTCTTGATGCGTTGGAACGTCAAAAAATGGTATGCACTTTTTATCACCAGTTATGATTTTAGAAATATAGTGGTGGCCACCATTTACGGGTTTCTTTACTGATTCTGACACGCTTCTCTTTTTAGTGCTCGGTTAAATTATGAGTGACCCAACGGCAAACTGTTTTATTCATATGCAAGTTTATGTATGGCGGCGTATCCAATTATAAGTTCCTTCTGTATCATATGGTAGATGCGGCGGTTATCGTCGATTAACATTTTCCGTATGGCAGACACATTTTCCGGGGTTATTGCTGACAGCGGCCTTCCTGTGTGTTCTTCGTCCTGAAAAGAGTTGCGGCCTCTGTGAAATTCTCTAAACGATCTGAACACAATAGCACGAGATGGACCTTCATTTACAAACTCTAAATGTAGACATTGAATGCGTTCTTCGGGATTTAATCCCACTTTAAAATCATAGCGCGATAATGTTATCGCATCAACGCCATTTTTCATTCTGAGTAAAATTTTTAATACCCTAAACTACTTGTAACTGGCTAATAAAAAATCGTCTGCTAATCTAAAATATAACTGTGCATTCATTTTTCTTCCAATTATCATCTGGTTACAGCCGAAAACATCGCGGACAAAAACGTCGCGGAGAAAACAACACAAGGCGAAAACGTCGTGGTTCAAAACATCGTGGGAGAAAAGAAAGCAAAGAGAAAACATCGTGGTACAGAATATCGTCATGAAAAATAAAGCCGTTCAAAAACTTTGCAGTTTAAAAACATCGTCGTCGAAAATATCGTGGTAAAAAATAAAGCACCTACAAATCATCGCATGACGATAACATCGCACACATGCGTTTTTCAGGTTTTAAAAGTTGTAAATGCATGTTGGTATAAAGATTTGGAAGTGCTAGAAATGTTAACGACACTTTAAGAATAAACGAAAACAAAATAAGATGTAATTTTCACCAAAACAATACCAGATTAACAAACGTGAAAGAAAGTATTTCATAATTGACTAAGAAAATTTTATGGGTATAACCTCACGCAATTATTTATCTTCCTTTTTCTAAACATTTTTAGGCTGTATTTTTAGGCTGAAACAATATGACTAAAACTTTATAAAAAAGATTAATTTATTAATGACCTTTGTTAATCAACTATGTAAATTTAAAATTATATTAAGGGTTACAAGTTGCATTCATTTTCTAGTCATTTTCGATTTTTAAATGCTTAAGTTTCCTTATTACTTTTTCAGCTAAAATATATTAGTTCATTCAAAAATAGGAACTATAAAAGTAAAAACGCCCCTCTTTCCTTCTTGCGCTCCCAAATCATTACGCGAAATTGCATTTACAGCTTTTAAAACCTGAAAATCGCATGCGTGCGATGTTATCGTCATGCGATGATTTGTAGGTACTTTACTTTTTACCATCATATTTTCGACGACGATGTTTTTAAACTGCGAAGTTTTTGAACGGCTTTATTTTTGACGACGATATTTTCTTCTTTGCTTTCTTTTCTCCCATGATGTTTTTACGACGTTTTCGCCTTGCGTTGTTTTCTCCGCGACGTTTCCGTCCGCGATGCTTCATCAGCGTCGCTTATCATCTATGCGTGTCTCAAAACTTTCAGAGTGACCTCCGTAAAGTCTGCATCTGCATCCATACTGAGAAAAACTATTCCTGCTTTTTTTTCCACGAAGACCAGTTTTAAAATGATCATAGTCTATATACACTCATGTCCATAAATTAAGGATAATGCAAAATCAGGCAAAGGAAGAGTTAGAAGCAAAACAGATTTGACTTATTTGTAAAGCTTATTTATTAAACAAAAGGTAAAGAGCAAAAAAAGATGCTATATGTTTGATATTATTAAAAAAATTAGCGATTTTTTCTCCCTGAAGCAAATTACAAAAAACCAATATTACATGGTTGGTATGATTGTTAATACATTGTATGTCTCCCAGACGATGCAATGCAAACCGTACAACGCCTAGGCATACTGAGTATCAAATTACCGATCCGATCTTGGGGGATATTACACCACTCAAAAAGCAATGCTCTCCGAAGTTCCGGTAGACATGTAGGAGGAGGTTGACGGGCTGCAACTCATCCACCAAGCATGTCCCAAACGTGCTCTACTGGATTCAAGTCCGGTGAGAATGCTGGCCAGTCCATACGGGTGATACACTCCGACTGAAGGCATTCGCTTGCGATGTTTGCACGGTGAGGACGGGCGTTGTCATCCATAAACACAAATTGTGCGCCCATGGCGCCCCGAAACAAGCGTACATGTTTTTCCAGAACGACGTCCCGATAGATTTGGCTTGTCATAGTTCCAATTTGAACATGCAGGTCAGTTCTGGAACCCAGAATAATTCCAAAAGCACTCCTGCACTACCGTTAACGGTGTCGTTCAGTGATGTTTTGTTGGTGGTAACGGGTACCTGGAGCTCTTCATATGAAAGTCCGTCGAGAATCAGACTGCAAGCTAAACCTGGACTCGCCTGAAAACATCACAGCAGCCCCCTGTTGTGGTGTCCACAATGCATGCTCTTTACTCTAGGCTAACCGCACACGACAGTGAGTTGCAGTACGTGGAACGCATCTGACAGGTCTACGAGCATATAGACCAATCTGCCCTAAGCGTGTGTACACGGTCTGCCTTGAAATTGTCGTACCAGTGGATGAAGAGAGCTGAAGGGACAGGTCTGAGGCTGTGTTCCACCTGTTTCTTTTGGCAGTAACTGCCAAATATCTGTCCTCATTCGGCATTGTAACTCTGGGGCGACCTGTGCTGTAACGTCTATTCACATTACCATCATCTTGGAATCGTTGTCAAAGCTTGGAGATGACACGCTGGGCAATTCCGAGATCGTCTGATACTTCCTGTTGGGTACGCCCACATTCCAGACGGCCGATAATTCTACCACGTAAAAAATCCATCCAAATGCGTCCTCGTGTCATAACTATTCGGTTATTGCACTGAAATGCTTATAAAGCGCCTGCGAACAATTTTACTTCTTTGCCTGTATTCCTGGTATATCACTCTCTTTCACTCTCGTCATTGTGACGTACCATCGGTGTGATCTGGTTACTTCCTGAAATTTGCATGTGATTCTTGAAGATGTGTGTAGTGATTTTACAGGTGATATATTTATTTTAGAGTTCGATTTCCGCGTGACTCCGAATTATCGTTAATTTATGGACATGAGTTTAGTTTAAGAACCCCCACGTTATCTGCATTTTATTTAGCTTACATGTACCTCATAATTCCTAAACAAGATAGGCGGACAGAAATTTTGCCTTAAAGAGATTTCCTAGAAAAGGGATTTTAATTTAATGGTTAACTTAAACGTCGGGCTTTTAATGCAATTTTTATATTGACTGATGGAAGCTGAGAAAAATAACCTTGGGCTACAACTCTCGAAATGGTGGCATTACTTAAAAAAAGCTTTAGCGATGTGAACACGAAAAAAAGTGCTCGTAGAAGTATGTGATGGTTTAATTCATTTACGACTTAAGAAGGGTACATCAAATTTAATTAATAAGTAGCTTAATAAGCTAAATTTAATATAATAAATAAAAAATTGGGGTGCCGAAAGAAATCTTTATTTTTGCCAAGTCTGGGAGTAATCTGTCGTTTCGGTAATAATGTCATCAATTATTGAGATTTTATGGTGTTTCGATTTCACAAATTTTATCAGCTGCTGTTTAATGAAAAGTTTTATAATGATGATCTGTGAATAATTGTTTCCAGGATCTTTATCAGAGATAGAGGTTTGTTAAGGATTTTCTACGCTCTCGCAGAGCTCAAGGTCTACCAGTCTGCTGTTGCACTCACTCCTAGCTAACCCATTTCTTTTTGTCTTTTTAGCTTTATTATTAAGCATTATTTTCTTCACACTTACGCCATATACAATTCAACAGGAAAATTACAAAAATTTTAAAAGCAGCATGCGTTTAGATTTTCCGAGTAAGTGTTACGTGCTAGCATACATTTTTCTGTTTTTTCAGTCTTTTCTCAGTTTATCATATCAATGTACAGTTTTCTTAGTAAGATGGCTTGTAAAACTATTCTTTGTCTTTTTATTATTAACGTTTTGTGCGTTAAATTTATTAATTAAATATCACGTTCTTCGCGCTTACGCTACATAAAATTCAGGTAAACAGCAAAATCACGAAATAAACAGTCCAGTCACATTAATGTGACCACCACGTACTTTCCATGTCAGAGTTAAATAACCAATCACAGAAGGCAGGTGGCAGCACAGTGCAGTGGAGCGTATATAAAGGGTGTGTGAGGGCTTCGGAAAACATTTCAATCGTTGGCGTAATGCAGAAACGAAGCGATTTATCCGACTTCCAAAAGGGCATGATCATTGGCTTTCGGGCCAAGGGTGGAAGCATTTCCGAAACGGCTGAGTTTGTGAACTGTTCCCGTGCCGCCGTGGTAAAAGTGTACCGTGCATGGCAAAATGGGACTGTCCAAAATCAGCGACGTGGCAAATGTGGTGCACCACGGGCCATAGATGACAGAGGCGAACGACGGTTGCGGAGATGCGTTCGGGCAGATAGACGGGCTACCGTTGAGCAACTGACCACCAAAATGAACCAAGGGGCTACCAAAAGTGTCTCCCAAAGTACTATTCAGCGAACATTGCTGCGTCTGGGCCTCCGAAGCAGACGCCTGGTTCGTGCACCTATGCTGACTGCTGTTCATCGACGGCGAAGGCTAGAATTTGCACGCCAGTACAGCAGCTGGACGTCCACTGAGTGGCGACAGGTTGCGTTTTCGGATGAATCGCGTTTTATGCTCCATCGGACAGATGGACGTTGGCGTATAAGGCGTGAAACCTCTGAAAGGAACCACCCTGCAACCATTGCCGGAACGGTCCAAGCTGGAGGCGGGAGCATTATGGTCTGGGGAATGTTTTCCTGGCATTCTCTAGGTTCACTGATCATTGTGGAAGGCACAATGGATCAATACAAGTACGCATCTGTCCTTGCGGACCATGTTCACCCCTACATGCGCATTGTTTTTCCTCAGGATGATGGCATCTTCCAGCAGGACAATGCGAGGTGCCATACAGCTGCCAGTGTACGTGCGTGGTTCGAAGAGCACCAGGATGAGTTTACCGTCCTCCCCTGGCCAGCAAACTCACCTGACTTAAACCCAATCGAGCATCTGTGGGACCATCTCGATCGAGTTGTTCGCGCCATGGATCCTCAACCGCGTAATCTAGCGCAGCTGGCCACGGCATTAGAGTCGGCATGGCTCAACATCCCAGAGAACACCTTCAGGGACCTATGTGACTCTCTTCCTGCACGTCTCGCAGCAGTCCGCTCTGCGAAAGGTGGTTATTCTGGCTTTTGACAGATGGTCACATTAATGTGACTGGACTGTGTATTTAAAAACAGAATATCTTTAGTGTATCCGATATGCAGTCTCGTGCGCTGGAGATGACAATGTTTTAATCCGCAACGTATTGCCATTGCTCGCTTTCAAATCGTTGCGTTTGTTAAAAATTCACTAAAACTTTATAAAATGTGAAATATAAAATTCGAAATTCAAAATTCGGTTTTTCAGGTGCTCATGCTGGGATATAGGATTACGTTATTCAAAATTAAATGGCCCTAGGTACCATCGGGTTTTCACAGTGCGAGAAACATACAGGAATTAGTACAAATTCTTCGTTACTTAATTTCTATAAAAATAATACAAGGCGATAAAATTCCGCGGTAATGATTTGAAAAGGAAGTCAGACATTTAGTGATACACTGCCAAATCCCGTTTCGAGACTAATAACCCATTCAGGCTAAAGCCTTTTTTGGTTAATATGGAAATAATATGAGAGACTACTAATTGGATTTTTGGAAACGACTGAACCGTTTGTTTTCTATTAAAGTCAAATAGATACGCAAGTCTGTTTGTAGAGACATTAGGTATTTTCGTAAAGCAGGAGACGTGAAAAATGAGCAATGCCCTTGCCGGAACTCGAACCGCGGACCTCTGGAGTACCCGTCGAGCGTTTTCACCGGTACACCACGAAGGTATGCTTAGAAGGTGGGAGAAATACCTTATATACTTCTCCTTTTAAAGAGCAACTGGGAATTATGGGACCCAGCCGCCAAATTCTGGTGGTGGAGAATCATCCTTTACCACCGTTTTTACTTCGGGCGCCGCTGTAGAGACATTAGGCATTTTTGGAAAGCAGGAGACGTGAAAAATTAGCGATGCCCTCGCCGGGACTCGAACCACGAACCTCTCGAATACGCTTCGAGCGTGCTGACCACTGCACCACAAAGGCATGCTAAGAAGGCGGGAGAAACACCTTATCAGTTATTCCTATTCAAGCAATCAGTTTCGCCAACTATAAATCATATACCTCAACAGTCTTCGTTGATTGTCAGCTAGACGGCGTTCGGTTGCTTGGGATTTTGCCATATTATTGATCACTTTTATACTAGTCTCAATATGAAAATTCTATATTAATGCAGATATTGTTAATTTAAAGCTGGCACGATTGTTTTCATCCACATACATTACTCAAACGAAAGCAAGTAAACACTGCAGCTTCTTTTTGTACTAGACGAACATTTGAATATCAAGTGTAGATTTTTAAATAAGGGAACTGCGGACTGTTCACAATGAGGTGTTTGTTTCATCAGCTTAGCTGTAGGCGTTTAACTTATAAATAATCGCTTAAGCTGTCAGTCATTTGGTGTGATCGTTGGTCTCAAATTTCGTGGCCACTTTCTGAAGGATACTTATTCACCCAGTATCGGCTCGGTTCCCTTTCGTCCTCGAATATCCACTCGACAATGAAGCCGGAGACAGATGGTTTTGTCAGTGCGCATAAAACTGATACTCAGGATTTTGAGGAGGAAGCGACCTTTAAATTGTGACGTTAAGAGCCAATGTGCATTCACCAGGAGAACCAGTAAGGTTGCTTATCCTTGATGACATTGTTGAAGGCTGGCAAACTTATTGGCTGATGCGATCTTTCAGAGAACAAAGTAAAACGAGTGTTTTGGACTTAAAGTGTTTCACCACGATATTAATGTCTTTTTAATTTTTTTTAGTTCTTTCGCATTTTTTGAAAAATATCAAAGGAGGAAGTGTTTGTTATCTCGTAATGTGCTTGTGTGTTTGAGTTCAAGCTCATCAAATTGGTGTGTTAGTTTCGGCAAACTAAAATTATAATGTTTAATGATGTCTTACTTTAAAAGAAATTAAAACAACTACCAAATTTCGTTTTTAATATTATTTTAACCCGAGTTCGAATTCTATGTTAAATGCTCATAAAAATAACGCGTAAAAAACTGACTAACCGAATAATACACTGAAGTGACAAAAGTCATGGGATACCTCCTAATATTTTGTCGGTCCTCCTTTTGCCCGGCGAAGTGCAGCAACTCGACGTCGCATGGACTCAACAAGTCGTTGGAAGTCCCCTGCAGGAATATTGAGCCATGATGCCTGTATAGACGTACATAATTGTGAAAGTGTTGACGGTGCAGGGTTTTGGGCACGAACTGACCTCTCGATGATGTCCCATAAATGTTCGATGGTATTCATGTCGGGCGATCTAGGTGGCCAGATCATTCGCTGGAATTGTCCAGAATGTTCTTCTAACCAATCGCGAACAATTGTGGCCCGGTGACATGGCGTATTGTCATCCATAAAAATCCCATCGTTGTTTGAGCACGTGAAGTCCATGAATGGTTGTAAGTGATCTTTAAGTAGCTGAAGGTATCCATTTCCAGTCAATGATCGGTTCAGTTGCACCAGAGGACCGAGTCCATGCCATGTAAAAACAGCCCAGACCATTATAGAACCACCACCAGCTTGAACAGTGCCTTGTTGACAACTTGGGTCCATGGCTTCGTGGGGTCTACGCCACACTCGAACCCTACCATCAGCTCTTATCAACTGAAATCGTGACTCATCTGACAAAGCCACGGTTTTCCATTCGTTTAGGGACCAACTGATATGCTCACGAGCCCACAAGAGTCGCTGCAGGCGATGTCGTTCTGTCAGTAAAGGCACTCGAGTCGGTCTTCTGCTGACATAGCCCAAGGAAGACAAATTTCGCCGCACTGTCCTATCGGACACGTCCTTCGTACGTCCCACATTGATTTCTGCGGTTATTTGACGCAGTGTTGCTTGTCTGTGAACATTGACAACTCTACGCAGACGTCGCTGGTCTCGGTCGTTAAGTGCAGGTGGTCGGCCACTGCGCTGTCCATGGTGGGATGTTATGCCTGAAATTAGATACTCTCGGCACACTCTTGACACTGTGGATCTCGGAATGTTGAATTCCCTAACGATATCCGAAATGGAATGACCCATGCGTCTAGCTCCAACTACCACTCCGCGTTCAAAGTCTGTTAATTCTCGTCGTGCGGCCGTAATCACGTCAAAGCCTCTTCACGTGAATAACTTGAACACAAATGAAAGCCCTGCCAAAGCACTTCGCATTTATACATTTTCTACGCGATACTACTGGCATCTGTATATTTGCATATTGCTATCCCATGACTTTTGTCACTTCAGTGTAAATATTAAACATTACGCATTTCCATGTTTTGCAACAGATCCGGTAATCGTATGGAAAGACATCGTTTAGTACTACATCATGAACTACAGAGGCTGTTCGCATATTTTTTAGAGAATTTTAGTTTGCTATAAAGAAAAATCTTCTGCTTGGAACTTTTTTTTGATTGCAGCTATATTTTTGTAACTGTAAATTATCGTCTGCTACTGGAGAGTTCTGTTTTCGTGCCAAATGGCGCTTTTTAAGAAGCAGTGGTGGAAGGTTATTTAAAATTATTCGTGGAAAAATGTTTCCTTATACATATCCAAGGAGAAACAAGAATGTTTTAAATGAAATGGACTAAAAGTGCTAGCAAACTGTGTAAGCATGAAAAGTACCTTCTTTTTATTCTATTGAATTTAAAATAAAAGGGTCTTTTGCTCCCTTAGACAGTTTCTGTGCTCACTATCTTAGATTAAGCGATAACCAGCTTTACGCACATCTAAGGTTTGGTCACAATCTACAGTGGTAAAAGGCTTGAAAGTTTATACATTATTGTACAATATCCACTTCGCATTTCTAGTAATGAACAGTTTCCAAAAACGGAGCTTCTTCATTTCTTTTCAGCGAAGAATCACATGCCGAAAATCGAACAAGCACATTCTACTGTATTTAGTATAAAGGTACATAAACATCGTACTGACTCGAAGTCTTCTTCAAATGATCATGTACTGTCCCGTACGGAATATTTGGTTTGCCTGATAGGTCCCGAAGTGTATGCAGGGTTCCTTGTTTATAGAAGATGATCGTCCAGAGCTGGTATCATCTTCGAGGTTGAAATTTCTGCTTTTAAACTTCCGAAAACACTTTCGAACTCTCTCATCAGAAATAACACTTTGTCTATAGACACGACAAATTTTACAGCAGTTCTGAGTAGCATTTTTTCTTTTTTAAAATAAAAGAGCATAACATGATAAAAAATTAACATATGGATTCTCCATTTTTAACATTGTAATAAAATAAAAATATCATAACACATACTAAAGTTATGTAACTCGAGCAGAAAATACCGCGCTTGAATATATGCTTCAATCAAAGTCACCTCATATCAACAATAACAAAGGAATTAAATTTACAGATTTTAAATTACGTCCGAAGGGACATTTTTTAAACATTTTGTATGTTACTTTAATTTATTGAATAGCATGTTCTTCGCATTTAAACCATAAAATTCAGTTAAAGAACAATATCGCAAAATAATTTTAAACTGAGCATATCTTTAGAATTTCCTACACACAGTCTCACGCGCTGTAGATAAAAATGTTTTTTTCTGTACAACGTTGCCATTGCCCTCTTTGAAATCCTCGAGTTTGTTCATCAAAAATTCGTTAAAGTTTTACAAAATATGAAATCTTTAATAATTTCAAATTTGAGCTTCCAGATGCCTGTATTCGTAGCAGGATTACGGCATTCAAAATTCGATGGCTTTAGGTACCGTCGTTTTATCACAATGCGAGAAACATACATACATTTATTCAGAATCTTCATTATTTAATTTCTTTAAATATAATACAGGGCTGCAATATTTTGTGGCAAGTGTTTGAAAAGTGATACAGACTTTTAATGTTTCCGACGGAAAATCGCAAAATGAAAACAATAGTCCTTCAGGGACAAAGCCCCTTTGGACTAAAAACGGGTTCTTCGATTCGAAAACTCGTAGAACTTTCCATTAACCCAATATATATTTATCATAAGAGCAATGTGGGATCTTCTCCGAAAAGCAGCTCAAATTTCTTTGACATTTATTTCTGTTTTGTATGTATATATTATATATTAATATGTAAGATTTTCAATAAAATGATAGCCTGATACCTAGTAAGGTCATTTCTGTCAGAAAAACTCCCTTGGAGAAATTCTTACCAATAATTCTCTGATCCCATTCATCTGTTGTAAACAGCTCATGTATTACCTAACCAGAATAGGCTAGTTAAAAATTCCAAGCTAGTCTCTGTTTCTGATATTGAGGTAAACTGAAGTATTCCGAGTATGCGTCTAATAACATAGTCCAAACGACACTAATGGCCGGCGCGGCCGAAATAGTTTGCTAATTAAATAAGCTGAGTACAGATTGCTGTAGAATGGAATACATTAAGGCTATTGATTATTTTGCATAGTATTTAACTGAATAATGTGAACTCTAAATGAGATTGAAAGTCTCGTACCGTTTATGCCGGCACTACCCCCCTAAAAAAAGGCCGAGAAAAGGCATAAGGTTTTGTAAAGTTTTATCAAAAAGTATTTCCACGACTTTATTACGAATATGATAGTAATACTACATGAAATAAAATTTTGTGAAAATTTATTGAGCATTGTGTAGGCTGGTTTAATTTGAAGCAATCTTATCAATTATATTTATCCTGCTGTTTCAAAGCAAGCATGTCAATGCATTAAGTTTCTGAACTTGTTGAATAAAAACTAGTTTTTTCACGTTATCTTTTTATTTTTAATTTTTAATAAAAACAGAATGTGTAACACTTACCGTATATTACGGTGTATAACGCGCACTTTTAATTAATAATAATATTAAAAAAAAAGAAAAACCGAGATCTAAATGTACGGGTGCACGTTATGTGCCAATATAAAAATGATAGATTTAAAAAGAAGGAAAGTTGAGCATACAAAAATTTGATTTTTACATGTACACTGCGGGGGGGGGGGGAGGAAGAAGGAGGGGATAGTTCTAAATCTCCCATTCTACTGTTCCGATTGACGAAATTCAAATTGCGTTTTTCATGTCTCGAAAGCGCGACTTAGATGTATATTAGATTTATACATAGCATTGTTCTAACATACGTATTTTGACACAAACTGGGACTTTTTCTGAAATAACATACCAGTTTGTTTTCCATATTTCGATTCTACGACTCAAATTATGTCTAAATATTAAATTTTGTAAAATTTGGTGCGAAATTTTGCGGAGAAATTCAAAGATTTATCATGGCACATTTTTTTCAGTTTGCGCCAAGAATAATTCACTTGGCGAACTTCTTAATATATGGCAACCTATTTTTTTTTCCTTCCATTGTGCAGGACCGGAAAAAAAGTCACATCGCTCCTACCTTTTTACACGGTGCATGAGCGGAAAAAAGTCACATCGTTTTACTTTCAAATAATTTTAACAAAGTGACTAAACCGTATTTGATGTTATTATCGCTTTCAATAAATATGCCAAATTTTAAAACGCGGCAGTATATAAATTCACGTATATCTTCGGAAATTTCAAATGGAAAACTCTAATTTTTTGCAGGTATGCTTAGAAATACATCTATTTTAAGATGATGGTAAAAATTTTATAGATTATAATTAGAATTTTTTTCGAAAAATTTATGAAAGTCATTTAAAAATACAAATTTTAATAATAAATCATAAAAAATGGGCGAATATTATTTGGAATGAACCTTAATTTCGAAATGTGAAAGGAAGAATCAAATATGTTTAATGAGAAAAAGAAACATTAATAAATATATACCAAACTCAATTAACATTGAAGAGCTAAAATTTTGAGAGCTAATTTTTTAAAAACTAGTCGTCCGTTTTTACGAAACTTGGCACTTTGGCGTAATTTGAATCGTAGAATCGAAATATGGAAGGAAAATTGGCATGTCATTTCAGAAAAAGTCCGATTCTGTGTCAAAATACCTGTATTAGAACAATGCTATATATAAATCTAACACATATCCTAAGTCGCGCTTTCGAGACATGAAAAACGCAAGTTGAATTTCGTCAATCGGCCCACCAGAACGGGAGGTATAGAACTATCCTTCCCCTTTTTTTGCGCTGTGTAGATAAACGTTGCTATTGGGGTTTCTGGCTAATTTTTAGAACCCATTTTGCAACGCATTCTTCTTGGATAGACCATTCCGTTACTCTTACCCGCAAAGCAATTCATTCTTTGGCATGTTAAATATAGTGATATCATTTTCCTTCACCTCACGTAAGCTTTCACCAATTTCAAACATACTTGCAGGATTTCTATTTTCTTTCGCAAATTGAATGACTTTAGGCATTTGAAACCCGAACTATGTTTATTTCGCTTGGCAGGAGCCATATTTAGTATAAAAAGGAATACTAGATCAAAAGTATTTCAGCTAAAGCAAATGCGATTTTCTAAAAACTTTGATGTTCACCTCAAAATCATGGTTTCAAAGGACTACAGAAAGAAGAAATAAGTGACTCCTAATCGTGCGAATTCATTCGGCTCGTAAGTACATTCGTTTTCCTAATTATTTCCCCTTTTTCGCGAAACCTCAGAATAACATTCTTGCGCACATTTGCATTGAATACAACCCACCTTCTTTACAGAATTATTTAATCCTTCAAGCATTTCACCGCACACGTATGGTTCCCCTTACCGCTAGTCAATTCAGTATACCATTGTTCGAAACCCTGCGAAAACTGTTCGAATGAAGGAATTAGAAAGAAAACAACATCGCATATTTATCTTTCAGTTTTCTTTGTAACGAAGAGGGTGCGCCTTATACGACGAATATACCTAAAAATTTAAAAAATGTAATTTGAAACTACAGGTGGGCGTTATACAACGGTCCTGTTATACACTGCAATATACGGTATGTCTTTTATCACGGAATAAAACATTGACAAGGTAATGATAGACAGGCAAAGCGTTTATGTTTACTAGACATATGTTTACTAAACATGTCTAACAAACATACTAGACATGTCTAGTAAACATATGACGTAAATTAATGATATCGATGAATACAATATAGAATTATATAGACACTTTTTTATTAGTCCAAAGGGGCTTTGACTATTGTTTTCGGTTTGCGATTTTGCTTCTAATCACTCGGAATGTCCGTTTCACTTTTCAAATTGTTGCCATCAAATATTATCGCTCTGTATTATACTTGAAGAAATTAAAAAATGAGTATGTATGTTTCTCGAACTGTGATAAAACGACGGTACCTAGAGCCATCCAATTTTGAATGACGTAATCCTACTGTGAATATGGGCATCTTGAAGCCTAAATTTGGAATTTGTTTTATTATCGATTTCATATTTTGTAAAACTTTAACGAATTTTTGATTAATAAGCTCAAGGATTTCAAAGTGAGCAATGTCAACGTTGTGCAGAAAAAACATTTTTATCTCCAGCGCATTATTATCGATTTCATATTTTGTAAAACTTTAACGAATTTTTGATTAATAAGCTCAAGGATTTCAAAGTGAGCAATGGCAACGTTGTGCAGAAAAAACATTTTTATCTCCAGCGCATGAGACTCTATCCGGAAATACTAAAGGTATGCTCAATTTAAAATTATTTTGTGATATCGCTCTTGAACTGAATTTTATGGTTTAAATGCGAAGAACATGATATTTAATAATTAAAGGTAACATACAAAATGTTAAGAAAAGGCCCCTTTGGACGTAATTTAAAATCTGAAACCTTTCAGATTTTTTTATTTGCTTGTTTATTTTTGGTTTCCTATCTTAAAATGTTCAAGTTTTCTCAAGTATAAAATAGGCACAAGCCAGTTTTTCGCTAAAAGGTCTCCTTCGAAGGTATCCTTTTCTTTCGCAGGTAGTCCTCGTGTCCGTTAATGTAGCCTTCCCTATAAAGTTCTTTTTCTCTCATTAATTTTATTACAAGATTACGTCATAGCCTTCTTTGCCAGTGTTAGTACACATGGAAATAAAGGACTTTTAAGAAAAATGAATGAAAAAGAAATAGGACCTGTCATCAAATGGTTAAGTGAATAAATTCAATTAAAGATATTATCTATGTCTGAAATTCACTTTTGTAATACATTCTTTCCAAACAGCAACCAATTCGAAAATAATTTCTTGTTGCCAAACCAGGAAACAAAAACTTTTGACGCTTCAGGTTAATACGTATACATATGACGTAATCATTTGAAATTTAATGTAATGTAACACATTTTCCTCAATATCAGAATTAACGTGACAACAAGATACAGTGCCAATTATTCTAACCTGAAACAAAAACGTTTTCAACAGCAGCTGTTGATTTAAAGTGTTGAAATTGACGAAATAGTTTCGACATACAATGACGTCACATGCAATGGTCTGCTTCTTCAACATCAGAATATGACCTTATATAATAATAATAATAATAATAAAATATCCTGCGCAAAATGCTCTTATTTGTAATTATTGATTAAATAAAAAAAATTAAAACTAGAAAAATGTGATTTACGCCCAAAGGGGCTTTTTTTTACCGTTTTGGGTGTTACTTTTATTTATTAAATATCATGTTCTTCGCACTTAAATCATAAAATTCAATTCAACAGCAATATTGCAAAATAATTTTAAAAGAGCGTGGCTTTAGAATTTCCGATATACAATTTCGCGCGCTGGAGATAATTTTTTCCCCGTACAGTGTTGCCATGGCTAGCTTTGAAATCGTTGAGTTTCTTAATCAAAAACTCATGAATGCTTTACAGAATATGAAATAGATAATAAAACGAATTCCAAATTTTGGCTTCCAGATGCACATATTCGGGTGCAGACGTTCGTTATACAAAATTGGATGGCTCTAGGTACCGTTGTTTTATCACAGTGCAAGAAACATACATACATTTATGCAGATTCTTCATTATTTAATTTCTTTAAATATAATACAGGGCTCTAATATTTGGTGGCAGCAATTTAAAAAGTGATTCGCCGTGTATAGTAAAATATATTTAGTGTTCCGCGATGCTATTTTTTTTTTCGTATTTTGTAAAACTTCCAAATTTTTGATTAACAAACTCTACGATTTGAAAGCGAGCAGTGGCACCACTTTTCGAAATAAAGCATTTTTATTTCTAACACGCGAGATTGTTGCCACTCGGAAAAAAGAGGGCGAAAATTAACGTTTTCAGAGTTTTTAATTAATATCTCGGCTGACTGAAGTGAAAGTACGAAGATGAGAATAGTCAAAATGGCTTGCCACGAAATTTTGAAATCTGGAATAATATATTAAACGTTTGGCAATGCTATTTTTATTTCATATTTATTATTATTATTATTATTCTTCCTAATGGATAAGCGCTGTATAATAAATCATGTAATTTTTATACACAAGTTCTAATGAACGGTAAGGCAGAAATGCTGAGCACTAATTAAAATTATATCTGAATAATAGCAAGAAAGTGCAGGAACTATTTATTTCACTATGTATGTAATAAATTTAAAACACATATTTCACAAAGCATTTCCTTATTTATACTGTTAACATTTTTCTAACTGGTTATTCTTTAAAATGTTCATTGAAGTTCATTTAACATTCATGTAGCGTAAGCAGTTATGTGTGGGAAAAAATGGTTATTCTATAGAGCAACCCCTAAAACTGAAAGCGGAGAATCACGGGTAGCAAGACGTAGAGTGAAAGGGGCAAATCTGCTGCGAAATTGTGCATCTCTTTCCGAATAGGGCGTATATTGAGAATCACTCTTCAGCAGAATTGTTAAATAGAAAACAAGAAATCCCTATCCAGAGGCAGCATAACAAGAATGCAAATGCCCTAAAACTTTTATTCTGGGAAATATTTCTCTCGAATTGGAAAGAGGTACTCTATCGATATTTTGAATTCACGATTTTTCTCGGCCACATTATTTATCTTTTAAAGTCCATTGAACAAAAATCAAGGTTCTTTAGAATTTATATGGCCTCGAATATGCGAGAAAAAAATTCTGTAGTTTTGTAGATGAGAGGAAATCATTTGAAATTTTTTTGATGCCCAGTATTTGATATCTCGACCAATCCATTAACATTTAAACAATAAATGCCATTTTTTGTCCGTAAACTTAAAAAAAAATTTAAATATAATGACTATCTAGGTAACTTCTGGAATATTGTAAGAAACAGAATACAAAGAAAATATCGCAACTTAAGCTTTGTGCATTCATTCCTGCATGAGTAATTCGTTCCTGTTCTATCATAAAAAGATATAATTCAGCTTAAAAAGTTACAACAAGAGAGAAGAGGATGGTTCTTTACATTAATAGTCTTTTATCTTTCGCCAAATTGTTCTAATCACTCAATCGCCACTTGAATATCATTTCCATGGTTTAATTTTAAATTGAAACATTTACTTTTATAATAAATGTTCTAGTAATATTTTATCACAGTAATGACAGTAAAAGGATAAAATTAAAAAAAAATTTCTTTCCAAACATAATTTTAACCATTTATTCCTTCATTAATTTTAATGGTTAGCAATCATTTTAAAATAACGGTTTATTTTTGATAATGTACACTGCGCAAAAAAAGGGGGGACGGTTTTATATCTCCCGTTCTACTGAGACGATTGACTAAATTTAAATTGCGTTTTTCATGTCTCGAAAGCGCAACTTAGGATGTATATTAGATATATATATAGCACTGTTTTAATATAGGAATTTTGACACAAAATCGGACTTTTTCTGAGATGACATGCCAATTTTTTTCCACATTTCACGACTCAAATTATGCCTAGATATTAAATTTTGTAAAATTTGATGCGAAATTTACGGAAAAATTAAAAATTTATATTGCCGCATTTTTTTCCGTTTGCGCCAAGAATAATTCACTTGGCGAATTTCTAAATTATAGCAACCTATTTTCCTTTTCTTTTTTCATTGTATGCTAGAAGAAAAGAGATAACGTTCATTACTTTCAAATAATTTTAACAAAGCGCGTAAACCACATTTGGCGTTATTATCGCTTGTAACGAATGTGCCAAATTTCGAAACGCGGCAATGTGTAAATTCACGTATATCTTAGGAAACTTTGAATGAAAATACTCTAATGTTTTGCAATTATGCCTAGAAATACATCTACTTTAAAATGATGTTAATTTTATAGGTTATAATACAAAAATGTTTTCGAAAAATTAATGAAAATTATTTAAAAATACAAATTTTAAAAATAAATCATATAAAATGCGCTAATTATATTTGGATTAAGCCTGAATTTTGAATTCTGGAAAGAAGAATCAACTAAGTTTAATCAAAAAGGAGATATTAATAAATATATATCAAATTCAAATAACATTGAGGAGCTAAAATTTTGAGAGCTAATTTTTTAAAAACTACTCGTGCGATTTTTACAAAAACTTGGTAGTTTGGAATAATTTGAGTCGTAGAATAGAAATATGGAAAAACATTGGCATGTCATTTCAGAAAAAGTCCGATTTTGTGTCAAAATACCTAAATTAGAACACTGCTATATATAGGTCTAATACGTATCTTGCGTTGCGCTTTCGAGACATGAAAAACGCAAGCTGAATTTCGTCAATCGACCCACTAGAACGGGAGAGTTCTATAACTGTCCCTTTTTAGCCCGAAGGAGCTTTGTCCCTGAAGAACTATTGTTTCCTTTTTGCGATTTTGCGTCGAATCACTCTGAATGTCCATTTCACTTTTCAAATTGATGCCACCAAATATTATCGCCCTGTATTATATTTAAAGAAAGTAAATGATGAAGAATCTGCACAAATGTATGTACGTTTCTCGCATTGTGATAAAACAACGGTACCTAAGAGCCATCCAATTTTGAATGACGTAATCCTACTGCGAATATGGGCATCTAGAAGCCCCACATTTGAAATTTGGAATTTGTTCTATTATCGATTTCATATTTTGTAAAATTTTAACGAATTTTTGATTAACAAACTCAAGGATTTCAAAGCGAGCAAGGGCAACGTTGTAGAGAAAAAACTTTTTTATCTCCAGCGCGTGAGACTGCGTATCGGAAATTCTAAAGATATGCTCAATTTAAAATTATTTTGCGATATTACTCTTGAGCTGAATTTTAATGGTTTAAGTGCGAAGAACATGATATTTAATAAATAAAGGTGACACACAAAATGTTAAAAAAACGCCCCTTTGGACGTAATTTAAAATCTGAAACCTTTCAGATTTTCTTTTAAAATTTTTTTTTTCGCCGTGTACATCTTGCACACGCATAGGAAAAAAAAAAGGACAGTTTTATATTTTCCGTTCTACTAGGCCAGTAATTGTTCATTTTAAAGTATTATTTTACATTTGTTTAGGAATATTTTATGAGAATAGAAGTATGCGTTTAGATTAGATATTTAATGAGCTAAAATTAGATCTTTTATTATAAAGCAGCAAGGTGAATTTTATTTTAGAAAATAAGACAATCAACGTGCAGAGCAAATATAATATATTTCCTGGCGAAAACATTTTTTGTATTTTCTTTTACTATTCTACTTATTAAAAAATTCTATTTACTTTCTTTTACTATTCTGTTTACTAAAAATACCGACAAGTTCGGGTCTTTTCACTACGAGAGTCTGGACCACTGACCATACAAGATGGACCTCACCGCAGTGATTTTTACGTTTTCGGTTCGTTGAAGAATTTCCTGGCAGGAGAGTGTACGTACAAGATGAAGCCAAGAGCGCAGTCCGACGCTAGTTCCCAAGTCAGCCGGACGAATTCTATCGCAGGGTCATCTCATATTTAGTGCTGCGATGGGACAAATGTCTGAACCGGTGTGAGGACTATGCGGAAGACTACTGTAAGGTACATAGAATTACCTGTATGTACTGTAGTTTTTCTGGCAAGTAATAGGGACAAAGATTTTCTGGTTTCCCCATCGCTTCTTAGCTTCTTTCTATTAAGCATTTCTTGTCCTTAAAATTTGTTTCATGCAATTTCCAAAATTATTATAAAAATATTATAAACAATTCACTTATGACAGTTGTTTCATCTCTTAGTCTAAACCCCAGCAATAGTATTGATGGGTCATCGATTTTTACCATATCTATATTTCAGAACGCCTATCATAAGTGTCCAGGCAGAAAGAAATGTTGCGTGAATTTTAGTTTGGTTATCGCGTATAACGCTGAATTTTTATTTTATCCTTCAGGAAATGAACCCATCTCTTATGCTTTTTTGAGTCGATTCTTTGTGTCAATAATCGTATCGTACCGACAAGTGGAATCGATTTCAAACGCATGAAAAATGGTCGTACGGCATAACATATTATGTCAGTTTTCGTATGTTCCTTAGAGAAATATCAATATATATTCACCTTAACCAGGAAGTCTTTCTATGAATGTAGTCTATGGCAAATTTATGTATGGATACTCGTCTAATAGAAAACACATGAAAATGAATTGCGCTCAGAGTCATCGCATTTTCTATAATCACCCAGAAAAGCTTGCTGCATCACGTTCGATATTCTTACTATCTGGATGATAATAAATTATGTTCTTGAAAATATTCAACCTTATTAGCATTGGCTGGTGGAGGATGAATGAAAGAGATATATCGATTTATTTTATCACCGTATTTTCTGGAATATTGAGTTTTGGATTCTACTTTTAAACTTCCTTTATGAGAGTTGGGAAAAGGAAATATTAGTGAAAGAAAGTAGAATTTTGCCATGCATTCTCATTTTGACAGTGTGTCAAAATCTACAGTCGATTAATAATGCTACTTAAATTATTGATTGGAGTTCTTTAACATTATTTCTGTACTGATATTTCACCGAGCTCGACTGTGCAGAAACAGCACTTCTATCAAATTCTGTTAGAATCTTAACGCAGATTTTCATGCTGGTAAGGAAAATTTTAATAAAAGTGTCAATAAATCCGAGTTTATGTTTTACACTGAAACGTAGCACTGTGCTTACTAATTATCATATGCAACCGTAATGTTAAATTTAAAATTATAATTAGCAACTTTGGAATCTATTATCGGCTACACACATTATCGGAGCTTCCAAAATATTTCTTGAAAGTTTAGGAGAATAAAAATAATAATTCGCTCTGAATAAATAAGCACATTTATTGATTTAAAAGAAAAAAAAAGCGTAGTTTGTTTTTTAATATGCAACTCTTTGATTATATCAGAGCACAAAAGATCTTCTGTATTAGAATGGGTGACGTTTTTCAGGACTGTCATAGAGATTCTCAGTAAAATTATTTATGGAGATCAAACTGAATTACCGAATTCTGATTAGGCACACGTCTTTTATTTGGCTAAGTTTCATCCTAATTCTATGGAAAAGCAAGAGGACAAGGCATACAAGGACCTCATGTCCTTCTTTCCTTTCCAACTTCCACTCCACTTTTGATATGTTGAATTTTAAGTGACAGTTGCAAAAGTCTGTCATATACATGATTTGAATTCGAGCCCGATAGGAATTATTATGATTTTGTTTTTGTTCGTGTCTCTGTTTATTATCACTTAATAGAATTAATTGTGTACCATTTGACTTCTTTGTACGAAGTAAAGGATGTATAATAATCGCGAAAAATTTCGGGAGCATATTTCAACGAAAATATCCATTTTAACCGCTCCCGAATCTCGAACGTTTTTGCTTGACATCTGTACAGAATGAAACTCTCTTTCTCCTAAAACGGATTAAAAATGGATCCAGTAGAGAATTTTTAGTGACTTTGTAGAGACATTAGGTTATTTCGAAGCAGGAGACATGAAAAATGAGCAACGCCCTCGCCCGGAATCGAACCACGGACCTCTCGGTTACGCGTCGAGCATGCAGACCACTACACCACGAAGGCATACGAAGGAAGCGGGAGAAATACCTTATAACTTCTGTACGTACGTACTTATACATGTTATCTCCCAAAACTCAAAAACGGGTAGCCTCAAAACGTTGAAATTTTGTATATGAGACTTTTATCTTTTATTGTGCACTTCCTTTTTGGTTCGGTCGGATCAATATATATATATATATAATTATCAGTTAAAATTTTTTTTTCGCTTTTGTGTCAATTGTTATCGTTTGACGAAACGCGTAATAGGGTTTACCATATGTACGAGCTATAGTGCTTTTCTCTTGACGAGTCCACAAAAGCTCGACGTAGGCTAAATTGCCATTTACTGCCATTTTTTGGTATTTTTTCTGGTTTTTTAATTTAATTATGTTTGTGCTATAAATGTTTTTTTACGTGTAACAATATATTTTTTAAAATGTTGATTTTCGTAAATACCAGCATTTAGTTTTTAGTTTTTTTGCGTTGTCCTTTTGAGTAATTAATTGGTTTAAATTTTTATACCTTAGTAAGTAGGTATCAAATTTACTTTTAGGCGATTGCCTTTAGAATTTTCCTCTTTTTGCTAGGTACATGTTACTTTTAGGCGATTGCTTTTGGAATTTTACTTCCTTAACTTGACTTATTAAAAAATTCTATTTACTTTCTTTTACTATTCTGTTTACTAAAAATACCGATCTTAATCTTAATTTTGCAGCCCAATGCGCAAAATTCTTGACCTAAAGGTCTTTTGTTCGTCTACTACTTTCTATCAACATTATATATATATATTGTTTCAAAGGAATATAGTAAAGTTAAATTAAATTTAAACAATTCTCTTGCGCCATTGCTGCAAGGAATGAAATTTGAATTTAACAAAATTTCTATTCGTAAAAAACAATTTAAAGTAAAAAATTAATTATAGAAATAAGTTTAAAAGAAATTATGAATAATTTATATTGCTGCGAATTAATCTACAATATCATTTAAATTCTGAGAACATAAGTAAATCAAGTGCAAGAAGCAAAATCTAGAGTTAGGTTTGAGGGCAACTTCCCCTTGATAAGTCTGTCTCCTGTCCCCAAGCTCAAACAATTATTCACTTATGCATATTTTTTATTTTTAGGATTTAAAAAATTTATTACAATTTTATATTTGTTAATAGATTTTGCTACTTGCACTTGATTTACTTATGTTCTCAGAATTTAAATGATATTGTAGATTAGTTCGCAGCAATATAAATTATTTATAATTTTTTTAAACCTATTTCTATAATTAATTTTTTACTTTAAATTGCTTTTTACGAGTAGAAATTTTGTTAATATATATTTGTAAAGAAGAGAAAGTTTTAAACAGCTATTGCTTAAAAGAACATTTGATACTGTATTTCAAGAGTAAAAAAATTGCACCAATAAAATAAATACAGATAAAAATATAAAGATGTAAAAGTAAAAGAAAACCAAAAAAAAATGTCAAAAATACAAAACGCAAAAAATTATAAAAACTATAAAGGAAGACAAAAAAAAACTATCAAATTAAAAATAAAAATATTAAAAAAATTCAAGTAAAAAACCGAAAACATTTCAAATATACAGAAAAAATACAAGGCATGGCAGTAAATGGTAAATTAGCCCAATTCGATATTTAACACGGACTTATAAAGGGAAAAGTGTGTTAAAACTCGAATCCAGCTAACACCATTAGCGCGTTTCGTCAAACGAAAACAAAGAGACTGAAAGCGAAAAACTTTTAAGAGAATAATCAGAAGAATCAAATCAAATTAATTTAACTCAACATAGTAAGTTTCAATGGTTCCCTTAGTTTTCCCGACGGCGCCTGCCAAAAAACTGCATAGGTCTCTATTGTTAGAATACTACTTTCTACTCTTATATATATATATATATATACATATGTACTCATTCTGTTACTTAGCTCACAGAGCTCAGTTTTTTTATTTTTATATGTTGGTAAATTGCGTATTTTTTGCTTTAAAAGTAACTTGAATTACGGCGTTATTATGTTCCGGTTAAGGCTTTTATGCCTTTAGTTAATCTGCATGCAATAGTTTTAGAATTATCAACAATTTAAAAGTTGTTTAAGTGCGACTAAGCCTAACGAAGCATCCATTTGTTTACATTTCAAACTTAGCAGAATAGTGTATGAGTCCGTTTCTGCACCTTCATTGTATTTTTGCCGTGTTGGATCAAAAGTAAACTTCCAGTTTTGTGCACGAAAAATCTAGCTCCTTGACCGCTGGCTGAATTCCTTGTTTTTGCGTAGAAACTGTAATTTTAATTGCATTTTTTAAACTATTTTAACTGTATTTGGTGTTCCCTGTTTTTCTATATTTTTAAACTTTTAATGAAGATGTTTTGGGGTTTTAAGTATTTTTACTTTGTCGCGAAGTGAGAACTGAATTAATTGAATGAGAAATCTATCTGTAGTGAAATTCGAGGAAATAGGTTTAAATGGAATGCAAGAAAAAATGTGTATAATTTAACAGGCCATACAAGGAAGTCATGTGGTGTTCACATCAGATTTTGTTTAAATAATAATAGTTAAATATCAGCAAAGTAATTATAGTAGTTAATTTAATTAGCTCACGAAAGTTATTGAAGTCCAAAAATTATTTTTTTTTCAGTGTTAATGATCTTCCAAATGTATCAAAACATCGCGAATAGTATAAAAAATTTTGACTTTTTTACCACGTAGCTCTTTATGTGATTTAAAATGTCCTTTATGTGACATATGCAAAATCGAAAAAAAAAAGATTTTTTTTCCAAATGGCGCGCGCTCATCGGACTTTAAGCTTGGCCACTGCTCAAGCCAGAACTGCTGGTTCACATTATTACTATTATTTACGGTGGGTCTTGCGTTTTCGGCATTGACTGCTTTTAGGGCCGGAGGTGGTGGCCATTTTATTGTGGAGGCGTCTAATGGGCGGCCACCGTTACCTCCTACGAAGTGACAGACAGTTTGTATCCATGCCTTCTCTGGGATTTGAACCCGGATCCTTCGGTATCGCAGTCGATACCACTATACCATCTAGACGGCCCGAGAGGTATTCTAAAATATCGAGCTGAACTTTTGCTGAAGATTTATTAAGTAGAGTAGAAGAATTAATTTATTAAGAAAAGTAGGCAGTGTTTATTACAGTAATCTCGAAGGCGTTGAGCACAGCCGTGCCAAGATATTTTTTTACCTGGGGCAAAAAGATCCGCCCTCCTATATATATATCAAAATAGCTATATTTGTATTAAAAAAAGTAACTGTATTAAATCAAAATATCATAATTCTTAAAGTATATTTTATAAAGCATTTTTTAATCGTAGCTTTATAAATTTAGAAAAATGATATAGCCAACTGTCAAACGAAAATGTTAGAAAACATCCTTTTTGGATAAATAAGAAATGATACCGAAATACACATTGCATTAATTTCCAGGTTTTCTTGCACTTCTTCCTATTGCTTTATTAATTTAAGTTTGCCAAAGCTTATTTCTTCTGATAATAACCGACAAATTTAAAAACATAATTAAAGTATTTTTCGAATTCGCATTGACAATTTGGCGCCCTTTCTAGTGAATCACCCAGGGCAAGTGCCTCACTTGGCTCACCCTTGTCCCGGATCTGGCATTCAGCGACGCCTGCTGGTTCGGTACTTCCTATTAGAAGCATAGAGAAAAAGATAGGAATATAGAAAGAACAAGATCTGAGTGCCGCGTTGTCTTGGGAGCGGGATTGGATTTGAAAATTGCGTGTAACTAATTGGTTGATCATTTCCTAAGTTTCGCCAATTTACAAAATGCGAATATTCAAGTTCTGCTATGTTAAAAAAATATTTGCATTAAATTAACATCACCTCAGAAGCGTCATACATTCATTCTGTAGTGCAGTTCCAGTAATAGAAATAATATTCTTTAGTTTGATACTTGTTATTCTTTTATTATTTAAGTTATTAAAGTATTTCCTCAGGAAACACAATTTTAATAAAAAAATAATTCCATGGTGTAAAGAGTCATAATTTTATCATCATATATAATGTGGGGTATATACTGAGGTCGTAAACTTTCCAATATCATATACAGGGAAAGCTGAAATTACACTGGTGTGCAAAAATTAAGGACGAAGTCGAAAAATTAGCATATAAGCTGAACGAAGAGGCAGAGCGGAGAGAAAGACCAATCAGGAGATTAAGTAAGGTGATGTACGGTAGCACATGCGCAGATATGCAGATATACGTAATGGGGGAGTGTCTGAGTAGTACAAAGCATGTTGTCGGTGTAAGATCAGTATTTCTGGCAAAGAGATTGCACGCCGTATAGCAGTTAAAATCACAGCGAGTTGCTGTCTCAGCGAGAAATGGCGAATAATCAATCTGTTAGACGGCATCTGGATGCTTTTACCCGAGGTCGAATCATTGGGAAGTTGGAGGAAGGCCGCAGTGTGACAAGTGTGGCTGCAGAGTTCGGAATTGCTCACAGCATCGTTTCACGACTTTGGAGACAATTTCAAACTACAGGAACAGCTATCCGGGGGTTTAGTAGTGGTCGTCCACGAGGAACCACACCCGCAGATGACCGGTATATTGCCTTACAGGCCAGAAGAAACAGGCGGCAGACAGCGGGAGAAATCGCTAGACACACGACACAGGCGACTGGACGACCGATATCGCGTTTTACCGTGGCCAGAAGACTGCACGGTGGTGGTCTGTTTGCACGACGCCCTGTACGGTGTGTACCTCTAACGCCTGCCCATCGGAGAAGGCGTTCTCTGTGGTGCCGGGAACACCGGAATTGGAGAGACAATGAATGGGGACGAGTACTCTTTACAGATGAGAGCAGATTTAGTCTGAGTTGCGATTCTAGACACATACACATCTGGACAGAGCGGGGAACACGCAATAACCCCTTCAACATCATCAAAAGGGACTGTTTTGGAGGTCGCGGAGTTCTCGTTCGAGCAGACATAATGCTTGGTAGCCGGACCGACCTTCATATCTCCCAAGGAGGTTCGTCACCTGGGACTGCTATTGTAACGAGGTTCTTCTTCCTTACATGCGTCTTTTCACAAGGGCTATGGGTCCTCAGTTCCTCTTCGTGGACGACAACGCTCCACCTCATCGCACAGTTACTGTCGAAGAGCTGTTGGAGAGTGAAGATATTGAACACATGGATTGGTCGGCAAGGTCTCTGGATCTAAATCCCGTCAAGCATCTACGGAACTTACTAGGGAGACCCGTGGCAGCACGTAACTTATCGCCAGTAACGATTCCGAAACTGCGATTGGTGCTAGAAGAGGAACGAGCAGAAGTGTCTCAACAGCTCATTAACAACTACATATCCAGCATGCACAAATGATGTGAAACCTGCCTAGCAGTCAGGGGAGATCCTATCCCCTATTAAAGACCGGATGTTTCTTGCTGGACACCCATTACAGGGATGTTTCGGCCTTCAGTCGCATTGCGCTCCATGCTACTTCTTCAATAAAGCTTCTTTTTATCCCTCTGATTTCTCTTTTAGTAAGTGTTGCTTACATTACTCATGACCTTACGTGTTGGGGATCTTACAGTATTAAATGTGTTGATTTGGAAAGCTTTTGTACAAAGTTATATTGAAAAAACCGTCTCGTCCTTAATTTTTGCACACCGGTATATTTTACATTTAGTACGGGAAAATTGTTAATTATAATTCCTAAATTATTGACATTATTTTATATCATGCACATTAAAAAAATTGATCTTGTGGAACAACCGAAAATAACTTTTTTTTAACATTAACTACAGTATTTATCTTATAAATAAACTTAAAGAATAGAAAATGGAAGAATAATGAGAATATTATTTTGCGAGTTTTATATTTCGGTGTAATCTTTCTTTCAAAAACGTTATTTCTATTGCAGAAATTTATGATGGAATTCACGGTAAAATAAGTTTTGATATAAAGAAGCCGAATACTGAAAAATAGTCAGTTTTTGAAAGTTAACTATTTTCCATAATGGCCGAAAAGCAGAACTTTAAAAATCTCTTGCATAATAATGAAGGTTTATTTTTTAAAGTATGAGCCCCTTTTTGGTATATATAAAACGTAACAAGAAAGTTTTAGAATCTAAAAAGCTTTGGTCTTTTTTACTAAGACCAAAGCATTTTATATTCGCTTTGCGTGATGTGTATGAATTTGAAAATATTCCTTTTTATAAAAGGGTTTAATATCAACCATCAATTATATCCACTTGCGTTATCTTGTACTAGGCTTCTTTATGTGCGTTTGATGTACTATTTTTTCAATCGTATTTACAAAGTAAGTCTAGAGAAATGTTGTTCAAGTAAATTGTTTTTTAACATTCGCAAAGTAAATATCAGCGACACAAACAGGATATGTTGCAGAGCGGTTTTTGTGAAAGGCGGTTTGAAAAGAGGTTTAAAATTTTCAGAGAGTATTTGCTTATACTATATATATTTTAGATTCTGCAGGAAAGGTTCGTAAAAGTTGAAAACGAAAACATCCTTCACAAACATTTTTGCTTAATAAAGCAAACTGCTGTCTCCAGAAGTCCACCTCAAGTAAGCATGAATGTGTTATGTGATTTCGGAAATTTTCACCTTCTGTTTTGCTACCGTTTTTCTCTCCCCCTCCATACACTAAAAACATGTTTTCGTTTTTCTAATACAGAGTGCATTTGAACGCAGCTACGTGTAGGCAACAGAAAAAAGAAAATAGAATATAGAAGTATATTATATAAATTCATTCAATAAATTGAATTCGATTAGAATTAATTAAAATTAAGATTAGTATCTTTAAAAATTAATTAAAGATTTAAATTAAATATGCCAAGTAAGGTAAAGCTTTCTAAGAGCTGTTTGCCAAACAAGAGGATTGCGTTTGTATTATATATTGAGAAAGATATAAAAAACTCGATTCCAGAGGACTTGATAAGGAAACCTGGCTTATTTTCTGGCTACACATGAGCACTTCTTAAGGCATTCGTCAGCGTGCTCGTTCAGTGGGTCTCCAGAGGCGGATCTAATATTGTTTTAATATATTTGGGGAAATGTCTTTTGCTAATATGGGGAATTTAGCAAAACCTGGATTTTTCCTTTGTTACTGAACTGTGAAACTATGTTTCGCACTGAGAAACATTTATCTAATATCGTAAGTTTAAAAAAAATTACTATGCGAAAATTTCAGATTGCATTTTAACATTTGATAGAGTTTTTCGTGAGAGCCCCAAAGGTTAACAAATGCTGAAAATGTTCGAAAAATTAAAACCTTGAGATTTTGAAAAAGTGCAGTCTGGTCTTGTCATGCAGATATAAGTTTCATGCTTGAATTAGTTTAAGCAATTACAATAAGTTTAAGAATTAGTTCCTGAAAATTTTAATATACGGAGCGTAAAATTTTATTGGCATAAATTATGAATAAAACTCTATCGACTTTGAGGAAAATCAATCTTTCTTCTTCAGGATCAAAAACATATTTTTGCGTTATTGCCTATGGCTAACATATTTTTTGCTCCTGAAAAAAAAAACCCCTTATGTGTAAATTTCTTTCTTTACTTAATTTTAAATTTTGGATGACTGCGGACGGCTTCCGACAAATATTTCTGTCACGCGACAATAATTTGTACCTTTATAATACACGAAATCTACGAAAAGGAAACTATAAATATATCAATTAAATTTTTTTCGAGGTGTTTTAAGACACAGAGTCCAATTTTTGTGCTTTGTTGTTGCTTTTATCAATCTCACTTCTCTGACAAAGGTTAGCACAAGTCCACGTCATTCATCTTTCCACGGAGTCAAATGCGCCTGTTGTTGGCAACAGCCTCGAGTCACTAGTTACTATTCGTGCTGGTTGGGTTGTTCGAGGGCTATTTACGTGAAGGGAGGGATGCTTCGTAGAGGACTTTCTAAGGGAAATTGACTCGTATTTATGTTACGTATGGGGAAAACCACAAAAGCCATCCATGCAGCCAAAGTCGAACAGAACTCAAGTCGAACTATCTGTATTTAACGGTTTTAACCACTCGGGAACTGCTGGGGCCCCTATCAGTGTTAGACGGCTTTTTAGGCTTTAATTTATAATTAAGTAACTGGTTTTTTATGTTAAGAAGTATAACTGGAATGCTCAAATACATATTGTGTCAAAAATCTCCCTGAGGTATAAAAATCGTCTGACGATTTTGAAAGTTAATATGCAACTATATCTTAGTTGGACTTGCAAGTAATAATACGGTGGCTCTGTATACGTTATCAAATGAAATATCCCACAACGTCTGTTAAATTCAAATAATCAGTTGAATGAATTCAACAGATGTCGCATCTCCACCTTTAGGAAACTAAACTAGCCATGCCAAGAATTTCCATGAAGCAAAAGTCATAGCGATGACACAGATGATGTTATTATAAATGGCTTCGATGTGATGTCCATAATCATCTGAGAATTATAGCAAAATTCTTAGTGCAGTTTCTAATGAGGATCTTTCAATAGTGAGAGCTACCATGCGTACACTGGAAGCCACTCAAAAGCGCTTGTCTACATCTCTTGGATGCGTAATGCTACGAAACACTATTACAAGAAACCTGGCAAAGGCTATTTGCTACGATGTCTGCAGCTAACGCTTGGGTATCGGGAGCATTGTATGCTATAGGACCTCTGCCATGAAACTAAGAATATACTGGATTGAAGACGCCTCGTGTTCAAAAATAAATAACGGCTTTTACTCGGATCCGATAACCCGATAACTGGAGGATTTATGTGAAGAGGAAATCTGACTAACATTTTTCACCCCATGTCATTATTGATTCGTAAGCTTTCGTTACACAAGGCTTTCCATCTCGGGAAGTTACTGCCATTCATATTTGGTTAAAATCTCCCTCATTACTTGAACTCTTTGACATCGAGATAGGCCAAAGTCTGTTCCTCTCAAACGTGTAAAACATCCATGTATATGAATTTCTGTTAGAATAGATTTCCTTCCTTCCTACCAAGTAGAATCATACGGTGTTAACGGTAACCTGCTTAACTGAGGTGATTACTTCTCTCTTAGGGATCTCTGTGCAGTTCCCCCTTAGGAGATGATTTTAAGTGGGAGCATCAATAGCTAGGCTTTGGCACTAAACAAAGGAGAGGGAAGTCGCTTTAAATGAATGATTGACATGTCATTTAACAGCTCGCGAAACCAATGAGCCATGCACTGATGTGATGTGAGAAAGCAACAGGTAGAAAATGGACGTAGGTGCTCGATCGACTAACCGATATCTGAATGCACGGGCTTTAGTTTCCTGCCACTTCTAATAGTTGTAATTACTCGGCTTTGCGTTCTCTTGCTGCCGACACTTTAATTCTAACGCTCCTGTAGAGTTAGTGAGCCAGCTTCTAGTATAGTATTTAATTGCAGAGTCTTTGACTACTGTTCAGCGTTTGATTTAAATTGGACTGTTAAATTTATTTGCATTACCACGAGTTGTGGTTATTTGTAACACAAAAGAGTGCCGTTGAATTAATTCTCTTTAAACAAAAAGGTTATTTTAAACTTTTCATGACTTTGTCGTTGTTCTCAGACATAGCGATAATTTGCTTCCCGCCTGTTAGGGTTATTTGAATTAGCATTGCCAGATCAAGTGTAACCTTATCAATTATTGAACTATTGTTTTATTGAACAAGTAGGTAGTGTGTATTAATATGTAGCAGTTCTGAATCTGTGTTCAATAAATCAAGTTGCTGCATTACAGTTTTAATAATTTTTTACCTTTTTAATGCGTATGTGACATTTCATCATATTCGACTAGTTTTTCTAACCCCCGAAATGTTTTCACATAAAAAATTCATAAATTAATTGTTAGCCCAGATATTATTCTCTAAACAGCATTTTGCGTCGAATCACTCAAATGCGATATATCACTTTTCAAATTGTTACCACCAAATATTATCTCGCTGTATTATATTTAAAGAAACTAAATAATGAAGAATTAATGCATATATGTTTCTCGCACTGCGAAAAAAAGGTGCCTAGAGCTATCAGATTTTGAATAAAGTATTCCTCCATTCGCATATGGGCACCTAGAAGCCGGAATTTGTTTTATTTTCTGTTTCATATTTTGTAAAACTTTAGAGAAGTTTTAATTAAGAAACTTAACAATATCAAAGCGAGCAGTGGCAACACTGTGGGAAATAAAACATTTTTATCTTATCTAGATTGTTTATCGGAAATTCAAAAGATATGCTGTTTTTAAATATTTTTAACCCAAAGGCTCTAGAAATGGGTATATGTGTGTAAATGGAACAAAAAGAACCCTTTGTGCTTAATCTAAAATCTGAAAGCTTTCCGATTTTATTTTTATTTATTTTAAATTCAGTTTTGTAGTTGCATTCATATTATTGTAAAATAAAAACTACTTGACATTGTGAAATTAATGTAAAACATTTACATTTTAAATGCTTTTAAATAAACAATAATGCGGAATCTAAAATTATGTTAGGGTTGCGTAAGTTATAATAGATTATAGTCTTCCATGTGCACTTTTCTATAATCTCATTTTTGTACTATCATGTGCATGTCACATATGTCTCCCATAGAATTGAATATGTGTATAAACAGACACGAATATGTATGTTCTAACGTTATGTCACAGTCAAATTAATCAACGTGTATTGCGAAATATAATGGAAATGTTTAGCTTCTAATAAATCCTTATATTAGACTTTATTACTTCAGAATTCTCTTTATTAAGGAAAATTAAGTTTTATTTTCTGTAAAAGAAGTCTGTAAAATAGGTATTCCTTATTTAAACAATCATTTCCATTCTTTTATAAAACGAAAAAATGAAATTTCTGCCGATTACGGCCATTCACTTTTTAACGAGCATTTCATCTCAATTTTTTGCTTTATTAATGCTGATTACGAAATAACAGCGTGTTATTTTCCTCTTTTAATTATTATCGTAGCCAGAAATCCTGAGACATTAAATCCACCCTTTGTTCGATCCTTTCAGACAGACCCTGGCGAATGAGAGTAGAATGTTTACGATGCTGTGGAGAGAGTTGTATTTCACGCTGGTTGAACGGCAATATCCGTTTCCAGAAACTCGGTTAAACGTTGAATTCCGGTTGGAAAGAGTAAACCTCGGCTGACCTAGTCCTAATTTTGCATCGCCCATCTTGATGTGTGGAAGCGATGAAAGGGAATTCGTACATGTGCGCCAAACACGCTATCCTTCCGGGCCATGTGCGCGTACGAGTGGGCGAGCAGTCACAAGTCCACAGAACTTACATGGCGAATACCTATTAGAATATGCAAAAGTTTAGCTGAAAGCTGTCAGTTCTTTGTAAAGATATCCGAAGTTTCCTTTCTTTTCTGATAAGGGAGAAAGAAGGAAATAAAATCCACGAAACAAATAGATATTCAAAATCCCTTTTCCTTAGCGCGTCAGGAAAATAATTCAAGCATCTGTTATGATCCGAGAATAAGAAGGAAGTCTTCTTTTAATCAGAAATACACTGATGGAGAAAAATGCATGAGATTTGGATTATCTGTTCAAGAATTTCGATTAGGTGATCTTTTCATTAGTATTTTGACTTGATGCTCATATATCAATGCATGAATCCATACGTCTCGGGTAAACACTTTCGAAATTGCTTCGAAAGATTTCTGTTTGGCTTAGGAGAAATTCTTCATAGCATCAAATGTTTTAAGATCTTAGTATATCGTAATTTATATTCCAACATTTAAAAAAAATACATTATGAGGTTCGAATTTCATCATTATGAATATATTCTGAAGGTTATATATTACTCAGGGGTGTAGGTATTTTTCTACATTTTAGGAAGTCAACAATTTTCTATTTCAAAGCAGGTATTTTTTAAGAAATTACGAACTAGCAAGGCGTTTAAGGTTGAGTATGTATACATTTCAGTTCCCAGAAGTTAAAGGATTAGCCTCAGAGATTGTTTGCCACGTATATTCCACATTCTCTCAGCAAAATCCGAGTTTCGTTTAGAAAGTCCTCCTCGAAGGCCTCCTTCTTTCGATGAATGCTTTCGGTTGCTTTGGTATAATTAATTAAAATGAATTCTTATAAAAGCTCTTGTTGTTTCACTGAAGGAAAAACTAAGTTTTCTCACGCAGACGAACCTCAGTAATTTGTGAAGAACAATCGAAAAGTTTTGATATTCTCAGTCCACTGTAATATCCACTGTAATTCTATAAATCCACTGTAATATCTATAGATGTCCATGAATTCGGTTTTGAAAACATGTGCCGAAAGATCCTCTTGAAGATGTTCCTTCTGTATCCACTTATTGCAGAAAAATTTCTGTAGCACTCGTCGCTGATTATTTTACTGTACCTGAATTTAAATGTTCTACTTAAAAGTAATCTTTTACAATTTTTCTAAGCTGCGTTTTCTCCATAAAACAATGAAAAGTTATTAACTTACCTTTCTTTCATTTTCTGTTTAGACATTAACTGACTGCCTTGACACAAATGGTTTTTGTTTTAAAAGTCAAATATTTGGTCTCTTGAAAATAAAACTGAGTTGGTGAGAATTAACTAGTTGTTTTAATCTTAAATTTTATTCTTTGCATTTAAGCATTTTTATTGATTACTTTGTTTTTTTCAGATATATTTACAAGAAATTTAAATTGGTTTAACTTTTTTTTGTAGAAATACTACTGATTAATTTCCCTGGACTTTATTTTTCTCCAAAAAAGGAACGTTAGACCCGAATGGAATATTAGTATTGAAATGGCATTTTGCGTTGAATCATTGTAAAGGTGTATGATTTTTCAAAAACGTTGCCACTAAATAGTATTACCGTCCTGTGTTATATTTAAAGAAATTAAATAATGAAGAATCTGCATTTTTCACAATGTTTCTCGCATTGTGAAAAAACAATGGTACCTAGAGACATCAAATTTTGAATAGCGTAGTCCTCCACTAGAACACGGACATCAGAAAGCATCAAATTTTGCATTTGGACTTTGTTTTAGTTTCTATTTCATATTTTGTAAAACTTAACAAATTTTTGGTTAACAAATTCAACGATTTGAAAGCCAGCAGTGGCAACATTATACTGAAAAAAAAAGTCTCCAGCGCGCCAGACTGTGTATCGGAAATTTTAAAGATATGCTCATATGCTCTTTTTAAATATTTTGTGATATTGCTGTTGAATTGAAGATATTTAATAAATAAAGGTAACACACGAAACGTTAAAAAAAACGCCCGTTTGGCGTAATATAAAATCTGAAAGCTTTCAGATTTGTTTGGTTTTATTTTATTTTATATTTTTTTATCCGCAGAATCCAGAGGAAGAGTAAAGAAAACAATTATTGCTTCTGAAAACTGGAAATTTGTTCTTTCCAGTCTGGCGTTAGATTACATTTAATTCATTTATATTTCTATTCGATTTAAAGATCCGATCTTATCATAACCTAAAATCGTAAGCCTGCTAACAATGAGAGATTGAATATTTTTGATTTTAAAATACATCATCCTTATAAGCTTCAGGATATCTAAAAAATAAATACTTTTTGAAAAATAATTAAAATTCGAAAAATTACCAAATAAATAAATTAATAAAAATAAATAAAAAAAAATTAAACCCTTAATTGGAATTTGGAAGATAACTATACAATCCATCCGATACTCTAACGACTAAAATTATGCTATGATTAATTTAGCCGTTAACTCTTTCTATTCGATTTGTTTAAACAGATTTGTGAGAAAAGTGCACTATTAATTAAATAAATATCTATATCAAATTTAAAGACATATTTGGGTAATATTGTATTATTATCGAAAAGATGTATGTGAGAAGCCCGTAGAAGAACGATAAAAATGGATTTCATCATTTAACACGAAAGAACAAAAAAGAAAACAACGGAACAGAGTTGAATAAAGCACTGTAAAAATATCAGTTCCATCATTGCTTATTTATGGCGTTTAAGGATTGGATCGGATACCATATTATATTACTTTTTTCCCCTCCTTTCCGATGTGTTTTCATATCTTTTTCACCTGTTCTAAGATCTTTTCACATTCTTTTATATCTTTTCTTGTGCCTTAAAGTGTTTATATTAATTCGACTTATTGATTTGTTCAACTCTGCTAGAAAATTCCCAGCTGTTCTTGAAGCCCCTCTCTCTTCCCACTGCATTATTTATGCATGCCTTAACTGCATGGTCTAAATTCCATGTCTTTATCGCATACATAAACTATGAACCTTCCGAAGGAAATGTGTAAGACGTCCAACTCCGCGATAAACTGTTTCCGGAAAAAATGTTTGTCTGTCGTTGGTTGTACTTAGGCGTAGATCTAAGCATGATTAGTATCGATGACATAAAAAATATAAATAATCGTTATCGAACTAGTAAATTCAAATTTTTAGTAATTTTTTATGTCTATGTTTAAGAACTGCGAAGTCAGTTTTGTATAAATATAAATTTTCAAATTAAAAACGTTTTAATTTTGAATGTTACAAGTGCCTCTTTCTAAACAAAGTGAATTTTTATTTTAAAAATGAACTTAATATCTGATTTAAATTCTTAAATTGCTCCGAGTGACCGATCGGATAAGACCGCTGTAGTCTGGTAGTTCGTCCAGCTTCGAATTGCAGCGAGCAGAATGGCTGCATGAGTATGTTTGCGATTCTTCCATGTGTGACGGGAAGAGGAGTCAGGTTTTCTTAGAATGTCTCCACCTAGGAAGTTCTCTGCTTAAGCAGATGGTCTTCGCGTGCTTTTAGAATTCAGTTAAACAAACTTTAATATTGTAAATCTATATTTACTTTATACATATACCATCAAGAAGCACAACGGTTCATTTGTATCTGTTTCACCGGCATTTTATAGAATACTTAGGCATTTTATAGAATGTCTGGCACTTTTAGGCAAAGTATGAAATATGTGAATTATTACATATTTTATTTAAGCATTGTATATAATACCTAGGCATTCTGCAGAATGGCAAATGCTCTTTAGGCAAAGGATGAAAAAAGGATCACGTTCAGAAATACAAAAATGTGATTTTGCAAAAATAATGAAAGACTGCCATTAAAAAAAAGTATTCAAAATACGTAAAAAAAAATTAGTCAGATGATCTTAGTAAAAGATATTAAATTTGTATTCTGTATCTGACTGAGACTGAAAATCTATAAGATCTAATCTGACAGCGGGAATTAAATTCTGAAAAAAAATCACACGTTTCACAACAGTAGCCTTTTTAATACCTTTTTGTTTTTGTTTTTTCCTGGCAGGGCTCACAAAGATGGGTTTATACTTCGATATCATTACCTGTGATGTTTTTGTATTTGATTGAAAGTTCTTTTAACATTCTTTCAAGACCTTCGGGTCCAATAGCCAAATGAGTTTTCATGAAATACGGGAAGTATTGTAACTCAGCGTTCGTGACGTAATACTGTATAGCACTCGGCTTACTTTAACAGGGTAAATGAATGTAATTTTGTTTTTTGCAAAGATCACATCCTAGGGATTCAGCAGCCAGTAGTACCGTGGTTTCATCTTAGTAGTCATTTTGTCCTTTATACAACATTTATTAATTTGTGGTAAGTAGTTTCCATTATTCGAAATGAATCGGAGGTGTATTTCATATTTTGCTGGTTTGTCATCTGACAATCTATAGAATGCCTAGGCAATGTGAGAAAGGGTTAATTGTTCCGTACATTGCCGGCCACTTTTTGGCAGTCTATAAAATGCCTAGGTATTCTATAGAACTACGGATTTCATACTGTGCCGGCAACATATCCACTTCGTTCCCCGTAGAAAATAATAATAAAAACAGTTCCGATTTTAAGCCAGTTTAGTACAAAATGATTTGGTTTCCATTTAATAAGGTATTTTGTCCCTTTTTCCGCATGCCTTCGGGTTGTAATTGGAAGGATACTCCACGCGTATTCGGGAAGTGCGGTGTTCGAATCCCGGCGAGAGTATTTAAAATCTTTCTCTTTCCTGCTTCAAAAAACTGCAATGACTCTACAACTGGTGCCCGAACTAAAAGGGGGATGCGATTAAGAAAATAATTCGGTTAAAGTTCCGAATTAGCGATGTTATGAGCATTATGCAAGTCATATGATATGGACTGATCTGGAAACGACGCCGTGCAGAAAAAGACATTACTGTTTTCAGAATAGAGAGGAAAAATTAAGGGGCTATTGCTAGTTTAAATTATAATTTTGAGATTTACATAGTTTATATCATATACAAACACACACACACAGACATATATATATGTATATATATATATATATTATTTTATTTAGATATGCATTCGCGGATAATCTAAGCTTTTCATGACGTGGTGAATAATAATCAACAACTATTGTTTTGGAGTCTATTTTTTAAATATGAAATACCAAGTTACGGAAGAACTGATGAAAATGTTTTATATGACTAAGAATTTCTGGTTATGTTTGGTATGTTAAATAATAAATGTTAAGTTATGCTTATGTTAAGTTATGGAGGTTTGTTTGTAAGGTTTTAGTTAAACTAACGAAGTTTTATTTTAATTTAAATCTTCCTATCTCTTCTTATTTTCAACTTCCCGTTAGAAGACGCGCGCGTTTTCAGCTTATGCTAATTTGAAGTGGAGCCAAGTTCTATTTAAACCAGAGGTAGAAACCTCTCAGTGGGAGAGAGCTTTTAGTATCACATCACGGTCACTCTATTCGACGTTCGCCTGACCAGCTAGGATTTAAATTCTAAGCCATAGTGCTTTTACGTGATTGCTTATTGAAATAAATCCAAGTGCGTCAGTATTAGTAAATCTTGATACGCACCATTTAGTTAGAGGCCAACCTCGCGTATAGCTCTGTGAGCAAAGATTAATTTAATTTCTATTTAGTTTTAGTTTAAATTTGATTGTTCATTTTAGACTCAAGTGCGGTCTTTACTTTCTGTATCCCTCCCGAGTTGGGAAGTGGTTTGTAAATAATAGTGCTTTAATAAAAGAGGATTTTAAATCCCTTTCAAGGGCAGTTCTTCTACCACTTAATCACAGTATCTACCACCAGAACATAGCTGCATTCAGCTCCCTGTTCGAGATCAGGAATTAAAGACTTTTCAGCTGTTCACGAAGATGTTTGCCAAGAATATGCACCGAACACTCAGTCCTGACATGTTTAAATAATGGAAATAGAGATCACAGTTCTAAATAAATAATATGTTTATTAGAAGCAACTAGGTTACAAGAATGCGGAGACGCCTTTAGTTTCAAAGGAGTGATTTAAAAGGCAAAAGCTTGCGTTGGTGTTCAGGACATGAATTAGCAAGTTAGTCACGTTTCTACTATGAAGATGTTTACATCTGTCGGACGCTTCATCTCGTGCAAAATTTTGATTGCGGAATATTTTGTAGTATTTTATTTCCTGGAACAACATAATGATTATTGTGAGCATCATGAATATTCGTCCACTGTAAAACAAGATACAGGAATTATTTGCATTTAAAAATCAGCAAAGCGAGTGAGTAGTTCTTATCCTTTTATGACTGCGTAATTTTTTGCGTTTAGAAAAAAAAAAAAATGAAAACCTACGAGAAACTGATGAAGAATAGAAGAAAGTTTGTAATAAAACTCAAATTTGGCGAAATGGTAGCTTTAGTTTGGCGTAGATTTTAAAGAATACAGTAACGAAATTTCAGCATTTTTTCCTCTCTTGAATAAGAGGAAATTGTGTCTGATCGCTGTCAAAATCGATAAAAGGTTATTGAAAATCTGTATCAAACTGCGGTTGCTTTTTTCACTAATCTTAAATTTTACATCGTCCCTTCCAATTTGAATCTAAAATCAAAATTACTATATTCCCTTTCCTAATTACATTAAAATTTAGAAAATAAAGAAAAAGAAATCATGGATTATTTACTCGATAAACACGTTACAGTAATAATTCGAATGTTTTAAATTTCCCTACTTTTTAGTATCAGTTTTGTGATTTACGAGTATTTAATCATTTATTAACTTCTATAAATGGCTCTTTTCCATTAACTATGAAATGCTTAATGTTAAACGCTTTATGTTCTTATGCTTTACGTTCTAAATTAAGTCGTTAAAGCTACATTACGAAAAAAAATACACTGGTCTTATTTATAAAATATTTTCTCCCTTCTTTCTGCATGCATTCGCGGTTTAACGGTAGCACATTCGAGAGGTTCAGGTTTGAGTCCCGGCGAGGACGTTGCTCATTTTTCACCTTTCCTACTTCAAAAAGGCCTAATAAATCTACAGTGGCGCCCGAACTAAAAGGTGGTGGATGATCATTCTTCATCACCGCGCTTTGGCGAATGGGTCCCCTAATCCCCCAGTCGCCCTTTAAAAAGTATTTTCTCTCTTCTTTCTGCATGCCTTCGTCGTGTGACGGCAGCACTCTCGGGGCGTATTCCAGAGGTCCAGGCTCCAGTTCCGGCGAGGGCAATGCTCGTTTTTCATGTCTCCAGCATCAAAATAACCTAATGATTCTACAGAGTACTTGTTTAGTGTATATACAAATTGATGATTTTTATTAATACTGCAAAATAGTGATTGGAAACGTTTCTAATGAATGTCTGTTCCATATTATATGTTAGTCCTTGTAATAAAAAATATTCTTTTGACTTTCTCTGAAGACTGCTTGTATTTAACGCTAGTATTTACAATGCATATACTTTGCTTATGAAAATCATGGATCATCTTGTTTTATTTATTCTGATAACAAGATACAATGTACGCTCAATTTCTTTGAATGCCATATCGTTAATAAATCACGCAACATTCATTGACAAGTGTTAGAAGGGGTACTTTTCTCTGCTTTATTTCACTGTTTGCTTGCGACTTTATATATTAGGTCTTTGAGTCATTAGGTATTTTGATGCTAATGGAAACGTGCAAAATGTGCAAAACCCCTCTGGGACTAGGACATGGACCTCTCGAATATGCGCCCAGTGTGCTACCATTACACCAGGAAGACATGCTGGAAGGAGGGAGAAAATATAAACTAGTTATTGTTTGCAAACAAAATTAAATTGAAAATTATTCAACTTATATTTCAGTTTTTCTGAATGTTAACTCAACTCTATAGTCTTTTTACTTCCTTGTACGAAGTAAAGGAAGTATTGTAATCACGACAATTTTCGGGTATCCTATTTCAACGACAATTTCCATTTTGACCGCTATCCAGTGCAATTGAACGATGTTTTTGCATGACATATGTACGTAAGGATATCATGCAAAAAAAAAGGATTCTTTTTCCCAAAACGGATTGCAAAAAAGATTTAAAATGGAATCAGACGAGATTTTTTTCCTGGCATCTGTACGTACGTGTGTATGTATGTATCTCGCGTAACTCAAAATCAAATAACCTCAGAACGTTGACATTTTGTATGTGGGACTGCTATAATATCTAGTTGGGCGCCACCCTTTTTGGTTGCAAACAGAAGCATATATATTATTCTTATATGTTCGTAAGTTGTTCGTTTTTTGCTCTAAAAATGTTTGAATGAGGGTGTTCTTATGTTTCAGTTAAGTATTTTATGACATTAGTTAATTTACATGCAACAGCTGTAGAATTTTCTACAGTTTAAAAGTTGTTCAAGTGCAGCTACGCCGAATTTTTCACTATAGCAGCCATATTAGTTTACATTTGAAACTTAGCAGAGTAGTGTATTAAGTCAGTTTCTGCACCTTCAGTGTGTTTTTGGCTAGTGAGACCAAAAATAAACTTTCAGGATTGTGCACCAAAAAATGTGCCTTCTTGCCCGTTGGACGAATTGCTTGTTTTTGCTTAGAAACTCTAATTTGAATTATAAATATTGTTTTTTTAAGTTGTTTTAAGTGTATTTGGTGTTTTATATTTTTCTATATTTTCCAATTTACAATGAAGATATTTTGAGGTTTTTATTGAAGGAGAAATATATCTCTAACGAAATTTGATGAAATAAGTTTAAATGAAATGCAGCAAAAAATGCGTATAATTTAATATTCCGTACAAGGAAGTCATGTGGTGTACACATCGCCTTTGCTTTTCTTGTTAAGTTTTAATGGTGTATTTAGAAAGTCTAAACCACTATAACACGCGTATATAAAAATAAAATGTAATTTTTATATAGAGCACAACTTCATTTCCAAAAAGGTATTTTACAAGAAAATTTAGTTAATGGTGATTACATATTCTGTTCAACGCATAATTTCATTGTGGAACTGACTACCAGGTTATTTAGAATTTGTATCCTTTGTTTTAGTTTGTAGTAATGAAGCATTTTTTACTTAGACGTTTTCCATGAGACTCTGAGGTGCAATAAAACGAAAAGATAGCGCTTAAAATAAGAGATACTTTGAACTTAAAATTTCATGGCTCTATTTGCAACGGACTATCACAGCCAGATGCGCCGGAAGCAGAAAAACACCAGAGGGAAAAAGTATAATCCAACAAAGCTTTCTTTCATGGCAGAAGGAAAAACCGAACTTTGTTTCTCCTGATAAAACATAAAAGTTAATAAACCGTCTCTCTCCAAGTCTGTACTGATAAACTTTAATTTTAATCTAACATAGGCTGAGGAAGGTTTTGTTGCCGAGGGCATTGGCTTTTTCTAATAAAATTTTCAAGTGCTCCTTCAGTGGTCGCAGAAAAGAGATCGTTTTGTAAGATGGCGTTTTCCGATTTATATTGGATATCTGTATCTCTTGTGTGAAAGATCAGTTCAAAAAATTAAATCTTGCCATTGTTTTACTTCATACGAGTAGCCTTTGTTACCTACTACTGACTCGAGAGTATGAAGGAAGTATTATCTGAAGTTATCTGAAAATTTAATGATAAGAAAATTCATATGGGATAACATTCGCTTGGTTGGGAAATGGTATTGATTTTGAAATGATCTGTGCATTTAAATTAATTCTGAAAACAAATCTTCAGAAATAGCCTATTACTTTTATTTTTTAAATTATATTATTTTTAAAGTATATTAAAATATTTTTAGATAACGCTAAGTAAAGTAAAAATTTGAGTTATAATATGCAGTTGCTTTCAACTGAAAAACTTGATATCATTTAGTGTGGGATTAATTTGCATAGCGTGTGATACGTTTCTAATGAAACTGATTCCTACCACATAGGTAACAGTACGACTTCGTTCTGTCCCCCCCCAGTTTTGATGGAGAGCACCTCGGTGGGAACGAGTCTCCCAGCCCTCTCCCCTACCACCAACCTCCCGAGAGGAATTTCGGCTCGCCGCATAGTTAGAGTACCCCCATGCCTCACGGGCACTATACATTTATAAACATCTATGCCTTCTCCAGAATTTGAACCCGGGCCCTTTGGTACCGCAGTAGGCTTTCCTAACCACTATACCATCTGGGCGATAACATTTCCTTTCCAACTTATCGATTTGTTCGCAGGCAAATCGATCGACAGTTGAATTAATAAAACCTCCACCCATTAATACGTAAATTTATTCACAGATATGTAATCGTCTGGGAGTATTTACTGACTTTTATGGATTATATGATATGTTTTCTATAAATAAAGAATTTATTTTAAGCTACAAGTTATACAATGAAATAAATAGTCCTTAGTGTCACTACAAAGGTGTCTCTGGTAGCGCCAGTCGGGATGATGGTTAGTGATTCTGACTACCGTACTGAAGGGCCCTGGTTCGAATCCCTGAGAAGGTATGTATGTTTGTATATGTATAATGTCTGTGTGGCATGGGGGGATTCAGATGAAGTAATGAGTGTAATCTCGAGAGGTCGATAGTAGAGGAAGAGGGGTAGAAGACCTCGCATCCATCTTCCCCGTAGTCCTGTCCTTAAAAATTGGAATTGAGCAAAGTTGTACTGTCACCAGGATATCGCCCAAGGCTGTTCTCAACGACAAGCGCAATCTTGACTCCTTGCCACGATGGATTTCGTGGGCTTTTCTGATTTCAGAGAAGCGAGATCAGTCACAACAGTAACAATAAGTGTCCCTGGTAAATTCAGTAAAATAAAAAAACTTAATGCAACTTTGCTTTTGGGTTCTTGTCTGAAGTAGATTACTGTATACCCGACACAAATTCTTGTTCTAGCAGTGGCTAAGCTATATCATTTCCTTTAAACTGGTGACTTTATAAAATCGAATACTACCACATCACCAAGAGATTTTTCTATTACTTCATAGATGGACTTTAATTGTTTTTAATATTTCATTCTCTTTTATCCCTGCATAAGCTGGAACTTTGTCCGACAGCCTAATTTCCTGATGGAAATAGGGATGCTGTATTAATAGGGATGCTATATTAAGCATTTAATATAGATGTAGTTGATGTTTACTCCTATGTGTCGTTCGTAGATGACGAATTCCCTTGTCGGAATATTGTTATCACGAGTTTGGCTCACTGTAATCAGTCGTCATTCCAGACACCATAGTCTGGGGAATTTGGATTTATCTAATAAAAATCCTTTATATGACATCCTCTATAGCTGTGCTATGACAATTCTTCCTTCTCTCCGTGATCATTTGGTAAGGTCGATGAACGAAGGCAATCAACCACCATCAGAAAGAATATGAATCATGGCTCTTCACCTATGTTTCCGTTTGGGTATTAATGCAAGTAATTATGCTAATGTCATGAGAAATGCGTAAAATTAAATATTTTCCCTCTCAGCCATTATTTTCATATCTTATCTCTATGCTCTTAAATGTCTGTTTTCGATAACATTTATTATTTTGCAAGTAAAAACGAATGAGCGCAAATTTTTATGTCATACATGCAATGCTCAAACTACAGATCAATCCAGATAAATTAAATTATATGTATATGTGTATTTGCAACACTTCATTTAAACATATTTCCCCGAATTTCATTTGACATATATTTTTCAGTCAATAAATTGAAGTCTCACTTCACAATTGCAAAATACAGAAAAACCTAAAACACCAAATTCATTTAAAAACAGATAAAAAACAATTTTTGCAATGCAAATGAGTACCCAAAAATTAATTTGTACACAAAAAATAAAAAAAGGACAAAATTTTCGGGACACAAAATTGAAAGTTACCTTTTGGTCCCACTGGGCAGAAAAGCACTGAATTGGGTGCAGCAACGGATTTAGTTCTCTCTTCTACTAAGAGTTTCAAATGTAAACAAATGGTGGCCCGCCACTTCAACTGCTAAATTGTCAATAATTCCTCGGCTATCGCACGCTGATTAACTGCTATTAATTATTGCAAGGCATATAAACCTTAACCGGAACATAAGAACAACATAATTCAATTACTTTTAAAGCAAAAAATGCAAATTTTACTAACATATAAGAATAAAAAAGAAGCTAAACAAGCCGGCTGTCGAGCGTATATGGGTGTTATATATATATACATATATATACACACAATATATATACATTTAGTGCGGCCGACTGCAATGAAAGGGGAGGTGTAAAACTAGGTGTTATAGCAATTTCGTGTACGAAATTTCAATGTTCTACGGCTGATTGTTTTTGAGTTATGCACGGTACATATATACGTACGTACTCACGCACGTATAGACGAAAACGTGCGCATAGACGTACGTAACACAAAATAAATCCCTTCCGAATCCGTTTAACTATTTGTTTTGAAAAAAAAAAACTGTCCTTTATTTCGTCATTACGTACAGATGTCACGCAAAAAAATCGTCTAAATGGATTTGAGAACGGTCGAAATGGATATTTTCTTTGAAATGTGATACCCGAAACGTTTTGCGACTACAGTACTTCGTGCAAGGAAATAGAAACGATTAGTTTCTAAATTCCTGTCGCGAATTTCAATTTAAATAAAAATGGGAAATTAGTGAAAGTCCTAAATCTTAAGATTAGATGAATACTTAAATGACTATGACATAAATATTATTGATTACATTTTATATCTCTTACTTTCTGTTTAGTAATTTAGGAATGCTGTCGGATTTTCATTCCTACTATAAAAATTTCTGAAACTTCTAAAATACGTAGGAAAAAATTTACTTCCACACGATCGATGGAAGTGGAATTTACATCCATAGCAATGTAAGGTATCATGGCTATCTCTAATGAAATCGCTTTATTACACAGTAAACCTTTTCCAAATTAAATACTGTGAATGTGAGCACTGTTAAATGTATGAATGATGGCTTTTAGCAGTGGTAAATTAAATAAATTCTGTTCGTGAATAGATCCATGAATAGCTCCTGGTAGAAATAGGAATAGCTGCTGGTAGAAATATACATGAATAGCTCCTGGTAGAAATCCATCGAATACTATAGTCATTATGATGCTTGCCAAATGTATAAATGGTCCTATATGATTGAATTATTAAGGGCTGATACTGTATCCATTCTCCTCTAACTCGAATGTTGTACACGCGAGACACCGACTCTATCAGATGCTGATGGATTATCAGCAAAACCTAAATTCTGACCTCTTGCAACATTGTCTCCTTGCCCATAGACATTCCATTCCGGAATCACAGATCTGAAACGCTCAACAGCATCACAGAGAAATTTAGTTGGGCATAAATGCAGAAATCTTGGAAACTACTGAATCATCTGGAACTCAGATGAGTTTTCTCCAAGTCAGTTGCATTTGGTAGTGGTCCACCGGAACAGTATGCTGTCTCAGCGAAAGCTAAACGTCCATAAAAAAATTAAGATAAGTTAGAAATGAAAAAACTTAGTCTTGCAGCATGCAATATTCGAGGATATTTCCAGCCCCAAAAAGGAGTTGACGAGGTTTTGATGGCTGTTGGGAGTTGAGGAAGTTGAGAAGATGGAGTTTTGAAAGATAAGGCTTCCCATATTCACGCCAAACCACCATTATATTAAATAGAATCAACATGGCTGTATTGATATATAGATTTACGTTGTTGCTACATTGGTACAATTCCATCAGTCCATTACATCAGAAAATAGGATTATTCGGAACTTATATATCAACACCATTTACGAATGCTGAATATTGATGTTTAGAGTAGGATACAAGTCTTAATATCAGATAATGAGCAATAAGTAGTGTAAGATGCATCCCGTTCCCACCGAAAGATGGCGTTATCATCTCCTTGTTGAGACCACGCCCATTGGGAAAGAATTCCGTAGCGAAAGAGCAAGATGGCAGGTTACGCGTAGATAACCTCCAACAACTCTGTCTCGCTCGTAACTCAATTGATTAGTGACAATAATCGAGCCATGCGAAAAATGTTAGATTTATAGACTTTAAATGTGCTTGCAGGCATCAGTTATAATTGCATCAACTTTTTCTTCTGTAATCCTGTAATGTCTTCAACGCCCATTATACATAAACTAATAAATCTCTGTACGTCTACAACTGAATTCTTCTTTAAGTATCCTAGAACACACTCACAGAAGTAGCACACGATTCGCGTACTGTTCTTTGTTTGCACTGTATCGTATGCTAAATAGTATTTTTTAAATTCTGACATTAACTTGTAGAATCATTAAGTTATTTCGAAGCAGGAGACATGAAAAAGGAGCAACGCCTTCGCCGGGAATCGAACCACGGACCTCTCGGATACGCGTCGAGCGTGCTGACCACTGCATCACGAAGGCAAGCGAAGAAGGCGAGAGAAATACCTTATATACTCCCCCCTTTTAAAAGGCGACTGGATTTTTGTGGACCCAATCGCCAAATCCTGGTGGTGGAGAATCATCATCCACCATCCTTTTAGTTCGGACGCCAGTGTCACAGTTATTAGGTTATTTCGAAGCAGGAGACATGGAAAATGAGCAACGACTTCGCCTGGAATCGAATCACAGACCTCTCGGTTATGCATCGAGCGTGCTGATCACTACACCACGAAGACATGCGAAGAAGGCGGGAGCAATACCTTATAAACTCTTGATTAACGTGTGTGCATGAGGAATCCACGGTGACTATAGTCATTTGTGAGGCATCCTTTTCTCGTGAGATGGCCAAGCGTCCCAATTATCAGTTCCACACGACCATTGATACAATTGCTTGGACTTCTATGTATTTCTATTTTAAAGATGAATGATTCAGTTATACACAGGCGAGTGGATTGTGGGCAAAATGAGGGGGGGCAAGGGTAGATCGTCTATGATCGTCTATGTGAGAAACTTGCCTTTTAAAGAAATCTGCAGATTTCTTTTCTGTTGATGAAGATGGTTTTGTACCGTTTGCCTTTGAAATCGATAAAGTGTTGACTAAAATATATGCAAGGTTGTTGCTTTGCCTAATTTTATGTTTTACTTCGGCGGCCACCCAGACGGTACAGTGACTAGGAAAGCCAACAGCGATACCAAAAGACTCGGGTTCGGATCCTGGAGAAGGCATGCATGTAAATTGTCTATCCTCTCATAGGAGGTAACGGTGGAGGTAACGCTGCCTCATAATAAAATGACCACCAGTTCTGGCCTTAGTAGTGGCGAAAGCTAAAATGGCTAGTGCCCGCCATAAAAAATAATGAAAAAAAAATCGGCGTGTTTCTCTTCCGTCAGAAACCTTTCAAGCCAAATTTCAATATGTTTAATGTACAAAATTTCTACCAAATTTAATTTTAATTTTAATTTTCGAAATGTTTCTAAAATCTCACTATAACGCAAATTTCTTCAAAGTTAGAATATGAATATTATGCTTCTCGGCTACGCAAAATACCAAACGTTTTTAGTTTTAAATGGATCCTTATAAGCTATTAAAGCTGTATAAGTCAGTTGGACGCAAGGGCCCTCCAACAAATTATTCATTAGCAAACGTTTTTTTACTGTGTTCAATTTATTTTGCACCGCTTACAGTGTTGTCTTCTGCTTTTAACAGCATTTTTTTTTTAAATCGAAAGGTAGTTTTAAGCAGCTTTAATTTGCATTCTATATAAATGCCGTGGACATGTCAAATGATTGAGGCTCAGTATTTAGGGCAATAAAATCTTTCTGTTGAAAATGTATTACTAACTCGTGTCGAGTTAATAAAACTCATAGTTCGTTTATCTTCAAGACCCATTAATAAAATCTAAACAGGAACCTCCTCTGGCTATTGTGTGGCCATCAATAATAAGAAAATTCCAACATTTATTGAAAAAGATTTCTATGCCTGCTATTTACAAACAACAAATATTACATGACGTAAGATAATTTTATAATAAATACCAAAATACCATGCCATTAAGAAAAGTTTGAAAAACAAGATGGTAGACAGCAGGTCAGGAAGAGTTGCTTCATTCATAGCGTAAGTCGAGAAAAAGTCGTTTGATATTTTCTTCCGTAAATAGCAAATACATTTCAAATTGAACTGGCACCAAGTAAATGCCTGCAGCAGGGAAAAAATCGTTGAAGCAATCGATCAAAAAATTACGGAAAGCCTTGAGATGTCGGATTAGGGGAGTGGGTCTCGTCTTTTCTTTCTACATCTTCTAAACAAACAATCCTTTCTTCTGCGCAAGTATTTCATACGAAGATGAAAAATCATTAAATTTATATTTCCGAGAAAAAAAGCAAGTGTACAAAGATAATAAAATCCCCCACTTCTTAACTGAGAGTGAAACTTAAAAGTTTTAGCTCCCACAAGCAAAAGTGGTGTTCGAGAAGGTCAGCGTTGTTACTGTCAGTACTGTTTTAAAGGACACGAATATCTTAAATGTTATCGGCCGCATAACGGTCCTAATGGAAAAGCAGAAACTTGACCTTGTGATGAAAATAAAAAAGAACTGTTATTACCGGTGTGTGGTGCTTATTTGGATGGTCAGAGGAACAGGACTGGGAATCTGACATACTGGTTAGTTTTTGGAAATTTTTATTTAAAATACAAAAACGCGTTAACAGTTGTATTACAACGAAAATTTCCACTTAATATAACTGAGATTGGCCGTTTAGGTAAATGTCAAATTTTAAGGCTCAACGACTAAGACTGCTGCCCGTGATTGAGACATTGTAAACTCAGACTTTTAATGCTGACAAAAAGCAAATCTTGCATATATAAACTAACTTAGTTATCCTTTCGTCCCGATTCTTCGAGGAGATGCCGTTTTCACTCAGTGTCGACGGTACATCTTAGATTAAATTGGAAGGATTGGTATTTCTCAATGCATTTTCTTGAAGCTTGGTTAATTATCTATTTATATAACTTTTGCTGAAATAAATATCAAGGGCAAATAAACATATTACAGTCAAATACCAAAAATCCGCCAACCTGAAATCCGCCAACTCCTGAAATCCGCACTGCCTTTCAAAATATAAACATTGAATTTATAGGTTCCAGAAACCGCAGAATGGAGAATGAAATACCGAAGAAAAAATATTTATCCAATAATGACATCATAATTACCGAATAATTACCTTTTCTGTCCTGAAATCCGCAAAATTCTAAAATCCGCGCAACCTTTGGTCCCAAGCGTTGCGGATTTCTGGACCTCTACTGTATACGAGGGTTGTCAGTATAACACATTATTATTGTTTCTAACGGTTTAGTCATTTGGGATAGGAACAACTTTCACTTTGATTTATACAATGAGACATGCCAATGATTTTTATTTTAAAATCAAGTAAATTTATTCAAAAGTAACGATTCAGTTATGCCCCCAATTTTGAAGGAGAGCACCTTGTATTGCCACCGAGGAGGTTTCCGATCTAAGGAGAAAATGGACTCAATAGCTAGAAACGCCAAGGCAAAAATTGATTGGTATCATATTAAAAATTTGAAAACTCAAATAAACTAATCTAATTTGATAAATAATTGAATGCAAAAAGGATTTGATAATGACTGGGGCAGGCATGAGGGATTGTTGAGGAGGGTACACGTGCGGACGGGCCCAAGGGTCTTCCACCCTTCTTCCCCTACCATCCACCTCTCGAGACGACTTTCGGCTCGCCGCACATTTAGAGTGCCTCCGTGCCATATAGGGATCACTGTACATGTACAAGCAACCATGTCTTCTCCGTGTCCGTTAGTATGGCAGTCAGAGTAACTAAGCACTATCCCGGTTGACGGCTTCATTACTTTTAAATAAAATAATACAATTTTAAAGGTTTTCTACCTTCTTTAACACTTCGAAGAGGTTTCATTGATTTCAGTTAGCAATAAAAGCCTGTCCGTTGTACACAAAAGTCAGGAACACTGTGACACATTATTTTCTAATGACGATGCGTGCAATTCTTCGATATTATAAAAGCGCATTGTTTCAGCATGCGAATGAGGGTCATTTAAAAAGTCATTTTATGCCAATTTCTTGACAATATTTTGCATCAAGTGTTATTTTATTCTCTGAATGTTTTAAACATCATTTAATATATTCGTGTAGGTATTAGAAGGCTGAACTTCTATACTTTATAAGCTCAGCCTTCTAATACCTATACTACATTAATTGAAAACTATTTAACGCTGCTTCTTGTACATTGCCATCTGCATTCACAATAAAATTATATGGTGACGTTGAAATTTTATACTAACATATGCATAATATTCCTTTTTGTATATTTCGTTTAAAATTTTATTCGTATGGTTAGATGTGTTTTTGATATATTTATTTTTTTATTTATAGATTTTTATTTAAATTTATTATTTATATTTGTTTATTATTATACACTCACGTTTGTGAAAATTGCAACACCAAGAAGGAATCGTCATAATTGAATGCAATCAAATGTTTCCCCTGATACTTATACTCGGTGTGGCGTTACAAATTGTATTGTTTTTTATCGATTACAACAGAACAAAGATGATTATCAATTAGATGTATTATATTAACTTATATCAGTTACATATTAATTTTACAAAAAATTATTTTTAAAAAATTTTTTAAAAAGTTTCATATTGCGAATTAATGCTTTCCTCCTCTTTATCCTAGAGAGAGGTTTTAAAAAAGATTTAGTACTTTAATTATTCTATAACTTTTGAAGAACCTAGATATTCGAAAGATTTATATTTAGAAACATTTATGCGTTAGTATTTGTTATTATTCTAGTAGAGAATTGAGATTTTCTTGAAAAACATGTTTTGTGTTAAAAAAATAACTATGACATATTTCTTTGGCCTCAAAAAGTCTATCTTTTCTTTTTTTTATCGTCTTGTCAAAGCTGGTGATGTTTCATGACATGCAGTGTTGGTTTGTTTAATTAGCATATCTGCAAAAATTTAGAAGAACAAAAATTTAAATTCTTGTAATTTTTGACTCAGACAGCTTTTAATTAAACTGCTGTCCGAAATTAAATTTGCTTTTTCTCCCTGTAAGTTTTTATGGAAAACATTTTTTGTAGTGGTAAATAAAATAAAATAATAAAATAATTGGAATAATAAAATAATCATCTAGATAACGTAAAATGGTTATTTAGATGATTATTTTATTATTCCAATTTTTTCCACTCTTGTTTTCGATCCTTTCAGAGATCATGCGGAACACCTCTTAATGTAACATAGGTTAAAAAATCTCTAGAACAATTCGAATTAAAAAGGTGGCTGGCTATTACAACAAAATAATTACTGTATTTATAAGAAGAGAATGTTTTAAAATAGTATGTATAACATATTCTGCGCATCTGAATACGAATCACCACAAAACATTTGAAATAAATCATAAGAAGAAAAGTTAATGCTGTGGTATTCGTTGTAATAAATAAAAATGTTTAATTTAAGTGAAATTAAATTTTTCCTACAATTAGGTTGTAAGGTTTTAGTTAAACTAACAAAGTTTTATTCTAATTTTTTCTTTTCTAGCTCTTCTCATTTCAACTTCCCGTTAGAATAAGCGCGCGTTTCAGCTTTATGCTAATTTGACGTGGAGCCAAGTTACATTTAAGCTAGAGGTAGGAACCTCTCAGTGTGAGAGAGCTTTTAGTCTCAGACCACTGTCACTCTATTCGACGTTCGCCTGACCAGCTAGCATTTAAATTCTAAGCCATAGCGCTTTTACTTGATTGCTTATTGAAGTAATTCCAAGTGCGTCAGTATTAGTTAAATCTTGCTACGCACCATTTAGTTTAGAGGCCAATCTTGCGGTATAGCTCTGCGAGCAACGATTATTTAATTTCTATTTAGTTTTAGCTTAAATTAGTTTAATTGTTCATTTTAGACCCAAGTGCGGTCTCTAATTTCTGTATCACTCCCGAGTTGGGAAGTGGTTGTAAATAATTGTGATTTAATAAAAGAGGATTTTAAATCCCTTTCAAGTGCAGTTCTTCTACCACTTAATCACAATTCTCTACCGCAGAACATAGCTGCATTCAGCTCCCTGTTCCAGATCAGGATTTAAGGACTTCACGAAGATGTTTGCCAAGAATACGCACCGAACACTGAGTCCTGACAAGGTTTTCCAAGAATTTCTGACAGTGATTATTATTCAGATATGTAATTAATTAGATTGATTGTAGATTTCACCTTTATGCGTAACCGGAAAACTAGAATTTTTACCATCAAAATTCACGAGCATACTAGGCATTAATAATGGGAATTTTAGTATATATATTAAGTACTGACGCAAAAGAGATATTTTGTGAAAGTTATAATTTGCTTTGATGTAATCAATAGCGTTGTGGATATTTTTTGCTAACAACATGAAGTCACAAGATATCTGTAACAATGTTCTGTTGATGGCTCGAATAGGTTGATCCTTCGTGGCATGGTTCCTTCATTTTAAGAACCAAATAATAGTCACAGGAACTTAAGTCTTTAAACTTAAGTTTTATGACTGATGAGATTATTGTTGTATTGTTATGAGAATGATATTGATTGTTGTTAGTGTTGTTACGAGAGTTAGCTGTTGTGCACCGAAAGCTCACATGGCCAGTTAGAAGGTTCAGAAGCCATCGTGAAACTCATGCAATTAACGCTTATAGAGATACCGTAAATAATGTTATTTGTAATAAAGGTAAAAGCTTTTATGTATTGTTTAAAGTGAGGAAAAGCAATAAAGGAATATTGCATAACGATATATTAAATCTGAACATTTATCGAGTTTGAATATCGTTACGTGCGTACGGATTCATAATGGACTGCATGCACGTGGAACCGATGATAGCTTGATAAAATTTATTTTTCCAAAAATGCAAGGCCGAAGACTACAAATCTTATTTCAATCTTCGGCCTTAGGAACATGGCCTCGAGTGGCAAAACACGCTCTGCCTTACAATCTAAAAACTTCATCTTAAACACACTGAACTAATTTGCCTTCTGGCATGAAAACGGAAGGAAAAAGGGACAGTTAAAGTCTAAATCATAAAATAACTCGTTGATTAACATAAAAGAAATCTACACAGTCTTATTTAGAAAAGGTTGGTTTGTTTTGGTTATGCGATTATGGCAAAGCCTCGATGGCTATCTGCCTAAGGGGAGTGATGCCATCGTGGACACCTTTCTGAGAGAAACTGGTTCGTATACACGTTACAGATGAGAAAAGCCACGAAAGCGCCGATGCAGCCGGCCCGCTAGCAAGATTCGAACCTCGGACCGAACTACCAGCGTTCAGAGACGTTACCGCTCGGCCGGTGGTGGTCCCCTTACTTTGAAAGGAAATTCCACCGATTTAAATAATTATATATATATATATATATATATATTATTCTTAAATAAAGGAATGATTTAAGAATAATATCGGGGGCAATATATTTAAATAACTTATTATTAATAGAGAACTAAATAACACATTCAGATTTAAATGTCAGCAGAATTCTAAAATACCGAATTTTTATTGCTTCTTGCGCTAAGGATGGTGCTGAAGGTAGAATATCTGAAAGTTAAATTTTATTTTTGTACTTATTTAGTCTAAGATAAATGCATTTATGTTATGATTTTCAATAATTCAATATACACTGGTGTGCAAAAATTAAGGACGAGACGGTTTTTTTCAATATAACTTTGTACAAAAGCTTTCCAAATCAACACATTTAATACCGTAAGATCCTCAACACATAAGGACATGAGTAATGTAAGCAACACTTACTAAAAGAGAAATCAGAGGGATAAAAAGAAGCTTTATTGAAAAAGTAGCATGGAGCGCAATGCGACTGAAGGCCGAAACATCCCTGTGATGGGTGTCCAGCAAGAAACATTCGGTCTTTAATTGGGGATATGATCTCCCCTGACTGCCAGGCAGGTTTCACATCATTTGTGCATGCTGGATATGTGGTTGTTAATGAGTTGTTGAGACACTGCTGCTCGTTCCTCTTGTAGCACCAATCGCAGTTTCGGAATCGTTACTGGCGATAAGGTACGAGCTGCCAAGCGTCTGCCTAGAAAATCCCATACATGCTCGATGGGATTGAGATCCGGAGATCGTGCCGGCCAATCCATACGTTCAATATCCTCACTCTCTAAGAGCTGTTCGGCAGCTACTGTGCGATGACATGGTGCATTGTCGTCCATGAAAAGGAACTGCGGACCCATAGCGCCTCTAAAAAGACGCACATATGGAAGAAGAATCTCGTTACAATAACGGGTCCCGTTGACTGAACCTGCGTCGAAGATGTGAAGGTCTGTACGACTACCAAGCATGATGCCTCCCCAAACGAGAACACCGCCACCTCCATACCTGTCCCTTTCAATGATGTTCGAGGGATGATTGCGGCTTCCCCGCTCTCTCCAGATGAGTATGCGATGAGAATCGCTACTCAGACTGAATCTGCTCTCATCTGTAAAGAGTACTCGTCCCCATTCATTGTCTCTCCAATTCCGGTGTTCCCGGCACCACAGAGAACGCCTTCTCCGATGGGCAGGCGTTAGAGGTACACACCGTACAGGGCGTCGTGCAAACAGACCACCACCGTGCAGTCTTCTGGCCACGGTAAAACGCGATATCGGTCGTCCAGTCGCCTGTGTCGTGTGTCTAGCGATTTCTCCCGCTGTCTGCCGCCTGTTTCTTCTGGCCTGTAAGGCAATATACCGGTCATCTGCGGGTGTGGTTCCTCGTGGACGACCACTACTAAACCCCCGGATAGCTGTTCCTGTAGTTTGAAATTGTCTCCAAAGTCGTGAAACGATGCTGTGAGCAATTCCGAACTCTGCAGCCACACTTGTCACACTGCGGCCTTCCTCCAACTTCCCGATGATTCGACCTCGGGTAAAAGCATCCAGATGTCGTCTAACAGTTTGATTATTCGCCATTTCTCGCTGAGGCAGCAACTCGGTGTGATTTCAACTGTTATACGGCGTGCAATCTCTTTGCCAGAAATACTGATCTTACACCGGCAACAGGCTTTATACTACTCAGACACTCCCCCATTACGTCTACCTGCATATCTGCACATGTGCACTTCGTCCTTAATTTTTGCACACCAGTGTAGTGTGATTACAATAATTTTAATAATGTTCGATTTATTTAAAATGACTGTAATAATAAAGAATGATTTGTCATTGCAAAAGTATAGAGAAAACCTATAAATTTAGTTTTGAAAGCGGAAAATATGGTATAGTAAAAGATTTGTTATTGGTTTCAATTACAGTGGAAAGTTAAAGTTAACAAAAGTGGGAATTGTGTTCTTTGTATTAACGAAAAATATTTTAACTCCTCCTGTGAGAAGAAGTAATTCCATCTCTATAAATAGAACCCTTACAAGAGCTTTGCTTACAAAAGAGCAAGGAGGTGAAGTATTTATGATTCTTGCTAGTTAACTTTGTAAGGTTACTTTTACTTATTATAACCAGTTATTTGTGATTTAGATATTTACTGTCACTTCTCTTTCCTGTGCCCTACCAGAGTGCAAATTAGTTTGAAAAGTAAGTGAGTCGAGGTTTTGGATTGTAAGACAGAGCATGTTTCTGCCTCTCGAGACCACATTCCTAGGTTTGGCTACCTCTGATAAGATTGTAAGTCTTCTGCTTCGCATTATTATGCATTAAATTTATTGTTATTATTATTATGCATTTACATTTTGACCCCGAAATTTAAATTATTACATCCGTGAGAAGTTTTTGAGCCAACTTCATGTTAAAAAATTTGTGTAGTCTTTGATTACCAGATTTAGTTTTAATTTCAGTTTGACTGTTACTATAAGTTACATCTTCACAAGTAGCAGTTGACGAGCATGAGAAGTGCGTTTATGTTCAAGTTCTGTTTTAATAAAAAAATTGTATAAAATTTTTCGTGTCTGTGTTGTTACTTCAGATCAAGTGATAATTCACTTCAAGTCTGTTAGTGTTATTAATACTAGTTTATTTCACCAAAGCAAGTCAAGCTCTTATGAGCTGTTTTCTTCCTCCTTTTTCCGAATGCCTTCGCAATGTACTTGGAAGCATACTCGATGCGTATTCGAGAGGTCCAGGCTTCGAGTTCCAGCGAAGGCTTCGCACATTTTTCAAGTCTACAGCATCAAAAAAATTCTAACGACTCTGTAACCGTAATACAGAAAATAAGTATATTTATTTAAATTTTAATTTTAACACCTAAATATGTTCTCAAAATATCTCAACTGTCTCTTTGTACACCTTTTCTGCTTCCGACGGATTATCTGTTGTTTTATGTTCACGTTTCATTCATGCCATTTTTTTCCGTCGTCGGAACATAATATACGTGAGAAAAAGTAAGAATAAATGTTTGGAGGAATCGTAGAATATCAAAAGCAGGAACTGTAAAATGCTTTCCAGATAAATTTTTGCAACTTCGCTGTTCCTATTACGTATTCTGCTTAGATTTTTCTCCTAAACCATACTTTTATCTCAAATTTACACCCCATTCAACGCATCTAATCTATAATTAAAATTTGAATAGATTTAAAAACAACTAAAAAAGCTATTTTAATGCATTAGTGTGGAATAAGAAGACCTGACATCGTAAAATCATCAAAATTCGACAGAAAATGCAATGGGAAGGGAATTTACGCATTCATCTATTAGTTCCGAAATTAAATTAAATCTTGTAGTCTTTAACTGTGCTACAGTAATCATATTGAAAGCTTATTTTCTCTAGTTGCACTTTCCAAATAGTTTGCACGGTTAAAGTCCCAGTTTCAATTTCCTTACAAACGTTAAAATTTGTTCGAACAAACTTCGGTTTTAGACTGGAAATTTAGCGACTTCTAACGATTAATTTACGAAAGTTACTGGAGCATAGATATGCATCTTAAAGCGTAATTAGCCAAGATTCTATTTAAGGCTGTTAACGTCATTTATCGTGCACTGAAGAATGTTTGTCCTCGTTCTCCATAGGCGCCGAATTTACGTCAAGTATTAACCGCTTGTAGTTGCCATTAGCGAAGGAATTATTTTATTAATATATTGTGAAGCTTGGTTGTTATCCCCCATCGACCACTGTTCCGGTTTGAGTAGATACTTTTCTTTGCCTCTGAACGGCAACGCAAAAATCAGAAGAGAAGCATTGATTTAGACAACACTACGTGGCAACAGTCTGAACATGGGATCGATTTGTTTGATGCAGTTTGAATGCTGCGGATGAAATGTTAGATTCTAGATTAGATTTATTTGTTTTGATATTTTAATAAATTCAATTTTGAACTATACTGACTGTTAATTTAAATCTGGGATAGCTAAACCACTGGAACCCGTGGCACAGTATGGCAGGGCGGATTTTCAACAGTGGTACGCGATTCAATTATTCAAAAATTAAAAGATTTGAAAATATAATAATACCGGCTGTATGAACTCCTTCGATACACTTAAACACGTTAGAATAAATATAATAATTCATTTTTCAGCAAGACGTTAACCGTTACCCAACTGAAATCCAAACCGAAATTATTGACCTACAGCTGCATACTGCATTGAAAAGCAAACATAAGGAACTTATTTCAACTGCAAATGATCCAAGTTATATTAAATTTTGGAAATTTGTAACAATAAGTGATTTTCCAAATTTACACGATTTGGCTATCAGTTATTTTTGCAGCTTTGGATTAACATATGTTTGTGAAAAAATTTTTCTATCGTGAACATATAAATCAAAATATGGTCAAGGTTAACTGATATGCACCTTAGACACCTACTTTTGTTAGCATTTTCAAGAAATAATCCTAATATAGATGACTTGGTAAAAAAACTACATATTCAAAAAACACATTAAGTACTGACTAGTTATTTAGAATTAAATTTTTCAAATTGTTCATTTTTATTTCATACATGACCTAACGGAAATGTTTATTAACAACAAATCCCTAATTAGTCCAAAGCGGCTTTGTCCCTGAAGGACTATTGTTTTCGTTTTGCGATTTTGCGTCGGAAATATTAAAAGTCTGTATCCATTTTCAAACTGTTGCCACAAAATATTGCAGCCCTGTATTATATTTAAAGAAATTAAGTAATGAAGAATGTGCATAAATGTATGTATGTTTCTCGCATTATGATAAAACGACGGTACCTGAAGCCATCGAATTTTGAATGCCGTCATCCTGCTGCGAATATAGGCATCTGAAAGCCCAAATTTGAAATTTGGAATTTCTTTTATTATCGATTTCATATTTTGTAAAACTTTATCGAATTTTTGATTAACAAACTCGAGGATTTCAAAGCAGGCAACGGCAACGTTGTACAGAAAAAAACATTTTTATCTGCAGCGCGTGTGTAGGAAATTCTAAAGATATGCTCAGTTTAAAATTATTTTGCGATATTGTTCTTTAATTGAATTTTATGGTTTAAATGCGAGGAACATGGTATTCAATAAATAAAAGTAACATACAAAATGTTTAAAAAACGCCCCTTTGGACGTAATTTAAAATATGAAACCTTTCAGATATTTTTTAAACTTTTATACGTTTGTTTTATTTATTATATTATTTTTTAAATGTCCACTACTCAGATTTACATAAAAAGTGTGCTATTTGCGTAAAAATCCTATAATCAGCATATAGATACTACTTTTCCCCCTTTTCATATTTTTTAATATGGTGGAAAAGTTGGATGTAGGCACGATAACTTCTTTTTTACTTCCTTGCATGAAGTAAAAAGGAAATATTGTAATCGCGAAACATTTCAGGTATCATATTTCAGCGAAAATATCTATTTTGATCTCTATCATATGCAATTGAACGATGTTTTTGAGTGACAGTCGTACATAAGAACAGAATAAAGGACTCTTTTCCCCCCAAAAAAATTATAAAACTGACTTAAAGTGTATTCTGAAAAGACTTTTTCGTGGCATCTGTGCGTACGTACGTACGTATGTATGTATGTACCTCGCATAACTAAATAACCAGTGGCCTCAGAACGTTGAAATTTTGTATATATAACTGCTATAAGATGTAGATGTGCACCTCCTATTTTGGTTGCAATCGGCGACACCAAAAGTATTTCTTTCGATTGTAATTAGTCCAATCTTTTCTCTTATAATTATACATGTTTTATTTCGGCATTACATGTAAGTTTTTCCCCGTATAATTTGTTTCTATTTGTGTTCGGACAACAAAAATGGGTAGGGAAAAGAGACCAATTCAATGAGAGCCTCAAATTTGTATAGATTTTTTTAAAGTATTGTATATAAAAAATTTTTTTAGAATTAATAACCATTATGCTAATTGACAAAAGAGGTTTCAGTGAGTTGATCGGAATGAAACCCGGTTCTTGTTGTTCAGTTAATTGACTTTGTTTAAAGCTTCAGAACACTTTTCCGTTGACAAGTTCTGTTTGGAGCTTTAAATAAAAATATATTAACTTTGGTTTTCCCTGTTTTTGTATTTTCTACTTTTTTACTTTTTCTGTTCCAAATGTATATTATAAAATTTGCAAATTAAAAAAAAATGGAAATAGGTAGGGGATCATGGTTCTTACAATTCTCTCATATATTTGATTTCCCATATTAAATTTATGTACATATGTATCCACTCTGTTACTTGGGTCAGTGAGCTCAGTTTCTTTATTCTTATGCCTTTAGTAAACCTGCATGCAAGATTTGTAGAATTATCAACGATTTAAAAGTTGTTTAAGTGCGACTAAGCCTTATCATTTTTCTCTTGGCGGACATATTTGTTTACATTTAAAACTTACGAGAATAGTGGATTTGTTGCCAACGTAGAGAAACTAAGCTTCGCAACAACAGAGATAATGCTTCTTTTATTATTGCGAATTAAATCATGCTTAATCCATTCTGGAATTTATTTGAGGAAATGAGTGTTTAAGACTTATTTCGTAATTCTTAATGTAGATATTTTGAGTTTTTATGTATTTTTGGCTTGTCGCAAAGTGAGATCTGAATTAATTGAATGAGAAATACTGAATCGTCTGCTCAAAACTGTTTCTTTCTTTCTTTTTTTGTTTGTTTGTTTGTTTGTTTAATTTCTTTAATACATCGTTTTAGATTTATTACAGTATTTGATTAGAACATGTGGCAACGATTAGGTAATTCTCCAGGTGATGTACATAATTTGTGTCGCTGTGTTTAATAAATATAGTGAATTTTAACAGAGTGCATTTATTCTATTTTGATTTATGCGCTATCGATGGAGTAAATTTAATTCAATCCAATAAGTATAAATGTAATGCAAAATGCGTATAATTTAATATTCCGTAAAAGGAAGTCATGTGCTTTACACATCAGATTTTTCAGATAGTATTTTTACTTTTCCCAAAAGTGTTGGCCACCGCCGATTTAGATAGAAATACCGCTGAACCACACAAGTAGAAATTTAGAGCGGCATTTAGGCTCGGCGTAGAACTCGGTTGGATATGCCGCGCCATTTTCATCCAGTTAACAATCACCATTCGTCGTCTTACTTCCAAAAGAGATTGCTAATTTATTTTCTTCGGTAGAAGGAGCCGTTAAATGTAGTATTTGTCACTAAGTTTCTGTTACTGAGAAAATACAAGTAAAGAGCAGTGTTAATTCAGTGTAATTAACTCTACTCTTAATTTTTTCATACCTGCGTGCACATTTATCACGTCTGAAATGCTTATTATTAATTTTGGTAAAAATGTTTCCAGCATAATAAACATGTACATTGAAATTCATCAACGCAGCATTTTACCATTCTTTCAATTCATTTCTAAACATGTACTTCATAAATGTATCCTTCCTTAAGTACCTTATAAAAATAAACAGGAAACTTGAAGAAAAGAAACGGTCGAAACCTTTGCCTCTGGAGAAAACAACAAATAGAACTTAATACCTTGAACCAAAGTTGTTTTGCCAGACTGTTCATTAAAGCGTGCTGTTGCGTCCTTACGATTTCGTACTAAATTGAATACACACAGAACCTATGATAACTTGATAAAATTTATTGTACCAAACGAAACACTTTGCAATTTGCAACGTTTCACAAAAATACTCGTACAGCTCTTCTCAATATCACAGAATAGAATCAGTACTTAACTACCAAAATCGTTAAACATAACGCAATGCAAAGTGCATCTAAATGGCGAAGCTCCCACGGATGTCTCAATACACCGAAGTTAGCTCTGAACAAACAACTGAGAGTAGATGCTTTCCCCTGTCTTATATAGTTTTAACCCGGCCACCGAGAAATCTCAAATAAATCTCATTTCTCGAAGTTACTGGAAAGCACGTCCGTTTAAAGTTACATTAAGGGCCGTATACGATCACAATTACATATCTAGATTAAGTACATTTATTCAATCACAATACCAATTAGTTATGCATGGACCCGGATCAAAAAGTCTCCAAATGTGGCGATTTTTTGACAATTTCATGACAAAATTTGGCGACAAAAATTAGTTTGAAAAACCGTAGGCCAACTTGGCGATATCTCTCCAATTTAGTGAGATGGCCATTTACTCAATGTTAAATAGACGGTTACAGCCGAAAAGGTTGCGGCAAAAACATTGCGGACGAAAGCGTCGCAGAGAAAACAACTCAAGGAGAGAGACAAAAGAAAGCAGAGAGAAAAACATCGCAGTTCTAAAACATCATGATACGAAATACTGTCGTCGAAAATAAAGCGGTTCAAAAATTTCGCAGTTTAAAAACATCGTTGTCGAAAATATCGCGGTTAAAATAAAATACACCTAGAAATCGTCTTAGAACAAGAACACGCAGACTTGAGTTTTTGAGTCTTTAAAAGCTGTAAATACACATTCGCATAATTGATTTGTGAGCGGAAGAAGGAAAAAGGAACATTTTTATTTTTGTATTTGATAATTTTGAATTAAACTAATAAATGCCTGCTGAAAAAGAAGCATTTAAAAATTGAAACTGAATAGAAAATTAATGCAACTTCTAGCACTTAACAGAACTTTATATGTTTAAAGTTAACTAATAAAGGATACAATTAACTAGTTAACTAATAAAGGGTATAAATAAATTAATTTGTTTATAAATAGTTACTAATAGTTTTCACGAAAAATATATTCTGAAAACGATTAGAAAACGGAGAATAAGTAACTGCATAAGATTACACCCATAAGAATTGCTTAATTAATTATGAAATTTTTTTCTTTCAAATTTTTTAATTTATCACTAAAAATTTATTAAAAAAAAGATTAATTTATTAGTTAGATTTATTAGTATGATTCTGACCTTTATTAGTTAAGTATGTAAGTTTAAAATTCTATTAAATGCTATAAGTTGCACTAATTTTCTACTCATTTTCAGTTTTTAAAAGCTTAAATTTCTTCCTTTTTCAGCAGAATTTTATTAGTTAATTCAGAATTGTGAAATATAAAATTGCAAATGTTATTCTTTTCTCTTGCACTCAATTATTATGCGAATATGCATTTACAACTTGTAAAGCCTGAAAAACGCATTGTCTGCGATGTTATCGTCATGCTATATTTTGTAGATGCTTTATTTTTCACCACGATATCTTCGATGACGATGTTTTTATTCTGCGAACTTATTAAACCACTTTATTTTCGATGCGATATTTTGTAAGTAGGATGTTTTCTTTTTGCTTTTTTTTCTTCCACTATGTTTTGCACTACGACGTTTTCGCCTCGCGTTGTTTTCTGCGAGACGTTTTTGTCCGCGATGTTTTCGGCAGACACAAAGTAGACTTGCTCCTGTATTCCTACTTTTCTGGCAAAGCTTCGCGTCTTTAAATTTTCATGAGATATTAACCCAAAAAAAAATATACTACAATTTCACATATAATTTCACTAAAATAATTTAAATATATACATAATTTATACCAGTATTTCAGTGTAAATCCGTAGCGTCTTAAGATCTTGGCAACGAGGATTTCATGAATTTACGTTCTCCCAAACAATAGAACTGAGAAGGTAGAAAAAAAACAAGAAAGAGATTTTGTAAGAAGTTGAAATATATGAACCCGTTAACTTCTTCCATAAATATTTTAATAATCACCTTCCATTTGTTAACAACAGCAATATAACTATTTAAATTTAAAAACTGGAAAAAGTGATTAATTCTGAATTATTATGGATTCGGAAAACTATGCTATTATATTACTTCTAAGAGGAACCCCATTTTTAGCGACATTTGGATGAGAAAAGAAACATTTTAAATCGAAGAAACAAAGTTTTTTACTACAAATTTCTCTTTTCAATGAAGCAGATTATAAATTTATGCTTTTGTCTTGCGTAAAATATATTTTGCAAATTAAATCAAATGATAAATGCAATCTCAGCTAACAAAATCGACGCTTAATATGATTTGCTGTACAATAGCATTCCGGTACAGTTATTTTACATATGTGCATTATAACCGCAAAATATGCTTTTTCACAATAATATCAAATCATATCTTGAAACTTGCCTCACAAGAATATATAACAAATGTTTGATGCGTCATTAACTTTAAGCTAGAGGGGAAAAGGTGGCGACAATAAGCCACGCCAAAGAAATCTGAAGCAGCGATTTCAGTGATTTTTCAGTTTTTTGTTGGAACAAATATGGCTCTGTCTGGCCAAAAATGCTTAAACTTAAGAATGAGAGTTGGTATTGTTGATGGTGGGCAAAACTGGAGCTAAGCGGTTTTGAACATCGCTCGTAAATTTAGAAAATGTCCACCACTTTTTATCTAAAACTTTATCGGCTGAATTTTTTGGTCTTCAGGTTTAATGGAATGGATGAGCTCTTATAAACTGTATTTTAAATTACCTTTATATCGTACTTACTTATATATTAAGATCTTTGGTTACACTGTACATTTACTTCTCCATTTTGTTACTTTTTAAACCTTAAAGTATAATAATAGTTTCGATTTCGTGGGCTATAGAAAAGTAACTTGTTATCGATGAAAAAGAATATAATTTTGTACTTAGCGCCCGTTGTCTCAAAATTTTTCTTCTAGTTTTTGAAATTCTAGGTATATCGATTTTTATCTTTTATTTATTAAGCACGTCAAAGGAAAACCTCTTCGAAATTTTAATTGTTTCCAGTTCGGCCAAATAAATGTGGCGTCTTGAAAAATTAAAGCTATTGACATTTCATTTAAATGAAACATTTATCTCAGACCTCATGCGCAAACGATCCATCGAATTACTGTAAAGTCTTGAATAATTAAGACTTTTGTTTACGAAGTGAATTGCACAAGACTCGACTTGACATTAAGGGAAGAATATTATAGAAAATTTCTTTGTAGCGTTTAACATTTCTATTTAAATAGCTCGTTTTAAATGTATGGTTTCGTGTTCTATATACTGAATATGTGGAGTTTGGTTTTTAAAGTAGTAGACCGTCCATGATTTTATTTATTTTTATTTATTATTATTATTATTTTGTATTAAAATAAAATTTGCATGCCAAGAAAATGCAGCATTTTCACTTATTTGCAGGAAGTTAAAAGGCAGTATTGTAATCGCAAAAATTTCGAGTATCATATTTCAACAGAAATATCCATTTTGACCGATTCCGACAATTTGCGTGATGTCTGTACTCGACGCCTCCCCCCGGGGGTTGACTCAGGAGAATTCTTGGGAAGTACTGGCTAGGATCTGTACTTAGGCAGTCTCAACCTCGGGGGTATATAAGTTGACTTCACAGGACTAGAGCCCGAGTTTATTCTCAGGTTGGTTCAGGCTTTGCAGGGACCGTACTGGTACTGTCGTGTCTGTTCCTCTGTCTGTGGTGGAGCTAGATCGGAGATCACCGACCTAGTCCTCGGGGATTTGATACTCATAGTTCCAGCGACGGGGACTGACGGAGTGAGGCAAGGCACCAAGTCGAATTTCTGATGCCGAGGGAGTGGTGCCCCGAGGCAAAGGTGTCCTAGCGTTCTTCATTTGTATTTTGTATCTTCTTGTCCTGCTGAGCTACGTATAAAGCCGAGCGGGGACTGTGGGGTCTGCATCGTCAATGAAGGAGTCTCTGGAGTCTGCACACACTCACCCCGAAAGGCAGACCCAGGACGGGGGTCCAGTTCTAGCGCTCTGTACTCGATGCCGAAAAACCAGTGATGTTACTGGCTAGGATATGTACTTGGCAGTGTCGGCCATGATGGTATGTAATGAGTCTTCACAGGACTAGAACTTCCATTCATTCGGGAGATGGTTCAGGCTTGGCAGGAACCGTACTGGTGCCTGTCTTCTCTGTCCCTTGGCAGTGGGATTGCAACGTGGTTAGATGGCTTTCCTTGTGGGTTTGGGTCCATTCGGTCCTCTGCTAGGAGACTGACAGAGTGGATGGAACACCCTTGCGAATATATACGTTGCAACCGGAGTGGTGCCTGGGGACAAAGATGTCTTCGTTCTATTTAGTTTGAGCGTTATGTTTCTTCCCGAGCTTTGTATAAAGCTCGGAGAGGACCGCTGGGATGGTCTCCCGGAGATCGGGCGCAATTCCTGAAAGGATTTAACCAAGGCAGGAGTGCGTTTCTGGTGTTCTGTTCTGTAAGGATGGACATAATAAAGAATTCATTTATGGAAAACGGATTTAAAACTGGATTCAAAAGGGTTTTTTTTCTGTACGTTCATATGCGTATGAGTGTATGTATCTCGCATAACTCAAAAAGAATTAGCCATAAAACATTGAAATTTTGTTTATGGGATTGCTATCACGTCTAGTTGTCCCTTTTTTTCTTACGATCGACAGTTCTAAAAGTATAGATTAAGATAGTTTAATATTGTTGTACACGGAAAAGCACAACCCGCTTGATGGTTTAACATAATTTTATTTTCAGGACAATTCTTCGAAAGCACATTCTATATACTTCACATAGTACAATGAGGACAATCTGCGTTGCAGTAGTTTAAATACGCAAATGATATTCTTACAACAGTTGAGGCGGCCATGTGGTTAATTACAGGCTTCGTTAGCAACAGCAGGGCAGAAAACGCGATGCGTAGAAAGTAGTTGGAGTATTTATACTCGGAAATTCGTTTTTTGAGTTCTAAATAAAGATTGAATAGAAGTTGATAGCAATGCGGAATATAGGAGGAAAACCTACGGATGTGAAGGGGTTTGTACTTATATTTAAATCAGAAATTTAAAGGGTCTATTGCCTATTATATGTCTTTTATGTTTATATTTTACACACACACACACATACATAGATGTATGTAATATGATGACTTGAAGAAAGATGCAACGGATTGACGATGGTTCTGTGCGTTATTTGGAGAAACTTAACTGCGTAGAGATACTAATTAAAAGCGCTGAAAATACTCATTTTCGCATTAATTTTGCCGAGTGGACACAGCCTCCGGTGCTGGGGATAAAATCTACTTAATTTCAAAAAGTGTTGCCACTGCTCGCTTTCAGATGGTAGAGTTTGTTAATAGAAAATTTGTAAGTTTTACAGAATATGAAATAAAAATAACATGGCCGAACATTAAACATATTATTATTATATAAGGTCCTATTCTGATGTTGAAGGAAGCACGCGATTTCATGCGACGTCATTGTATGTCAAAAAGGTTTCGTGAATTACAGTATTTTAAATAAGTAGCTGTTGTTGGCAACTTTTTTGCTTCAGGTTAGGATCATTGACACGGTATGTTATTGCCACGTTACTTCTTCTTTTACTGATATTAAGAAAAAATATTATATTACATTAAATTTAAATCATGACGTCATGCGCATATGTCAAACGTTTTTGTTTCCTGGTTTGGCAACAAAAAATTGCTTACGAATAGGTTGTTGCTCGAAAAGAATGAACTGATTTTATTCATACTGAATTTTTCTTTTTGCATTTTCTTTTCTGAATATTGAAATGTGTACTGAATTCATACTGAAATGTGTTTATGCATTTCCTTTTCAGATGTGTATAGAACTTATAAATTTTGCTTTGGCCGCAGCCCACTCATTTGGCGGGCTTGCCCGATTAGCGTTGTTAATAAAATGTGATCTTGAATGACAAGTGTGCTAGATAAAGTCCCTTTTGGAAAAGTATAAAATTTTTTAATCATTTTGTTGGACCATTATGCTGTCCTAAATAAACGCGTACATAAATTTAACATGTGCAATATGCGATAGAAAGCTTTTATAAAACCATGACAGCCTTTCTTTTTGACATAATTCAGAGAATATAAAAAAATGAACTTGACTTAAGAAGGAAGATAATTACAATGGTCTGTAGTTACTGTTATTGTCGAGAGACATTTTTATCAACAGCAACTAAAGATAAAATACACAAGACGGGAAAATTTTAAATGATGTGAACACATATTACTTCATCCGACATTTGTTAATTTAGTGGCAGTTCTTGTACATTAAAATTTCTGCTGCTGATTAAAATAGATCTTTGCAAAGAATTCTGTAATAAATAAAAGTTAAGAATCGTAGGTGATTTGGCAGAGATAGACCTTGTCTAAAGGTTGAAGATTACGATGATTTTGAGACGCAATACATGAAAAATAAATAGGCTAAAAATTCTCAGCTTTAAGTAGAACTCGCTCGGATTCATAATCTTTCAGAGCTTCAAATTTTAATCATCCTAATGCTTAGTTGAATTTCTAATAAATTCGCTCATGACGACAGCTGTATGTAAGTAGTAAGTAGTAAGTAGCTAGGATCAACTCATATCTTCTCATATATGCACATAATTCTCCATTAAAAAGTTGATTCATGAGTATTTAAGCACGGAGTGCACTCAGCATATTTATCATGGAAGCAATTTAGGTGGCATCTTACAATGTTTAAACATAGTGCACTCAGAGGCTTAGCTAGGGTTTTCAGCGCCCGGAGACAACTGCAGTTTTGCGCCATCTTCTGTGTGCCAAGTATAAAAAACACTTTATTCTAACATTTCTTAACATCAATTTGGCACCCCCTGGACCTTGCGATTGGGGAAAGATGTCTCCGTCCCTGCCCCACCCTAGCTACGCCACTGAGTGGACTAAATTCTTTAGATTTATTCATTACTCTAATTAATTATTTCTTGTTGATGTTTAAAACAAAAAGATGTAGTATCTTGTAAGTAACATTTTTATCTTGTAAGGTTTTAGTTAAACTAACCAAGTTTTATTTTAATTTAAATCTTTTCTATCTCCTCTCTGCTTCAACTTCCTGACAGAAGAAGCGCGCGTTTTTAGCTTATGCTAATTTTGAAGTACAGCCAAGCGCTATTTAAGCCAGAGGTAGAAACCTCTCGGTGTGTGAGAGCTTTGCCTCAGATCACGGTCACGCCACTCAACGTTCGTCTGACCAGCTAGCAGTTTAAATTTATAAGCCATAGTGCTTACTACGTGATTGCATTGCAAAATAAATTAAAGTGCGGTAGTATTTAGTATACCTTGCTACGCACCCTTTTCGGTAGAGGCCAATCTCCGCGAATTGCTCTGCGAAGCAAAGTTTAATTTAAGTTCTATTTTAGGTTTAGTATTTAAATTTATTTGATTGTTAAGTTCGACCAAAGTGTGTCTTTTACGTTCTGTATCTCTCCCGAATTGGGAGGTTTGTTATTAATAGTGATTTAATAAAAGAGGATTTCAAATCCCTTTCACGTGCAGTTATTCTCCAGCCCAGCAGTTACATCAGAACATAGCGTACCTTCCGCTCCCTGTTCCAGTTCAGGACTTAGAACTTAGGATAAGAACCCTTTACAGAATTTACCATGTTTCCAAAAAGAATGCACAGAGCACTAAGTCCTGACAAGCCCAAATTTGAAATTTGGAATTTCTTTTATTATCGATTTCATATTTTGTAAACCTTTAACGAATTTTTGATTAACAAACTCGAGGATTTCAAAGCGGGCAATCGCAACGTCGTACAGACAAAAAACATTTTTATCTGCAGCGCGTGAAGGAGCGTGTGTAGGAAATTCTAAAGATAGGCTCAGTTTAAAATTATTTTGCGATATTGTTCTTTAACTAAATTTTATGATTTAAATGCGAAGAACATGATATTCAATAAATAAAAGTAACATACAAAATGTTTAAAAAAACGCCCCTTTGGACGTAATTTAAAATCTGAAACCTTTCAGATTTTTTTTTATTATTATTATATTCATGAATGCTTTTTACCTATTTCGAGTCCCGTTAGGCAGACTATATTTTGATGATTCATTTTAAAAACTTCTTTAAAAACTTTTTCTATTAAAAACACTTTTTGTTTAAGTTTGTATAAGTGTAAAGTTTGTATATTCTCGTTTAATTACCTTTATTTTAGAAATTTATAAATTTGATTTAGAAAAGAATTTTTTCTGTAATTTACGCAGATATGATTCAGAAACGGGACTATTACTATTATTTAATACTAGCGGAAGTACCCGATGCCAGTTAAGTTAGATTGAGAGTAATGTATCTAACAACAGAGAGAACGATACCGCTGACATCCTTCTGTAATAATGATGCAAAAAATACGATTCATAGTCATACATTTTTCGGTCTGATACGATGTGGAACCCAAGTAGAAAATGTCGATGGAAAATAAACTAATTCTCTCTCATTATATCAGCAGCAATGGCACTCAGTTTTTAATTATTTTTCTGTTTCTAATCAAATGGTCGTAAAAGACCAAGTTCTATCCAATATTTAACCTATATTCAAATTTAGTCGATTAAATGTGGCAAAAAATAGATCATAATTGATCAGAAATCAATAAAGCGAACAAACACACAAACAGATATTCTTCTTTATATAGATAAATTTAGTAAAACGTAACGAAAATTTCATTAACAGACTTTGCGATTTGAAAGCGAGCAATAGCAACACTTTTTGAAATAAAGCATTCTTATCTCCAACGCGCGATACTGTTGCCACTCGGAAAAATGAGTGCGAAAATAACCGCTTTCAGAGTTTTAAATTAATATTTCGGCTGAATAAAGGTCGTACGAAGATGGGAATAATGGAAATGGCTTCCCGCGAACTTTTGGAATCGGGAATAATGTATTTAATGTTTGGCAATAGTATTTTTATTTCATCGTAAAACTTCGAAATCTTTTATTAACAAACTCTGCAATTTGAAAGCGAGCAGTGGCAACGCTTCTCGAAATAAAGCAGATTTTGATCTCGAGCTAGCGAGACTGTTGCCACTCGGAAAAATAAGGGCGAAAATTATCGTTTTTCCGAATTTTTAATTAATATCTGATTTTAGTTTTTTTTTTTTTTATTTTGTTTTTTTTTTTTTTTTAGTGAACGTCGGCTTTTTTCAGGAGACCCACAAAAGAATTGTAGAAACTTGGTGACGATAGCTATAGTAGTGATTGAGTTATTAGAAGACAAACACACAGACTTTCTTCTTTATATATATAGATTTAATATTTAGTGTTTATTTTTTATTTTTGCATTAATTAGCGTTTGTTTCTATTTTGTTTTGGAAATTTTTCCTTCAAACTTTTTAAAATTTTTTTCCTTCCTATTTGGTAGTTTACCACTGCTGGGTGACATTAACTCTGTATATTTTACCCCTTTTTTAATTAATGAATTTCGTAGCATGTTGTGCGACGTTTAAAATATTAATTAATTATAACAATCTTCATTTTTTTATCCTTATATATGTTATGTAAGATAAAAAATATTTAAATCAAAATTCTACCTTTAATTTGGCAATGGCCGCTCAAATCTCGATTTTGATTTGGCTATTTCCCCTTTCCATCGCAAAAATAGTATCTGCTTGCAATAAATCTCTCTGAATTTCGTCTTATGCGTGTTCATATGATTTTTAAATAACAATAACGACGCAGATAATTTCGTAAACTGAATCTCAATCAGCAAGTTAGAGCGTTGCAAAGGGAAACTCAAATTATTTTGAACCCAGCTTTCATATTAGAAAACATCGCATTCACTCTCTGCTACACTTCTTAGCTGGATCTCTCGCTTGCTGCTTGAAATATATTTAAATAAACTACACATATTAGTATGTGACAATTTAACTGCAGGATGCGAGGGAGACAAGACACCAATTATATTTTAGTCATAGCTGAGATGGTTACACATGTTGCTGGCGTACAGATAGAATTCCTAGTAGAAGGATAGAACTTGGAGCCAAATATAGCTGTAGATTCACCATATAATCTTATTTCTTAGTGAACAGTTTTTTTAGGACACGTATTCTTTGTACACATGACTATGGGTGTGAAAAACACCCCGCAGTTTTATATAACTGATCAACAGATGATGCGAAACAACGAGCAGCACGCGTTTGCGCGGCGAGAAAAAGGCAGCAGAACTGATTGCTCATTTCAGCAAAGAGGTATTTATAGATTTGGTTTCTTTGTGTAAATTTTGGACTGTAACTGAATAAAAAATATCCGCAATGTTGCTCTTACATAGTAGCGTAATACAGTTTAATTTTCAGATGACGCACTGTAGATTAGTAGTTTTAAGACAGGAAGGGAACGTAGCCAAATTAAAATTGGGGATTAAAAGGACTAATGCTAAGTTAAAATTAGTAATTTTCTTTCATATTTTGTATCACTGTAACTGAAAAAATATCCGCAATGTTGCTCTTACATAGTAGCGTAATACAGTTTAATTTTCAGATGACGCACTGTAGATTAGTAGTTTTAAGACAGGAAGGGAACGTAGCCAAATTAAAATTGGGGATTAAAAGGACTACTAA